>JAYKKT010000052.1:1155000-1480000 GCA_036023115.1 Brasenia schreberi
CTCTCATGATTGACAAGCATGTATAAATGAACCGAACTAGGTCCTATTTGTGTATAGTGTGGTAGGGGAGAATTTTAGGTAAAAGACATCAAAATTTTCCCCTTCAGGGCCTCCACATAGGTGCAAGTTCCTCACAAGTTCTAGGTATTGTTATTAACATTTATTAACTAATAATTCTAGCTAAATGCTCATAATCAGTTACAAAGTTCAGAGAGAACATATGTTAAATCATCAACATAATGAAGACCTGAAATGCTCTCAGAAATGCAGGCCGTTAGCATGCTGATATATGCCCAACCACTGATACCGATTAGCTGAAACAAATGAAATAGGCCTTACCGCCCCTTTTCTTACTTTTATTTTCTGGAGCACGGATAGTTTCTCTTTGATGAGATTGCTTTTCTGTTATTTGGGGATCACGTCATCTATCTATTTGATTATTAGGTTTATTGACAAATTAGCAAGATGGCCCCAAGCACGATCAGGCAGGCCTTGGGAGCCATGAAAGACCAGACCAGCATTGGTCTTGCAAAAGTTTCGAGCAGTATGGCTCCTGAACTAGATGTGGCAATCATTAAGGCTATGAGTCATGATGATGATCCAACGGATGAGAAATACTACCGGGAGATCCTCAATCTCACTTCGTACTCAAGGGGATATGTTAATGCTTGCGTTTCAACCATTTCTAAGAGACTGGGAAAGACTCGGGATTGGATTGTTGCTCTTAAGGGACTTCTGCTTGTTCACAAGCTTTTGACTGATGGAGATCCTAGTTTTCAGCAGGAATTCTTGTATGCGACGAGGAGAGGAACTCGTCTCCTCAACATGTCAGACTTTAGGGATGAAGCCCATTCTCATTCCTGGGATCATTCAGCTTTTGTTCGCACTTATGCGCTCTATCTGGATCAACGGCTCGAGTGGATGGTCTATGAAAACAAGCAAAGCCATGTCAACAACCAGAGGGAGAGGAGAAGGTCAGATTACGGTGACGACTACGAGAATGGTCATTCTTATAATGATGGTAGGGATAGGAGAGACAGGGCTGAAGAGAGAAGGATGACAACTCCTGTGAGAGACATGAAAATTGAGAGGCTCTTTGGCCGAATGCATCATGTACAGCAAGCACTTGACCGCTTCTTAGCTTGTCGTCCTACCGGTGTCGCCAAGAACAGCAGGATGGTTCTGATCTCCCTCTACCCGATGGTAAGGGAGAGTTTTCAGATCTATGCCGATATTTGTGAAATGTTGGCTATCCTACTGGATCGATTCTTCGATATGGAATATCAAGACTCTGTGAAAGCCTTTGAAGCTTACAGCAGTTCTGCCAAACAGATTGATGAACTTGCTGCTTTCTACGGTTGGTGCAAAGACACAGGGGTTGCGAGATCATCGGAATATCCTCAAGTACAGAAGATCACTGATAAACTCTTGGAGACACTTGAGGAGTTCATAAGGGACCGTTCGCGCAGGCCCAAGTCTCCAGAGAAGCCGCGTGAGGAACCACGAGCTCCTGCACCAGCACCTCCTCCTCAGGTAGAAGAGGAACCAGTGGAGCAAGATATGACCAGCATAAAGGCACTCCCAGCACCTGAAAATTTTAAACCCCAGCCAGAGGAGCCTCCCAAGAAGCAGGAAACCGGGGATTTGCTTAACCTATCAGAAGATGCGCCATCTGCGGACGATCAGGCCAATCGGTTCGCTCTGGCATTATTCTCCGGACCACCTGACAAAAAGAATACATGGGAAGCGTTTCCTTCTGATTCAGGAAATCATGTCACTTCGGCATGGCAGACACCTCTTGCAGAGCCTGGAAAGGCTGACTGGGAGCTGGCTTTGGTCGAGTCAGCTAGTAATCTTTCCAGGCAAAAGGCTACCCTGGCCGGTGGCTTCGATCCTCTGCTCTTGGATGGAATGTATGATCAAGGTGCAAGCAGGCAGGTGATGAATGCCCACCTGAACACCGGTGGTAGTGCGAGCAGCGTGGTGTTGCCCAACCCAGACAAGCTTAAGACAGGGTTACTTGCATTGCCTGCTCCAACAGGTACACCGGTTGCCGAGGGCCTCCAAGATCCATTTGCAGCCTCTTTGAGCGTGCCACCCCCATCGTATGTGCAGATGGCCGACGTTGAGAAGAAGCAGCAGTTGCTGGTTCAGGAACAGCTAACGTGGCAGCAATACGCAAGAGACGGGATGCAAGGCCAACTTGGGTTGGCCAAGATTGCTGCCACAGGGCCGATGCAGCACATGCCATATGGGATGCCTCCTGCAAATGGTTTCGGGTATGGACCCTATTATGCTACCACCCGTTATTGATGTCCGAGATCGCCTCTACATATTACATTCTGTTGATTCGCCATCATGCTACCGCCCTTGTTCATATTAGATGGTGATGATAACTGTTGTAGGGAGTAAGAAAGCGAAACAGAGAGAGCATGGATCACCCTTTCATCTTCTTTTCTCGATTTCTTATTGGGATGTAATTAGACTTGTGTATTGTATTATTAGATGCGTCAATATAAAATTGTTTGGTTGCTGACTTATCCGTTTGTGAGTTGTGATCTATGGACGTCTTCTACCCAAAATGAAAATAAATTCTTATTCCAAACCTATGGACTTGGTCGTCGTCAGGCTCTATCTTGAGAATTTTAGTATTCAACTCCTATTGGTTTATGTTTGCACCGGTGTGTGCACACATCTATATAAGTATTTATGCATGTATACATGTATGTATGTGTAAAGTGCCTAGCAATTTAATCTATCTACTAAATAAGTTAAGCTTTCTTACTTGTTCTTTTAGGTTTTTTATTCTTAATATTCACAGAATTTGGGTATGTATAAATTATTATATGAGCTGAGCTAATCATAATATTCACGGAAGCGTCTTATAATTTATATACACAAAACTGGGGTATTCTTAGTTCTCAAGCACGTGCCAAAAGTTTTAAGTTTACAAAAAATTGGTTCCATCATAGATAATACAACATAACTTTTTGTTACAATCATTATATTATAACATAGATGATACACACAAACTATCTTACCAAAATTATAAAACCCATATATTTACTCTAAGACATTTCTAACGTTTCACAAGACAATAAAACCAGCAAAGTATCTGTGTCAAGCATAAACCTGACTCCTCTAACCACAAGAAAAACTTAAGTGACCATCTAAATCACAAAGCTTCTCTACCTCTTGCATGACCTTGCCCAGAAAGGTTAATGGTGGCAAAAAATAAGATATTTGCAGTCATTCAGTACACATCCCTTTAAGTTGAACAATAGATATTTGGTGTATCTAGCAATCTCTTAGGATCGGCCGAATATGTATCATTACCCGTTAACTAAAGCTTATTGATTTTCTAAAGTTCGGTAGGGTAGATGCCCGACCATGTCTCAACGTAGATCCGCCACTGACTAAGGATTTCAATTTTAGATCCACGGCGATTTGAACCAACACCCAAAAGACCATATTGTCTAGGTTGTGCCAAAGTGACCTAATAAGAAGTGGAGCCGGGTCTAGATGGACCTAGACCCTATCCAAAATGTTTATATATTATATTTCAAAATTGTAGGCGAAAAAATAGTTGCATTTCCAGCTTTCATGAGCATCTCCTGTTCAGCTGGGCTAACTGGGATCGTGTTAGGTTTATGTTCACGAAAAGACAGAACCCGAGCATGAAACAAGATTGGTCAGTTGATCGGACAAGCCATAACAGGCTCTCGTCAGTTCGTTTGGCTCTAGCAGCCCAAGTTATGATAATCCTTAAATTGTGCATTTGTGCCCAGGGCGTCAACTCACCTGGCAGGCTCTCTGATTGAGGTTGAGGTTGAAGGAATCCAAGTACGAACAAAAGAGTTAGGGCAACCGTTTTTCTCTGCCTTTCCAGGATGATCACTTGTATTTTCATCCGTATTACCTACGCAACATTCCAGGTGGGGATGTTGTAACAACAGCTTGGATTATAAAGAAAAAAGGAAAAATGAATAAAGAGAAAAAAAAAAGATAAAACAAGAAAAGAAAGAGGAAAGAAAAAAAGAATAGTGAAGGAAAAAAAAGCAGATGAAAAAGAAAAGAAAGAAAAGGAACGACTGAAAAAGGAAGGCCAAAAAATTACCAATTTTTGTCACAAGGTTAGCTTTTCATAAGTGGGGATGCTGTCATGGGCAAAAGATGGCCTAGAGTTAGAGGAAGCCAATACAAAGCGAGAGTTTACCACACCTAGCACAGAATTCCCAGTCTCCATCAAGGGTGCCAGAGTACACGCTTGGAATTTCTCCATTGCGTGATTAGCGGGGAACTGGGTCAACCTGCTTCTAGCAAAGCTCTCACAATGCCGGGGTAAGATGCCCGGTGAAAGCCAAAAAAATTCTTCGCCAAGTTTTCTCAAAGGGACTTTGATCAGTATGACTCAAGCCGGACAATGCCTGGTATTGCTTAGCAATAGTTATGTGTTGATGACTGAAGTAATTTTATTCATGCAATTGCTTAGTTTTGGTTATGCAATGATCGCTTATGATGTGATTCAAACAAATCATGCTGTTAAGTGCATCTATGGACCGAGGTATAATGCTGAATTGCCAGTTTCCGTCAAGGGTGCCGGTGCCCAGGCTTGGAATGTCGCACCAGAAATGGAGATGATGTGATTAGCGGGAACTGTGTCAACTTACTTCTAGCAAATCTCTCAGAATGTTGGGGTAAGATGCCCGGTGAATGCCAAAATCTTTTTTTACTAATTGTTTTCAAAGGTTCTTCAATCAATACGACATAAGCCAGACAATGGCTGGTATTTCTTATCGATAGTTGTGCTTTGATGACTTTTTTATTCATGCTGTTGCTTAGTCTTGGTTATGCAATGGTGGTTTAAATAACTTATGTTGTGATTGATTCAAACAAATCTTAGTGTTGAGTGCATCTATAAACCGAAGTATAATGCTTTGCCATGATGATGTAAAAATAGTGGCCTTATTTTCATTTTACTTTGTTCTTGGTTGTAGGTGACTATAACTCCTGAAGTGATCTAAAAAAGCGTGAAAAGGGAAGTCATGGCAGAGCTGGTAAAACTCTCTAAGAAATCAAATTTGGGGATGAGATTGCGTGCATTTTCTTGGAAGAGGACCTCTACACTCCCGGAGTAAGTCCTTTCACTTTAAAAGCATTCTTTGTTAAACTGATGGATGAAGAGGATGAAGTTCTTGGTCCCAAGTAATTTTTTTCGTTGTTGTGGTATGGTTCCCATATCGAGTTTTCGAAGCTCTGCATGTGTTCGTGCTAAAAAGTATACGAGAGAGAGAGAGAGAGAGAGAGAGAGAGAGAGAGTTCTACTTGGGGCTGGTAATTTTTCACTTAGACTTTATTCAAGTCTATTTTTCACCTTTACCGTACAAAATAGAAGAATTCATACACGCAACGTGGTTGAAGGGCATTTTATTTTTTTCTTAAATCTAGCTATTTTTTATTAGTTACTATATTGAAAAATGGACGAAAGTAATTATGTTTGGACAGGGATCTATATAACTGGATGAATGCGGATCCTGTATTTCATATTTAAATGATAATTTCTCCTCTGTTGAAATGAGACAAGAAAAGAACCCATTGGACGCATTGGATCGTGTTTGAGAGGATATCCGAACCGAAGCAAACAAGGGACCGTATTTTTTCGGGTAAGGATGAAATTGTCCTGAACCCAATCCAATGTTCAAATTGGTTTTCCAATTTTGAAAAAATTATCAAGCTGCATAAAAACTCAGATTACTACTCTCAGATGATTCAATTATTAACCATCGATTTGGAACAATTGGTATAACGTTGCTTTGAGCACAAATAATAGACTACTACAGTTGGCTTGTATTCTGTATGAAATGCTAAAGCATGTGTAAGAAGATATGCAATGTACAATATTCGGAGTTTCTTGCAAACGAAAAGATAGGAACAACCAACGATCAAACATGATTTCACTCGTTCAACGGTAATTTCATCTTGATGGGGAAACAAACAAATACTAAACAATCTATGAGTATTGTAGTCTACCACATAGAGGGATGATTCGAAAAATTACACTGTAGGTGTAACAAATCACGCTTGTTCCCCACTAGCAGGGCCTACCAGTACACCCTGGGCAGAACCTTCCTTGCGTGCACCATCATCCGGGGACTCGCTATCGGCCTTCTTTATCCGAATCTTGTATTTGGTTTCAAACTCGATTAGATTCTTCTTCTTCTTCTCCAGAGCTTCATTTAGCTGAGAGATCACCTCTTCTATTCCCTCCTTGTTCCTCTGAACAGCAGGCAAAACCTCCCCTACCGTTCTCTCGACGAGGACACCACCAATCATCCTGTAGCACCGCCTTGTAGGGTCAAGTGGTTTGATCGCATTGATCACAAGCGAGTGCTCGCCGACTTCCATCTCCAATTCCGTTATTTTTGAGTATAGCTGATTAATCTCTGATCTCATGACACCATAAGCATTGGCAATAGCCTGCTCATTTGTTAGTTCCTTATCTGTACTACCACCACCTTTGACAGCCATGCTGCTAGAGCATAAGTATGCAAAAGAGACGTTAATGGCAAGATAGCTCATAAGGAAAAGATCAAGGAACAAAAGGCAATGTCTAGAGAATATGTAAAATGAAGATTAGCAAAGACAGCCTCCAAAACTCCAATGCTAAATGACATTTAGCATGAACAGTAACTATCCACAACCCATACATTTAACATAAACTTTGTTCCGTCAAGAGAAGCAGGCATTTCACCAGTCAACAGGACAGGATGCATGGTTGAAACAAATGCTGAACATCAAGGATTGATTAGAAAGACCGGAAACAGTATGCCTATAACTCTAAGAAAGATGCAATACACAAACGAATAGGTATCACAAAAACCAAACAGATGTATTCTAATTTTCCAGCATATACCATAAAAATAAGAGACCGTATATACATCTCCAATCTTGTATAATAACTTAGAAAACTTCCACCATTAGCAATTTCTATGCCATGGCGGACGAAAATCTAGCAGATTTCAAATGAGACAAATTCAGGTATGATCATTAACAGGTTATGAACTATTAACCCTGGTGGAAAATGTATGAATGTGCCATTAAATTGCTCCTTGCATTTGAACATAGAAAGGTTCAAAACAATGAGACTGAACTTAACTGTGAATCTAGGACCAAAATGATCTATTGATGCTCAACTTCTACTTGGATCTGATCAAATCCATGTTACTGTCATGTCCACATTAGCTGTCAGACACATTACATATTTCGTAAATACCTGTTCCTAGATACTTTGTATTTCTGATCCAGCTCATTTACACACTTCACATACTTGTAGATGCATGTGTTTTCGCGTGAGATTTCTCAAACAATTCACTAACAGGAACAATGATGAAACTTATTAGTTTTCTCTCACTCTCACTCTCTCTCCAGACTGACTATTACGTTTAGTATATAGAGCACTTTATATATAAAGTGCGTGAAAGACAATTTAGTTGACTCTTTCAAGTTATTCTCTAGAAAGGTGAGACCATTGAAGATCGCATTAAAGTTCGTTGCAAGAGATGACTTTCACCATTTGGAGGAGTTTCTTGCGCGTTTAAAAGTGAGTTCAATTTTTTTTAATTGTTTCCTCCTAGTTACCTTCTTTGCTTCCTTCTTTTCTTTTTTACCTTCTAGAGCTCTAGAGCTCTCAATCCAGTCATAATCAAGTCAAATCACATGTGAACAAATTTTTCGAAACTATGAAAGAGTGATTATTGGATTGGAGCGACTTTCAATGGATAGAATCCTAGTTACCTTCTAGAGCTCTCAAGCCTAGATACGTTGATTTCTCACATTAGGATTTCACTTGATTTTTGATACTTTGAATTGTCAATCCTTCAAATTCTATATCCATATCCACGCAAAATTTTTATTTCGCCAGATAGGGCATATGCTTTGATGTTGTAATTCACAGAATTTCTTATATGAAAGATGAACGGGTTGTTACTTATGGGAATGAGTTCTTAGCCTCGACCATTTCCATTTCCAAATGAGTTCTTGAGAATTTGTCGAAAGTGATCTATCAAGAGGCATTTTCTAGCAAACTCTTTGTTTGTAATAAACAAGGAATTTTCCTCTTTTCCAAAGTTAAGATTTTTTCTTGAAATGAAAGATCTGTCGAACTAACATTTTTCATGTGAAACTTGAACTTTGAGCTCTGATGAAAAGCTGATCATCGTTCACTAGGATATTGATTCACTTGATTTTTACCTGCACATGTCTTCACAGTTTTCAAAATAAGAATCGACAGAAAATCATGGATCATATGCTTTTCTGCTTAGTAACCTTAAGTACTGTGAGTGAGTTTTGAATACTGCATGGATGAATTTGGCATGGTATATTATGATTCATTAGTGCCGGTCTATGGTCGATATATTCAACTCAAGTTGTACTCAAGCCTCTCCGACTATCTAACTTGTCTTAGGGTAAACTTCTTTTGAGTCTTCAAGAAAGTGTTGATTACATTATCTATCACGAAGAAGATAAACACACCAAATCTATAAGGAATCAACAATAGCCAAAAGCTCTCTCATGAACAGTATACCTTGTCTCAACATCCATCAACTTCCTGTTCTTAAAGGCAACCGCTTGTTCTTCTTGGAGAAGAACTTAGTTCGTTTCTAACTATTCCCTTCAAGTCTTCAAATGCATGTGTACAAGTCTCTATCCATGTTCAAGTTTAGCCCTTCTTGAGGAGTTCAACAAGAGGTTTGGCAACCCTCAAAAAATGGTTGAAGAATTTATGATAGTTCCTAGAAGAAGAAAGTTCCTCAACTCTTTCATGGTACGCGATGCCTCCTGGTCCGTGATAACACACTCATTTGTCATCCACTATGTGACCTAAAAACGAGATCTTCTCCCTAGCAAACTCATTTTTCTCCCTCTTTGCCTAAAGAGAGTGCTTCCTCAAGAAACCAAATACAAGTATCAAGTGTCTAGCATGCTCCTTTAGAGTATTGTTATACATGACGCTATCTAGGTAAACCACTAGAAACTCGTCAATAAATTCATTAAATGGGTCGCTTATCAATTGAGAGAACATCTCAAGAGCATTGGTCAAGCCGAAGTGTATGACCAAAAACTTATAAGCCCCTACCATGTCACCATCATGGTATTTGCCTCGTCTTTGGGTATGATCAGATAGTCGGATTTTAAATCCAGCTTGTTGAACCACCTAGCTCCACTAAAGTGGTCGAACAAGTCAGCCACTAGAGGCAATAGATATTTGTCCATAACGTAACCTTTTTCAAGGCTCAAAGTCCACACACATACAAACCGAACGACTTTTCGTTGGAAGAGAATAAGAGGGCCGTATGGCGATTTCAAAGGATGAATCATGCCAGCCCGTGGCAACTCCTTCAGTTGTATCCTCAACTTAGCTAGCTCCATGGGACATCCGATAGGTGGGGCGAGTAGGTGGTTTCTCTTCAAGCACCAACTTGATGGCGTGGCTCGTCTCACGCCTCTGCAACAATCCCTTCAACAACTCTATAGGCATGGGTCTGTCTTACAACTCCTTCAAGACCACTCAGATCTCCATGAGAAGCCCCGTAATTATAGCCTCAGCTCTCATGCCATGGCTCATCCCCTCAAACCACAACTATAAGGATGGGACAACCCTTTTGTACTCCACCTCGCAACTGAATGGCTGAAAATAGGACCATCAGGACACATGAACTCTTCGTTGGTGCCTTGCGAAAATCTAAATTTCATTGGGACAATCCTCTTGGTGATCGTTGTCCGAAAGAATTCACAACAATTTAAGACTGAAGTCATTCATCTCGTCATGATAAAATACAAGATGTCGGACCAACACCGCAGACTCATGCAACATGACCTCACCACTCCTACAATACGGTGAGTTCACAGTCTTCAAGCAAGCACTACTATGAAGTTGAAATCCGGAGGCCAAGAGACAGTGCCATAGATGTGGAAATAATTGAGTGGGTGGCCTCGGTATCAACCATCCCTCTCAAGCTGTATCTTGCCGAAATCCACCTCAACATAGATTAGGTCCGACTGTGCTCCCTCCTAGTTGAACCACATTAAACAACTGGAAGGAAGTAGCCTCTACCAACTGCTGAACCCGTCCTTTGCTGGTTCTGTTGGTCCCCCATGCTGCCAACCTCTACCACACCATCTATCTTGGACGCTTACTGTCTCCATATGAACCGTAGTAGTCTCTCAATTGTCCGGAAGCCACCCTTCTTCTTAGAATCAGATTCATCACCTGAGTGTAGCTCTAAAATCCGGCAGAGCTTCCATCATAGCCATAGGGCATGCGCCACCGACATTGAGTCCCTACGCTACAACTCCGCTTCACTCATGGTTGAAGACCCTAATGAAATTCGAACAGTTCGTCATCTTTGCTCATGTTCCTCACGTGAAGCAATGTGGAACTGAATCGTTTCATATACTCGTTAATGCTAAAAGTTTGCTGGAGTTGTTGGGGTTGGTACCGTGCTCTCCAATCAAAGTCTGTGGGTGAGAATCGTTATCACGTGTAATCTCTGGCTATTTAGACTCTGGGCTAGCGCCAGCAAATTTTGGTATCATCATCCAAAAACAAGATGGGGAGGGTTAGTTATATTATTATCATATTTAATTAGGCTAATAATTAAACACGGCCATCTTCGGCAACTTGCATACCAAGGAAAAACTTAAAATACTTAACGTCATTACAGCGACAACCAATCTAATTTGATTTGCGACATCAAGAGTCATCAGTACCTTTTCAAATTACTGCATATCTTGATGCTACACAAGGACAACAGTAAATTCTCTCTCTCTCTCTCTCTCTCTCTCTCTCTCTCTCTCTCTCTCTCTCTCTCTCTCTCTCTCTCTCTCTCTCTCTCTCTCTCTCTCTTTCACACACACACATGCAGAGTACAAGGCCTCGGATTCACAAAGTGGGAAGATAAACTAGGGTGAGGATCACATCTTCTTGCCTGCATCTGATTTAGGGTCATACAAGGTGCCAAAGAGCCAATCCATGAAGATGGTGTAGTTGCCATAGTTGTGGCTGTTTCTGCAGTGATGGACAATGTGGTAGCGCGGACCCATCATGGGCCATGCCGCTACATCAAGGCTGCTGTGTATATTAATAGCCCAAATGCATTCCCAGAATAGCAGCAGCAAGTGTGTCAGGAAGTGCATGGGTACCAAAAAGATTCCCAAGAAGAATGGCACTGCATGCAGCGCACCGTCTACCGGATCCACAGCTAAACCTGCAACATCATAAAACTATGTATGGTGGCTATAATATAACACGAAGAAATCGTTTCGAACAAACCATTTGATTTAACAAAGAGGATCTAATCATCAACTTTGATCATCGCCTCTTTTTCCAAGCATGGCATGTGTTAGAGCGAGAAAAGATTTTTTCTTTTTGTGGATTTTGTGGGATACTCATAAAGTCTTTTGTGGTTATTCGCTAAAATTTGAAGTTTTTGACATGTCAACGAGGGATAAATCATGATGATGGCCACGAAGGAAGATGATGTAATCTGTTATATTCCGGTGACGTATATATTTTTTTCTCGTTCGACTCTAGAAACCTTTCCCAGGAGCATGAATATCTGGTATGTTTCTGCCAACCCTCCCCCCCCCCCCCCCCAACACACACACACACACTCATATATGTATATATAATCGCACGCATGGCATTTGACGTTTGTAGCAGTAAAAAGTTATGGAAGTGTTAATGAATGACTTGAACAAAGAAAATTGGTGCGTGCAATTGTGCATCACTAATTTTATTAGTTAGGTAAATGGAAAAGCTGAGCCAATCATGAATGGGACTCGATCTCAGTTTGAGTTCAACAGGAGCTGCTCCTTGATCAAGTAAAAGATGTAAATCTTCACAAGTAGAAAACTTGGTTTCTCTGATAAAAAATAAGTTTGTTTTTATAGAATTTTCTTGTAACACTGGAAGATTTGGGCATTTAATAACAATATACCCCCCTCAACTCACTGGTTAACATGGTCTTCTAGCGTGGATTACATAACAGTACTACTTGCTTAAATAACTAGTATTGAGGTAAGCTGAACCTAGGTTTTATGTTCAGATCGTATAGATCAGTGACCTAGTTCATTGTTTAGCTTGTTTAGATTCTTAATGAACATGAAAATGAGCTCGAGTCGAACCGAGCTGCACCACTGTTGGTTTACTGAGGCATGTAGTTAAGTGCCAAAGTGTTTACTCTGAGCAAATATAATAGGAAGGTAAGAGATACAAGAGTCACGTCTGCTAAATAATGACTAGTTAGTTACCTGCGAAAGGGGAAACCTTATTTTGCTTGTTGAAGACGTGATGCTGTGCATGAATTAGACTGTATAGTGGTTTTATATCATGCAGCAGTCTATGCACCCAGTAGATCCCAAGCTCAATCATGGCCAAGTAAAGGATCAGGTGAGCGAAATATAGAGGCCAACTAACTTCGCCTATAGTTAAGTAGCACCTTGACCAGCCACTCTCCACCATGTATTCTGATACACTCGCCAGCATAATGTATAAAGGCATAGCCTTCAGAGATTGCTTTATGTGCTTCAAAAAATATTGCTTCTTTGGTATCGAACCTGTTGAACGAAACACAATTACCACTCCTAGAAGTCCAAAGTCAAGTAAAAAGAGGCAATTAAACACGATCAAAGTGCGCGTGAATGAAGGAGCACCTGTATTTTATATATATATATATATAGAGAGAGAGAGAGAGAGAGAGAGAGAGAGAGAGAAGGGGGGGGTCAAGGGCAGACACATGTCTATGAGCTCCATGCACCATGCAGACACAAAACTTCAAACCTTTCTACCAATCTAACAGTATATGTAATCTGTGACCCCCATGGTGTGGTAAGAATCGACGCCCAATGGGTCATCTGATTTTCGTAGTCGAGTATGATTTGCGAATGTTTAAAGATCAAACTACTGATTCTGTGGAAAAAAGATAAGTCGCGGACAGCTTTGCCAAGGGAAAAGATAACTTTCTCGCTAATTCAAACGCACACATACACAAAATCCCTTTCACTGATTTGAGTCTCTTCAGTCTCTTCAGTTCTAGTCACTTATTTCATCACCAAATACAGTGAATAAACCGTCATAATAATAAGAAAATGGTTGCATAACCAGCCGGGGTCTTTCAACTTCAGAAGGGCCGGCAGTCTATCGACGTTTAGGCAGTAGGAAGCCGCGGTGGTGCTGATACATGTGCATACGCATTGGTTTCCCGTATGGGCTACAAAGGGTAGGGGACGAGGGCTAAATAATGGAGCGGTGCTGTAAGGTCACCAACATAACACAAGTTGCCTTCAATTATTTCCTGAATGTACATATTTTGTTGGGAATGAAATTAATTGCATGAGTGGGTCCCAATTCTCCACAAGAAAAGATTCATGTCATTTGCTCAGAAGGTGCAGCTTCTACAAGTTGAATACAAATCCTCTAGGTTTTTGTACCATTTTTTTCGCAACCAGACTGTGCTTATCAGGTCAAGTTTTCCTTCTTAAAAAAAATATTAACTGCAATAAATTAGGAAATTATAATCTATTAATAATTTGTTATTCACCAAAAATGGGTATTCTGGAAAGAGAATATCCACAGTTCTTTTCCGGTTTTTTATGGTGTTGGGATTCTGCGAATATAACATAAAAATTACTATAAAGGCAAACAGTAAATGGCAGGTTGTAAGATTAACAATGCTCCGATTAATTGCTTGAGTACAGGAAATGGGGAACTCATTAGCGACTGAATATGACCGAGCTTGTATAGCCAATCCCACTTGGCGTGAGAAGAGGTTTGGTTTTGGTTCTTGTAAAAAGATAAAAATAATAATAGCAAAAGTTGAAAGTGAAAAAGAAAATCACAAGTAAAGAAGACGAGCTTCACTAGAAAGGGATTATTTGACTGAAGAACCTTAAGAATATGACCGAGGATAGATACTTGAACAGATTAACGAAAGCTGTCAATCATGTGCTGGCCGGTGCTTATATTCCAAGCACATAATCAGATACTCAAAAAAGAACTTTTGATTTTATCCGGTGTGTGTGATAACTCAACCAGTTCGCACACAAGGTTGCCCACAGCATGCAGTTGTTAACCTCATAGTACATATCAACGTTATTGAACGACATGCATAGGCTGTAAGTTAGCTTGGATTTCCATAGTTCTCAAGCTGCTTTGTCAGTTGCTCGTGAAAGGAATCCTGTGTTGTCAAGATGAATTCAGACTTCACAAAGGAATATGCATAAAAAACAACACTGTTTATCGGTGCACTTTGACAGTTGATACAGACGCGCGCATACACAGACACAAACAAGCACGCACACACGCAGAGAGAGAGAGAGAGAAAGAACCTTCAGGGAGAAACACATTCATCTTAAGATAATATGTATAGAAGCTCCAGAGAGCACCAGAAGTGAAGTATAAGAAGATGAGGGCAACGTAGTTTCGAATCCATGCCTGGAGGAAGCGCGGCAAAGCCTTCCATGAATTGTTGGGCGCAAGGCTCCCAAGCACAATCTCATTGAACCAATCTGTCTCCCTAACGAAACCCAAATAGTACTCCCCCTCCATCACCTCTTTCTCTCACAAGTTCACAAGAGAAACAATGCACACAAAAAATGACCGGCAGCTCAACATATATATAGAGGCTGGCAACCATTATAAAAAATACAATTTCCCATTTCTGGTTAAAACTTTGGAGTCTACAAGTACTTTAATCCCAATAGGGTAAGTCAAGAATGTGCACATAAATTCAGTTCCTTATGAAGGCCCAGTGGGCTCTCTGTCACCATTGACAGACTTCATGCATGAACCTTGCACAGTTTCGACCCACTTGTGGTGTCGACGGATCGACTGGGTTTAACCAGAATCCTACACGTACCCAACCCGTTATGGTCAGGGTTCTGTGGCAGCAGAATTTATCCATTTATGTATTCGAGTCAACCAGTTATTTGCTATAAGTGTCATATTAACAACTCAACCACACGTAGAAGAAATATTTGGGTGAATCTAAAACCTATCAACTCACCTAGAAATTAAAGCAAATTGATAAAATAAAAACCTAGATACCAAAAGTATAGAGAAACATCTCATTTCTGTATCCTACTGTAGATATTATAAACAAGAAAAAGATGGGAACTCACAAGACGAGCATTTAGAAAATCCCCACAGTTTCTAAGAGAAAAATCCAAAATTTATCCCATCTATTTACAGAATAAGGACTTAGTGATCTATTTACATGCATTATAGCCCCTGTAGGGCCGTTCATTCTCGGTGTAATGTTTCATATTTGATGGTTTAAACCATCGCACGTAAAATCTAAACAGTCAAAATCGAAGCTAAAATTCAATATTTCTACTGTTTTCGAGTATAAATTGTTTAAATTTAAACCATACAAATTTTATCAATCTTGACAAAAGTATTAAGATGGGTTTACAAGCCAATTTCGATGGTTTAAATGGTCAAAATTAAATCTTTATTTCGTTGATCTCAACTGCATGTTGACCATGTTAGTCAAGTGGTCGAAAGAAGTTGATTTCTACTAGCAACCTATATATAGAGCTCGAGTGGATTGCACTTGAGGACTACAAGATACTTTCCAGAGGTTTCCATAAAGTTTCACAGCACTTCAGTTTAAGCCATCCATATTTTTCTTGTTTTTCATTCCTTTCTAAGAAATGAAGAACCAAATTAGTTCTCACAAATTAAAATTATGAAAAGAAATATTATATAGTAAAAGTTTTCAACTTAGTAAAACAAAGAGAAAATATATGAAATACAAGTTTGAGCATTTTGTTATTTTAGATGACATAAAAATTGAGATTGATATACATTATATTTCTCATCAAGAAAGTTTTAAATACTTAAGATCACTTTTTCAAAACGATAATTTTTTTATGGAGATATTATGCATATAATTAATATAAGTTAGTTAAAATAGAGAGGTGCATAAGGTATTCTATATGATAAGAAGATACTACTAAAGTTGAAAGGTAAATATTATAGAATAACAATTGGACCCACTATGTTATATGGTTCTAAGTGTTGGACAATTAATCAGAAATATGTATAAAAAATAATAGATGATAAAATAAAAAAATTGTTTAAGATGGTTTGGACACATACAAAGATAATTAAAATCAGTTTCGGTAAGAAGATACGAGAAATTAGGTTGTGGAAATATTAAAGAAGGAAATCACAAAAGTATTGGAAAGGGATGTGTTGATTTAACTGCTAACATGGCATATAATCGAGCTTTATGAAACAAAAAATCCATATAGTGAATCCCATCTAATATAAAAAAGCTTAATTTTTATTGTTGTTGAAGGGAAAGAGTTTATGAGTAGATATCGGTATAATGAGGATATATCTTTGACACCCATGCGTGGGGGCATATGCTGTTCGTTTATTCATTTATGTACATTATTTGTTGTATATTGGGGCACACGATTAAAGATAGATGTACGTTGGTGCCCGTTGCCACATGGTCTCCTTCACTGCGATTATGGATAGGGATGTTGATGGAGCAAGATGGGGCCAAGACCAAAGTCCCACCTCCATCCACATTTCAAAACCATATCCCCAACCAGCGATAGGACCAAAAACAATCTCATCTTCATCCCAACATATATTTGTGGAGACCCATAGAGAAAAAGCGAGATTCTTAAACATACATTGGAGCTCACTTTTATATATAAAATAAAACCTGATGTTTGTAAAATGTATTTAAATCTGAGCATATTATCATAGATGAAATGTGGAAAATGATGATGAGTTTACGAATTCAAAAAATACTTTCTTTTATTAAATTTTTTAATTTTTAGATTAACATAACTTTCTAGAATCAATAAGAGAAAGGATAAGGACCAGATACTACAGGCTATCCCTATCCTTTTTCTTGCTCTCCAACTTCACTTCCCAAATCTACCGTATTTGGCATGAGTCCCTCTGGGAACGAGACATCACAACCTAATGAACTTCCCTAATTTATAAACGGCCTAGCTACGTATACATTGCCTCGCTCATGCAATAAACCGCCAAAGTTACTTGTCTTGCTGTACTGTACTTGAAATTATTTTACTATAAGAAAGACTTGACTAAATCCATCACTAACTTTCTGTTTTATTTCAAATAAACTTACGTCATTCAACATTTTTCTCAATTATCAAAAAGGTAAGAAGAAAAACCTTGGTAGGAAGCTTCAAAGCCCTAAATTTACTTTTAAAGATATGATGTGTATGGCTTAGATGAGTTAGACCACGATATGCAGGATTGATGCTCATTTTTAGCAATCTACAGTATTGCATTGTAATTTAATCAATCGATAAAACATCCTCTTAGGTCAAAAATCACTTTTGACCCGAAATGTACTCCGTACTAACATAAAACTCTAAAATTCACAAATGAGATTATATAATTAATTGAATAACTCCACGTCTTTGACTTAAATTCACACCTATGACTTTGAGAGAGAGGGACCTAATGTTCCAATCCAATTCTGTCCCATTTGACTTGTGAATTTATTATGAGTACAGAGAGTCTAATGGTCTTGCGCATATGTCCAATTTGACTCGCAGTGCAGGAGAATTTATTGTGAGTAAATCAGACGTGACGAGGGTTGTTGAGAATGGCACGGCCACTGATGGGGTGGAAATAAAATAAAGTAGGCATAATTGCTACGTTACTGCGCAAGTCGAACTTCTGAAATCTGCAAAACACAGTCAGTAATTGCTACCACCTGTTCATCTGCCATGCAGTTAATCTATAAAGGAGTAAAACTCTCTTGAGCATTTGGGAGAACACTTTGAACTTGACGTACATTACAAATGAAGCTTAAACCAACCAGCTCTGCTGGGTTAAGTTAAACCAACCTGAATAGGAAGATAAGCTCACACATAATATATGATAAGATCTTCCCTACTTCCATCTCCCCTTAAGACCACGCGAAGCACCTGATTTCATCATATTCCAACTGGAAGTAAATTTCATCAATTTACAAAGTTCTGTGTAATAGAATACCGTTATGTTGTCAACCTTATTGTTCTGCAGCGGATTGCTTTGCCCTTGACCTCCATTCCGTTTCTTATATGGATCAGAGAGCTTGTGCACTAGTAATCGTTTGACTTGCTATCGATATCAGTGGACTTAAAAGATGTCGGTTCCTCTGACCTATCAATCCTGACGATCAAACACAAGTGATTACCCACATTGGCAGACGTACATCTAACTATTAAAACGTTTGCCACATTCAATTTTCAGAATAAAGGTTTGCTTGATTCAAACTCCACCATATGGGGATTACTTGATTCAATTGACCATATGATGTGATCCGCTTGGATTAGTATCAGCTGCCACTTGCGTAACATACACTGAATACATTGGTTCCCTATTGTTTCCTGCAAAATGATTAAAACTGGCAACTGTGCCAATTTATGAGGGCATCTCAGACACTTCTTGAGGAGTTTATCATCACAGTTCCACGCACCTCTACGTGGACTGGTGAACACATGGAAAGGAATTCACATGGCACTCGACATGCAATTAATTGAACTCAATTACTTTTCCAACCAATGAAATAATTGAAATTTGTCGTTACACCAATCCAACCTATTCCTGGTAAAACCTTCCAAACTCGAGCCAAATGGAAAACATGGGATGGATTCCTTTCATGTCACCATAATTGGTGGGGATATATGTTGGCGGAGGTGAGGGCTCCAAAGAGCCGAGAAACGGCCGTAGTCAACCCGAGTATCTTGGGAATGGAGCTATGAGACAAGATGACATACATACTCAGTCTGGGTTTTGCCAAACTCTTTCAGTTCTGGTCCCATGTAGCTGCCTGAAAAGGAATGATCTAGGGAGGTTTGACCGAAGTTGGATCGTTTATTATGCTCGCTTAGTGCATTTAGGATTTTCAAGAAGTTCATACTTATACATTTAAAAAAATATGTGATCTCATAGCAGTTGGGTGCCAACTTAAAACTGCATATACATACCCATTAGTGTTTGCAAAGCTAAACTTCGATCAATCAAGTGCAAGAAGCCGGTGCAGTACAGTTGCATGCTTGTTAGAGAAATTGAAGGAAAACATACATAGTGACTGTTCACTGGAAGTTATGATCAGTTTATATGTACTACAAACATCAAAACTCACAAGCCTCGAAAGCTTAAAATGGTTGACGAATTTCTTCCTTTAGAGGAAGTTGTTTTTGCCTGTGAACCCAAAGTAAGCGACACAAGTCGTAGCCATTGACAATCTAGATGGAGAGGAGTAGAACCCATACCACGCCACCTGCACACTGTGGTGATTGGGTGGCTGCGGTTTGGTACCACTCAAGAAGGCAAGAGTTCGAGTCGCACAAGAGACAGAAAAGCTAGAAATACTTGTCCGAGTCGTTCAGCCTTACCAAAGGTGGATAACTGAAGCCTCGCCTGTTAAAAGCTGAGCAAAAAGGGCTGGAGGGTTCTTCCATGATGCATGTGTTGTTGATCTAATTTTGTGGATTAGCATTAACTAACTATTGGTCTAATTACAAATAAATTAAGTAACTAGATTTGAATCAATTACCAAAATATAGGACGGATTGGGTCCTAGTTAACTCTGGGTAATTTTGTGATAGGTTGGATCATCTACAAACCCTCTTTGGATAGAGAGCCTGCAACCCGTTTTTGATAGTCAGTAAGTTTCTTATCACGATGATACTGAATAAAAGGTAAAGAATTACCATAGCCCATAAAAATAAAGAGAAAGAAACGACAATCCGTCTCAACTCTCTTTCTTGATATGCATCAACCTATAAAAGTTTTGCGGCTTCTGAGCTTTTATACTAGAGTATTCTAAGGTGAATCATCTACCTTCAGCGACGGCCTCAGTGGTCTGCTTAGGTGAGTATGATTGTTTACGTCGAATATACGTATATATATATAACCTCTCTTGATTATTATACACGTTCGTTTTTGTTCATTATATTTAATTAATCTCTCGATCATACGAATGATTTTTCTTTGTCCATCAAATGGTATCGCAGCGAGGTTTGTGGCATTTCATTAATTTTTGGATGCGTAGATTGGGAGTCGATTTCCTTCAGTTGTCTATATCGATTGTCACTTGTATGTTTCATCGCATCGTGGTATTGAATCATCTGATACTATAGGATTGCATGACCATAAGTGACCATAAGATCTGTCTGTATTCCACTCTTTTGAATGCCCAGTATGTCTGCAGTTCTATTTCGATCAGCAACTGATCTTTCTGCTGCACCGGGAATGCAAATTTGAAAGATTTATGGCACCCGACACTAGGTTTTCCGGAGACAAACATCGTTTGGTTGCATTAATGATTGCTGCACAACCCTGATCAAAGTAGCCGATTGTGTCTGTCGACATCGAGTGTTTAAGTGATGGGGAAATTCTGGCGCTGCTGTGGTAGTCTCCCTACACGAATTGGTGATGGCCACTGGCAGCCATCAAAGTCGGCCTCGTCTTGTTTGCCGAACGAAAATAAGGAACCGACCAATCTCTGTCTCCAAACAGCAAGAAGAAAGACCGATTTATAAAGGCTGCCAGAGGTGGTTGATCTCTATGCCGTTGCAAGTGTAATTGCCGGCCGGAGTCCTCTGTAAAGGGTTAAAACCACCATCTGTGAGAAACAGAAGAAGGGATCTAGGAGTGGGAAATTGGTTACCAAGATTGCCGTCATTGATGTGATGTTGTTCCCATACACTTTTGCCTTTGAGTATATGCCCATGTTAAAGTTACTTATTGCATTTAATGTCGATACTCTATTTCCATTATTGTTTCTCGTAAGACGAATGCCTGAAACACCCTATTAAGATTGGTTGCTTCCTGTTGATTTCATGGCTATTTCCTTATTAACGATCAGCGTTTTCCCCTTTTAGTGAAGTTACCATTGACAAAAAAATCTGTTTGACCCTTAATTTTATCCAAATTACCATTACGAATCAAAGATTCCTTACAATAAAATTATCAACAATATTTTGTGGCAACTAATTGATTAAAGCATACATGATTCATGTTTTAAATAAAGCATATAGATATATTTTATTTGCATTTTGTGACTATTAAAGCTGTTAATTGAATTTCACTTTATAATTAAATTGGTTGTGACTTCATTAATTTAATTTTACAAAATGTGTATCAATCTTAAATTCTGTTGACAAGTTCAAGATAGGTTCACAAGTAACTTGAGCTCGACAAAGTAGAATGGGTGAGAGAGAGAGAGAGATGAACTCTGCTCAAGATGCCTTCTTCTCATCTAGCTCAGTATCATATAGCGTGCCAAATAGCTTGTCCATGAAGATGATGAAGTGACCATAGTTATGGCGATATGTGGTGTGATGAATGGTGTGGTATCCTGCACCCATAACCGGCCAGACTTTCCCTTGAATGCAGTCATGGATGTTGGCAGTCCAGATGCCCTCGAAGAAGAAGAGAAACTCGTTCGTAAAAAAGTGCGTTGGCACAGGGAAGACAGCCAACACATGGGGGAACCGCCTACAATATGCCATCTACAGGGTGGAATGCCAAAACTGAAAGGAAAAGAAAAGATCAGAACCTCGACGAAGATTAAAATATTAAAAGACGGCCACCGTCATCGTTGTTGGATAGCATGACGATATCATGTGAACGTAACTTCAAATAACAACTAAAGAAGCTTTAAAAAAATGAAAGAAAGGAAGTAATATTATTTTAGTATATAAATGGTTAATATGATGCTTTTATTTGGATATATATTACTTTGAAACATAAATTATATTATGATTATTTGGTACACTATGTTAAGTTTATGCATGTTAGGTTTATGCGGTGGAATGATATTACTTATAGGAAAAATCTTTGATTGATTAAAATCATCAAAGTACTCGCAGAAGCATATTTGTGACGATTATTCGCTACGTCTGTATGGTTTGACGGTTCAAATCCTACAAAAACAATTTTTTTGGCGGTTTTCTTATTCGTAAAATTGTTGTGATTTTTTCTTTACTAACTTATTTCGTCTGTTTTCAGTTATTTCCAATGAAAAGCTTTTTCCTATGGTTGTGACCGTCCGATAATTTTCAGAACCACCGAAAGTGTCCGGACAAGAGCTGGCAGTTTGGCTGTTGGAAACCTACGTTCCCAAGTTTTTTTTTGGGTTTCGGTTTTAAAGTTTCACTTTATTTTTTAAAGGAAGCCGGAACCACACTGAAGGCAGAACCGAAACCGGTAGAACAGGAACCATACCTGGAGGGACCGCTGGTTTGGTACCGGACGTCCAGATTTACCTGCAACCCGACATGTCTGTCACACCCATGTCATGTTTTTGTCTTCTGTCATATTTACAGCAAAGTTCATGTTTGTGATCATGATCATGTCGTGTCATTTTGTATTTGCGTCAATCAACACGATTTTCTTTTTGTTACTTTGGGTGGACGTCAGCTTGGCCTTCTCGAGTTGACAATGTTCAGCTGAATCAACTAGCTGGTTCATCATTCATCTTGGCCTGGACGAGCAAATGAGAGACCTATGAGCACCATTGGGAGGCTAAGTGAATGACACGGAACATTAGACTCGAAAAGTCCCGTTTGAGAAAAGCAAAAGTGATCAAACTTTAGGCTTGCTTAGCTTTTATTGGGTATTCTTCCACGTGTAAATCAATGGATTCTCTTCGATAATATATGATTCGAGCAGTGAATATTAATATGGTGAGCAGAAAACTTTATTTTTTATCATTACAAGAAAAGGGTTGATGAAACTAAGGACATCCAAGAAATGAGTTTTAAGTTATGAATAATGACACTCAAGAAAAGATAAAACTTTGAATAATTGAGATATTAGTTGACAATTGCGAGCTCGTGGATCTCAAAGAACGCATTGCATTTTTTCTACTTTATGATTTAGTAATTAAGGAGAGAAACTTATTGCATTATTTGATTTATCAGTGATGGGGAGAGCTACTTATATTATTATCATATTTAATTAGGCTAATAAACACGGCCATCTTCCGAAGTTTCCATACCAAGGAAAAACTTTAAATACTTAAGGTCGTTACAGTAACAACCATCCTAATTTGATTTGCGACATCAAGAGTCATCAGTAATTTCTTAAATTACTGCATATTTTGACACTACACAAGGACAACAGTAAATTCTCTCTCGCTCTCTCTCACACACACACAGACAAACACAAACACATACACACATGCAGGGTACAAGGCCTAGGATTCACTAAGAGGGAAGATAAACTAGGGTTAGGATCACATCTTCTTGGCGGCATCTGATTCAGGGTCATACAAGGTGCCAAAGAGCCAATCCATGAAGATGGTGTAGTTGCCATAGTTGTGGCTGTTTCTGCAGTGATGAACAATGTGGTAGCGCGGACCCATCATGGGCCATACCTCTGCATCAAGGCAACTGTGTATGTTAATAGTCCAAAGGGATTCCCAGAATAGCAGCAGCAAGTGTGTCAGGAAGTGCATGGGCACCAAAAAGATTCCCAAGAAGAATGTCAATGAATGAAGCGCACCGTCGATCGGATCGACAGCTAAACCTGCAATATTATAAAACTACGTATGATGTTTATAATGTAACACGAAGAAATTGTTTCGAAGAAACCATTTTATTGAAGAAGTTCTCTTTTTCCCAGCATGGCATGTGTCAGCGCGAACAAAGATTTTTTCTTTTTGTGGGATATTAAGCCTCATAAAAACTCCCTCGAAATGGAGGACAATATTCTTTAACAGTGAGATTGATGTTGTACCATTCAAGGTGAGTCATCCAGCCCTCCGCGACGATAGATACCCTACATGAAGTGTTTGAGGGTAATTTTACTTTTTGTACGTTGTACTTGTGGTTTTAGTTTGATTATAGCCAAGTACCTAGGTCTGAGGGCTATCTTGTAATTATCCTATGGCAAACCCAACCTTTGCATCATCCGGATAAACCAGGCCCTAAAGGCACCGATGCTTCCCAGTTTACCACCATGCACGCACACACACACACACACATATATATATATATATATATACCAAACCCAACCTTTGCATCATCTGGATAAACCAGGCCCTAAAGGCACCGATGCTTCGCAGTTTACCACCACACACACACACACACACACACACACACACACACACACATATATATATATATATATATATATATATATATATATAAAGAGAGAGAAAAAGAAGAAAAAGAGAAATACAAACAACAACAAACAAAAAAGAAGGAGGAGGGTTGTGTTTCGGACACCCAGCCTAAAACTTCGTCGGATTTTATAACATGTATTAAAAAAAAAAGAAAAGAGAAATGAGGAGATTAAATCTTATGTGTTATGAGTGTTTCGTGGGTGAGAGATAAAGCATGATGATGACAAAGGAAGGTGATGTAATCTCTTATATTGTGGTGACGGGTATGTTTTTTCTGGTTCGACTCTAGGAAACCTTTGACTTAGAAGGTCACTAGTACGATACCCAGGAGCATGAATATCTGGTGTGTTTCTACCTAATCCCATGTTACCACACACACACACACATATATGGCATTTGACGGTTGCAGCAGTAAAAAGTTATGAAAGTGTTTATGAATGATTTAAACAAAGAAAATTGGTATATGCAACACTAATTTTATTAGTTAGGTAAATGGGAAAGCTTTGTGTATAGGCAACTGGCTGTCATCCATTAAAGCTAGGAAAATTTGGCACTTGATACTAGGGCTGGCAAAACTAGCAGAATGAACCGGATAGAGCTCTTTGCGGGCCGTTTGTCAGCCTAAGATCCTTTTCATATTCGAGTCCTAGCTCGTTGCGTTGGGCCAATCATGAATCGAACTCGAGCTCAGTTTGAGATGAGCAGGTGCTGCTCCGTCAAGTAAATATGTAACGCTTCACAAGTAGGAGACTTGATTTCTTGGTAACAAGAAAAGTCAACATTTTGTTTTTATAGAATTTTCTTGTAACGCTGGAAGATTTGGATTGATCTTCTACCTTGGATTACATAACAGTATTATTTACTTAAAGAACTAATACAAGGTAAGCTGAACCTGGCTTTTATGTTCAGTTCGTATAACCTAATCAATGACCATGTTCATCATTTAGTTTATTTAGATCACTAATGAACTTGAAAATGGGTTCATTCTGCTTCGAACCGAGCTGCACCACGGTTGGTTAACCAGTCCCATCTGAGGCATGTAGTTAAGTGCCAAAGTGTTTATTCTGAGCAAATATAATAGGAAAAGAAATACAAGAGTTACATTTGCTAAATAATGTCAAATTACTTACCTGCGAAAGGGGAAACCTTACTTTGCTTGTTGAAGGCGTGATGCGGTGCATGAATTAGACTGTACAGTGGTTTTATGGCATGCTCCCCTCTATGCATCCAATACATCGCAAACTCAACGAAGGCCAAGTAAAGGATCAGGTGAGCGAAATATAAAGGCCACCCAACCTCGCCTATAGTTGAATAGCACCTTGACCAGCCCCTCTCCACCATGTATTCTGATACACTAGCCAGCACAATATATAAAGGCATAGCCTTCAGAGATTGCTGTATGTGCTTCAAAAAGTATTTTTTCTTCGGTATCGAACCTGTTGAATGAAACGCAATTACCACTCTCGAAGTCTAAAGTTAAGTGAAAAGAGGCAAACACGACCAAAGTATGCCTGAGTGAATAAAGGAGCGTCTGTGGGTTTACGGCTCATTTCATGTCGAGGTTAAAGATCAAACTGTTGAGTCTGTGGAGAAAAGATTAGTCGCAGTATGATGGGAAGCTTTGCCAAGGAAGAAAAAGATAACTTTCTCGCTTATGCAAACACACACACAATCCCTTTGACTGATTTGAGTCTCGTCAGTTTCAGTCACTTATTTTACCACCAAATACAGTGAATAAAACGTCACAATAATAAGAAAATGGTTGCACAACCAGCCGTGGTCTTTGAGCTTCATAAGGTCCTCTAGTCTATCGAGGTTTAGACAGTAGGAAGCCGCGGTGATCCTGATATATGTGCATACACGTCGGTTTTCTGTATGGGCTACAGAAGGGGTAGGGGACGAGTGCTAAATAATGAAGCGGTCTTGTAAGTTCACCAACATGCCACAAGTTGCCTTCCATCAGTTCCTGAATGTATATATTGTTAGGAATGAACTTAATTGCATGAATGGTTCCCAATTCTCCACAAGAAAAGATTCATGTGATTTGACCCTCAGAAAATGCAGCTTCTACAAGTTGAATACAAAATAGCGAGTCACTGCAATAGATTAGGCAATGTTCATCTGTTATTCCACCAAGAACGAGTAATTCTGGAAAAGAGTATTCACAGTTTTTTTACGGGTTTTTATGGTGGATTAGGATTCTGCGAATATAGCATTAAAAATAAAAAGGCAAACAGTATATGGCAGCTTGTAAGATGAACAATGCTTCAATTAATTGCTTTAGTACAGGAAATGGAGAGCTCAATAACGACCGAGTTTATAAAGACAAGCCCACTTGGCATGAAAAGAGGCTTGTTTTTGGTTCTTGAAAAAAGATAAAAATAACAATAACAAAAGTTAGAAGATGAAAGTGAAACAGAAAAACATAAATAAAGAAGGCGAGCTTCACTGGAAAGGCATTATTTGATTATAGAGTGTTAAGAATATGACCAAGGATTCCAAGCACAAAACCTCATGCTATTTGTAAGGATACACAGAGGAGAGTTTTTACTCGATTAGAAAAAATGAAAAGCTTATACTCAAAAAACAGAATTTATGTTATCAAGTGTGCGTGGTGACTCTCCCACTTCGCTCAAGAGGTTGACCACAGAATTCAGTTATTAATCTCATTGTACAAATCAACGTTATTGGACGACATGCGTAGGTTGTAGGGTAGCTTGGATTTCCATAGTTCTCAAGCAGCTTTTTCAGCTGCTTCGTGAAAGCAATCCTGCGTTGTCAAGGTGAATTCTGATGTCACAGGCAGACACAGACACATAACAGTACACACACAGAGAGAGAACCTTCAGGGAGAAACACATTCATCTTAAGGTAATACGTATAGAAGCTCCAGAGAGCACAAGAAGTGAAGTATAAGATGTTGAGGGCAACGAAGTTTCGAAGCCATGACTGGAGGAAGCGCGGCAAAGCCTTCCATGAATTGTTGGGCACAAGGCTCCCAAGCACAATCTCATTGAACCAGTCTGTATCCATGACAAAACCCAAATAGTAGTACTCTCCCTCCATCATCTCTTTCCTGACAAGTTCAATACAGAAACAATGCACACGAAAAATGGCTGGTAGCTCAACATATATATATATACAGAGAGTCCGGCAACCATTAAAAGTTCTCAATTTTGCCATTTGTGGTTAAAACTTTGGCGTCTTCAAGTAATTTACTCCTAGAGGGTAGGTCTCAGACGTATGTCAGAAGGTGCCACTATGTCACCTTTGAGAAGACTTCATGCATGAACCCGTGTACAGTTCCGACCCACTTAAGGTGACGACGTATCGGCGGGGTTTACTACACGTCCCGGACCATTAGGGTCGGGGTTGTGTGACAGCTGAATTGATCCATTTAGGTCTTCGAGACAAACCAGGTATGTGCTAAAGTGTCATAATAATAACTCAACCAGAGGAGAAAATCATGACACAGAACTCAACCTCACGTAGAAGAAATAATTGCGACAATCTAAAACCTATCAACACACCTAGAAATTGAAGCAAATTTATAAAATAAATAAAGTATATAAAATACCATATAACAAAAACCTCGATATATAACAAAAATAAAGAAAAACATCTCATTTGTGCGAAATGTTGCATTGTGATTTAGTCAATCGATAATACATCCTCCTAGGTCAAAAATCACTTTGATCCGAAATGTACTCCGCACTAACAAAAACACTCTAAAATTCACGAATGAGATTATATAATTAGTTGAATAAGTCCACGTCTTTGACTTAAACTCACATCTATGACTTTGAGAGAAAGAGAGACCTATTTTGCCCATCCGATTCTATCCATTTTGAGTCGTGCTGCATGAAAATTGAATATGAGTAGAAAGAGTCAAATGGTTTTGGACATACGTCCAATTTGATTCGCACTGCAGGAGAATTTATTGAGTAAATCAGAAGTGCCACGGGGGTTGAAAATGGCCCGGCCATTGATGGGGTGTAAATAAAATCAAGTAGGCATACTTGCCACATTACTCTGCAAAACTTCTGAAATCTGCAAAAGACAGCCAGTAGTTGCTCCCACCTGTTCACCTGCCATGCAGTTAATCGATAAAGGAGTATAACTATCTCTTCGCCCTCGGGAGAACACTTTGAACTTGACACGTTGAATGAATGTTCACTATAAATGAAGTTTAAAATAGGGCTGAGCCAATCTTCAACGAGCTCGGGAATTTCCAAGCTTGATTCAGTCCGAGCTTCGGGATGTTCAAGCTTGGCTTGATCAACATTCTTTGAGTTTCTCCGCAGCAATTTTCTGAAGCCATCATTGATAGTTACTGGGGAGACCATTCTTATCGATGAGGATGAAGCCTGCTCTTATATTTTGTAGCATCGTTTTGACGAAAGCTTTTGACAGTCGGGGATCTCAAGAAGCACATTCAAATTAATGAAACGTTTTATTTCTTAAAATAAGCAAGCAAAAGGTGCAGTCTGCGGCTTGATTCTTTACCTTTCCAATCTTAGTGACAGATATAGCTTAATATCAGTAAATATGGTCATGGTCAATGATGGTAGAAAAGAAAGAGAGCTTCCCCATTCGCGGCCTTTCTCTATGGCCTGCAACGCGAGATCAGTTAGAAACAGTGAAAACTGTTCATTTCTCGGCCACCAACTGCTCCGCTGAGTGAAGTTAAACCAACCTGAATTGGAAGATAAGGTCACACATAACATAGTTCCGAGAGCTTGTGCACTCGTAATCTTTTGACTTGAGATTGGTAACAGTGAACTTAAAAGGATTTCAGTTCCTCTGACCCGTCAATCTTGACTATCAAACACAAGTGATTCACAAGCCGATCATTTAGAAAATTCCTACAGTTGCTAAGAAAAAAAATCCAAAATTTTATGCTATCCATTTATAGTCCATGTAGTAACGGTTCATTCTGAGTTGTATGTTTTCGTATTTGATGGTTTAAACCGTCGAACCTAAAATCTGAACAGTCAAAATTTAAAGTAAAATTCAACCCCTTAGGTATTTCTACTAATTTGGAGTATTATATTTTTAAATCTAAACCAAACAAATTTTATCAATCTTCACCGAAGTATTAAGATGTCTTTACAAGCCAATTTCCACGGATTAAACGGTCAAAAGTAAAGCGTTATTTCGGTGATCTCAATTGCATGTTGACCATGTTGGTGAAGTGGGAGAAAGAAGTAAATTTCTACTAGAAAGTTATATATAGATTTCAAGTGCATTGCACTTGAGGATTACGAGATATTTTCCAGAGGTTTCCAAAAATTTTCACAGCACTTCAGTTTAAGCCATGAATATTTTCTTCTTTTTCATTCTTTTGCAGGAAATCAAGGTCTTGAATGAAGGACCAAATTAGTTCCCGCGAAGGGAAAGCGAAGCCCTATACTTTGCTTAATAAGGTTCCTACATACCACTATAAAATGAGAATCTCTCTGACGCCCACCAGTAGGGCATTTGCTGTTCATTTTTTGTACATACTGGCGACCACACAATCAATGACGAGCTTTACACCGTCGCCGTTGCCACATGGTCTGCTTCACTGCGGGGATACAAGGCCTAGGTCACTGTGGATGATACATGGCTTCTCTCCTGCAAGAAACCGCCGCAGTTGCTTTGTTGTAGTGAACTTTAAGGTATTTTAATTTATAAGAAAGACATGACTAATGTATTTTTCTGTTTTATTCTAAATAAATTTATGCCATCCAACATGTTTCTCAATTATTAATGTATTTTTCAGAAAAGGTAGCAAGAAAAATCTTGGTAGGAAGTTTGCTAAACCTAAATCTACTTTTAAAGATATGATGTGTATGGCTTGGATGATTTAGACCACGATATGAGGATCTATATGGTTTTGGTTGTTTTCAGCTACTTATTTCCGGATATGCATGGAGAACACTTTTGCTCATCTTTAGTGATTGTATAATTAGTTGAATAAGTCCACGTCTTTGACTTAAACTCACACCTATGACTTTTTTTATTACAAGACGAGGTCGAAACCTAACCATAAACAATTCTAAAATTGACGAATGAGATTATATAATTAGTTGAATAAGTCCACGTCTTTGACTTAAACTCACACCTATGACTTTTTTTATTACCAGACGAGGTCGAAACCTAACACCCACACGTGCACGTTCTGGGAATCGAACTCCCCACCAGGGGCAACGGCGCTAGAGCGCCGTGCCATTGATCTAACGCTCTCGGTGCCACACCTGACTTTGAGAGAGAGACCTATTGTTCCAATCCAATTGGACTCGTACTGAGAATTTATTGTGTAGAGAGTCATGATTTTGAACATATATCCAATTTGATTCGCCCTGCGAAAAAATTTATTGAGAGTAAATCAGATGTGACGCGACCGTAGAGGAAGGCAGGGCTATTGATGGGTGTAAATAAAATAAAGTAGGCATAATTGTTACGTTACTGCGCAAGTCGACCTTTAAAATCTGCAAAACACAGCCTGTAATTGCTCCCACCTGTTCACCTGCCATGAGTTGATCGATAAGGAGTAAAAATATCTCTTCGCGCTCGGCCGGAGAACACTTTGAACGAATGCATGTCCATTACAAATGAAGCTTAAAATAGGGCTGCAGTGCCTGAACCAATCTTTGAACGAGCTCGAGAATTGCCAAGCTTCGGTATATTCTAGTTTGGCATGATCAACATTCGTTGAGTTTCTCCGCTGCAATTTGCTGAAGCCACCATTGAAATTTACTGGGTAGACCATTCTTATCAATGAGGATGAAGCCAACTCTTATATTTTGTAGCTGCGTTTTACCTCGGGGATCTCAAGAAGCACATTCAAATTAATGAAACGTTTTGTGTCTTAAAACAAACAAACAAAAGGTGGAGTCTGCGGCTTGATTCTTTACCTTTCCAATCTTAATGACATATATAGCTTAATCTCATCAAATATGGTCATGGTCAATGATGGTAGAAAAGAAAGAGAGCTTCCCCATTCGCGGCCTTTCTCTATTGCCTGCAATGCGAAATCAATTAGGAACAGTGAAAAATGTTCAGTTCTACACCACCAGCTGTTCCGTTGGGTTAAGTTAAACCAACCTGAATAGGAAGATAAGCTCACACATATAGTGCAGAGAACTTGTGCACTCGTAATCTTTAGACTTGAGATTGATATGAGTGAACCTAAAGGATATCAGTTCCTCTGATCCGTCAATCTTGATGATCTTACATCGAAAAAAATATGTAGATCCCCGAGATCAGATCTGGGCAAATTCGACCATACCAACACTTCATCCGTATGCTACACACCTAGATTACCTAGATGTAAGTATGTGGAAGACAAATTGGTATTAGAGCTCAATTGTTCGATTTCAAAGGAGAAACACCACGGAAACATTGCAGATACGTGGATCGGGAGTTCCGACGACTCAATGCAGAATTTCACAGGTGAAAGACGGCCACGTCAGGTGTGGGTTTCCGAAATTCAGTGTTTGTGTGTTGGGATCTAGTCGTAGAGGAGCGTTCCTTACGTGATTGACGGAGTGAAGTCAGTGATTACTCTCGTACGTCTAACTATAAATGTGGATTTAACGATTGCCACTTTCAATTTTCAGAATAAACGTTTGTATGATTCAAACTCCAACATATGGGGATTACTTAATTCAATTGACCATATGATATGATCCGCCTTGCGTTAGTATCAACTGCCACTTGAGAAACATACACTGTTTAAATGCATCCACTTGCGTAACATTCAATCTTTGAATGCATTCGTTATATATTCTTTCCTGCAAACTGGTTACAATTGGCAACTGTACCAATTTATGAGGGCACCCCAGACACCTCTTGATGAATTTATCAATGCAGTTCTATGCACCTACTACGTGAACCGGTGAATCACGAAAAGGAAGTCGCATGGCACTCGATATGCAAAGAATTGAACTCAACCACTTCCCCAACCAATGAAATAATTGAAATTTATCGTTACACGAATCTAACCTATTCCTGGTAAAGCCTTCCAAGCTCGGGCCAAACGGAAAACTGGGATGGATTCCTTTCAAGACACCATAGTTGGTGGGCATAGATATTGACGGAGGTGAAGTCTCCACTTAGCCAAGAAACAGCAGTAGTCAACCCGAGTATCTTGGGAATGGGGCTACGAGATAAGCTGAAATCCTCAGTTTGGGTTTTCCCATTAATTTAATGAGTAATATTTCCATCAATTTTTCTCTCACTAAGAAAAACTAATTTTAGGAACTTAAAACTTTTCTTATGAGGGTTGCAGTATGTATCAACCTTAATTTATATATTATTTGATGTAACCAAATCATTAAACCTATATTCTATATATTTTGTCTTTGTTATTCTATGTTTTAAACCTTTACTTATTAATGTTTCTATCAATAGTTCTAATTTTCTATTTTTGCTTTAAACTCATCAATAAATACACAATATCCTTTGCAAATAACAAACACCAAAGTACTTCATCTTATATATGTTTTGTTAATTCATCAATAACTAAGGCAAATAAACATGGATTTAAAGCTAATTTATGATGTAGTTCAATACTAACTTCAAAGAAACTCATAATTCATATATGAGTCCTCATACATATTTGTGCACTATCATACATGTCTCTTATTAGATTGATGTTCATCAATAGGATACCTTTCTTCTCGAAGGTTCTCTAAAAAATATCTCTTGACACCTTATTGTAAGTTTTTCTAAATCAATAAATATTACATGCAGATTCTTTTTTTTGCTTTAAAGTATTCAATACAATGTCTTAATAGATGGATAGCCTCAATAGTAGATCTTTCTAGCATGAATTTAAATATGATCTATGTTGTACTTGACACTTGTCTCAACTTATGTCCGATAGTTCTTTTCCATAATTTTATAGTATGCTTCATGATGTTTATACTTGATAATTCACACATTTCATAATGTCTCCATTGTTATTTTAATTGGATATAATTATACTATTCCTCCATTTTTCAAGCATCTTTTGATTTTTTCAAATTTAATTGAATAATCTTGTAAATCAAGTGATATCCATTTTCCTAGGATTTTTTATTTATATAGTTCTACAAAAGTATTATTTTGTCCTATATATTTGTCAACCTTCATACATTTAGGAGCTTCTTTGACTTAATTCATTTAAATATATGGTTACTCTTTTGAGTTTGTTAGCTCTCCTAAACTATTAATACATATACTTTTGTTGAAAAGTCTATGAAAATAATTATATCTATCTTTTATACCATCAATCATCATCAAAATTTTCTTATCCTCACTCTTAATACATCTAAGAAAGTAAGATCCTTAGTTTCCTTATCTCTAGGTAGATCGTTAGTTTTTTTATCTCTAAGATTAACTATTCTAAAAATATCTCTTTTATATTCTTTTCAATTGAGCTTTTTATATAAGTCCTTCTAAGTTTTGGCTCCTGCTTCACTAACAACTTTTCTTACTTCTTTTTTACATCCTGAATATGAAAGAAGGAGGGTTGTGTTATGTTTTTGACAACCAATGTAAACCTTTGTTGGGCTTGCTAACATGAATTCTAGACATAATAAGCATTTCATAGACAATTAAAAATAAGCAATGGTGTTTATGTTTTTACTTAGATATAGTGAATCAATTATAAAGAAGGTTTTCAGATCATGAATAAATATGGGTAAAGAAGTTAGTTTTACAACATTGTTGCATGAATGTGATGAAGGAATTACAAAGAGGGCATATTGTTAGCATAAACATATGCATGGAGTAAGAAAACTAGTCCTAGATAACAAGATCCATATTAGTACTTCATATATCAAAACATTTACTATAATTAGGAGAAAGATTCATATTCTATATTTATAGAAGATAAAGTGAGTTGGAAAAAAACTAAGCTGATTTAAAATACAAGCTTTAAAGTACTGTACTTTGAAAAAAAATTGTTGAAAATAGAGTTGGTATTATAAATAAGTATTTAAAGGATAGTGTAATAGACATACAATAATATAGCGACGGAATTTTGATAGTGAATTTAGTATTAGGAGTAGAAGCTTTGGATATAGTTTATACTAATGGACCTAAAGTTGGACCAAAAGAGAGTATAAAGAAAGTATTTTGGTAGGAATTAGACAAGATAATTCAAAGAATCTCACAAAGAGATGATTTGTTTGAGAAGATATCTAAACAAAAATGTGAGCAAAGAGGTATTATGATATCAAATATTTATTGAATCTATCACGTTGGAGATTTATAAATGATGAAGTCAAAGAAGTCATAAATTTTGACATGACACATGATATTTTATATCCAATACAATTTTAAGAAAATAATTGCATTTCATATAGATGCTAATTTTGATTAAAGATGAAAAAGATCATACAACACCTAGGAATTGTTCCTTGAATTAGATTCATTTAAGATTGGATAAATCTGAGTTTATTTTGAGATCCAAAATATATTGTAGAGCTTTTTACATCTAGTGATTAGTACTCACCTGCTATGGGTCCAAACATGATATTGTATTGGTTTAAGTTACTTATATTGATAGTAGACACCCTATCGATATGATATTGTCAACATAGTTTCGTTTTGGGCAAAGTTAAGAGTCGTCAATGGCAAAATCTTTAATTTTTTAATATTTCCTGTATCCAATCGATGCAGAGACATCAAATACATTCTTGTCTGGGCTCTTTTATAAGCCCATTCTATGTGGTGAGCAGTGAGTTTTCTTGGTTTATTGTATAAACTTCCTTTGTGAGAATAGTTGTTTAATTTTGAGTACAATGGGAAGCCTTGTTTATATCTATATTCTAAACTATAATTGATATTCTCTAATATTGTATCCATGTCCCAGCAACTATCAATAGTGAAAATTCTTACAGGGACAAATTGTGACGTCTTTACGAAGTCACTTGATATGTATCTACCATTCTTAGTATGTCCCTTACAATGTTCTCTGGGTGATGTTTATAGGTTTTGGCAAGATTGAATTACATATGCTTCCCCTATTGGATGCTTTGTGTGTTCTCAAGTATGCACTGGATTATACATAATTTTTGCTATTGGTGTACTTGCCAAATATTTGAGCGATTCAAGCAAGGATCATTAGTAAGCTCCAAAATAAAGTCATGAGGTACCTGTTGGGTGCCAAATATCATATGTTTGACTTTCAGAAAGTCCTGTCTTTTGTTCTTTTGAGATTGTAAGTTCCAAATTGTGACTAAGCATTGTACATGGATGTTCATAAGTTGGCTTCTATTATAGATTCACTTATTTGGCTATATGGTTGAAGAAATTAATATATGATGTATATCTTGTTTACTCTATTAATGAACCTTAGACTCGTGTAATTCACAATTGTGGTGAACATAAATAAGCATACAAATCTACTGACTAAAGGCCTGTCCGTCGTATAACTCATGTCGGTCTTGATAAATAATTTGGTTATAAACATGGTTCGGTGGGAGTCTTAGTTATGTTCTTCAAGACTCTATTGTTGTGGTTCCCATTTTGGTGAACATATGCTTACTGATACGTTGATCAAAGGCCTACACATGACGCAACTCATATTAGTCTTGTTAAATCTTTTAATATACCTTTGTCTAGTAGAAGTTTGGGTTGTGTCATTAAGGGGTGTTTAGGATGTAATTCGACATTATTGATGGATTAATCCCAATAGCGTATCACAGATGATCGTTTTTATATCTGCCTATAAGACTAGATAATCTTCCGTGTTTCGCTTCGAGACAGGGGCCTGCCCCACCTTGAAAAGGTGTAATGAGCCAGCCTCTCGTACAAATAAACCAAGAGCAGTTTGTGGGAAAATTCTGTTTAGCCCCATACGGTCAATCAAAATGACCAGATAACAGTAAAGCAAGGACACATTGAAAATTTAACGGTGTTCATACGTAATACTGTTGAGAAAGTCAAGTTGTCGTATACATTAAGAATGTCTTAGTTCAGTCTATGTTCAATCCATAATGTATAGATTAGGAGTTGGATCCTAATGAATCAAATTCTGATCCATTGGAACCCAAGTCATAATAAATACTTATTAGGAGTAATACGGTCTTTCAACTTATAAGGCATAATATAAATAAAGTGGTTGTCGTTAGGGTTAGGACAGAGGGAAACCGTGAGGTACTGGACGGCTGCCAAGAAGGATCCGCCCAGCCCTAGTTTTGTATCTTTTCAAACTTCAATAAAAGAATGATGTTTCTTGTGCAAATCCAACATGGTATCAAAGCCTATTGAGGCCTACAAACGATCACTCGAGGGAGAAAAACAGGAAAAAGGGTTTCTTCTAGCAAACAGATAAGTATTTCTCATAGTTTTCGCGGTATTTCTTATTCGAAGTTCAGTTTTGTGTTGGATTCTCAAATATTATCGCAGCAGGCTTGATTTATTCTTCACGATTTGTTATCAATATCACTTTATTGTCTTTGAGAAACACAGTATCTCTGAATATGGAAAAAGGAAAGATGATTGAAGGACATGAATCTAATTCCTCAGATAAAGGGGAAGTATTTCAAATTACGAATTTGAAGTTAGATGGAAAGAATTATCTGCAATGGGCTAGATCAATTGAATTGGTAATTATGGCCAGGAGGCATTGGGATTACTTGACTGGTGAGATATCTCCACCCTCAATTACAAATCCTCTTTATTCTCGATGACGTAGGGAAAATGCACTGTTGAGTGCTTGGCTTATCCAATCCATGACTCCATCTATAGGCAGCACATTCATGTTTCTGGAAACTACTCAGGACATTTAGCTAGTAGTTCAGGACGCGTATGCTCAATGTAAGAATATTGCTAAGAAGTACGATCTCATTGAAAAGATTCGCAAATGCAGGCAAGGAGGCAGAACAGTAAGTGAGTACTATGCAGAACTCAGGGGACTCTAGGAAGAACTTCAAATTTACTTTAAGACAAAATGTCAAAGTTGCACACAGGAACGAAATAAAGAGTTTGAAGAACACAAAGTATTCGACCTGTTATGGGTCATTTCATCTGAGTATGAGGCAGTGAAGAACAACATTCTTAGTAGGGAAGAGCTTTCATTCTTGAGCATAGTTTATTCACTTCTTCAGGAAGAAGAAAGAAAACTTTTGGAGAAGGACACTAAACTCAGTTCAGAAAATACAACTTTTGTTAGAAGGAATGTGTATACTCCACCATTCGCTAGGGGGCGAGGTGGTTATAGTAGAGGAAGAGGAAGATCTGGTTTTTCATCTGAAGAAAGATATAAACTGACTTGTACTCATTGTGAAAAACCACGCCACACCAAAGAAACATGCTGGAAATTAGTAGGAAAACCTACCTACTTTCAGAATAGAACTAATAAGGCTTATTTTAGCAGTGATCAGACTGAAAAACCAAAGGCAGAAGAGAGTGTAACGTCATTGGCAGACATGAAAAAGAAAATTGAGTTGTTGAAGGCCCGTTTAATAGAGTCAGAAGTTCCATCTACATCCTTTCATAGTGACTCACAAGCTACTATTGCCTATCCATTCTCATTATTGACCCAAGGTAATATAAGTCCCTCTTATTCTCGAATATGGGTTATTGATTCTGGGGCTACTGATCACATGACTCATTCCTCTCACCAACTTATCTCCTATATACCCTCAGAACAAGTAATAAAATTACAGAACTGCAGATGGCACATTTATTACAGTTCTTGCCGAGTGGAGATGTTCTCCTAATTTAGGAGTTAATTTTTGAAAGATGTCTTACATGTGCCTAAATTATCCGGCTTAAACTCGTTTCTATTCATAAACTTACAAATGCATTTACAATGTTTAGCATGACATCTTCCTACGCTACGGCACCAAATTTCGGGATTAGGGAACGGGGAAGATGATTGGACTTGCTAGGAGAGAAAATGGGCTCTACTTTCTTGAGGAAGCTTTGTGGGACATGTAGCGCTAAGAATCAAGCTTCCATTGTCTTTGCTATCGAGATTTCTTCCCTCCCACTCTTCCCTCCACAATAAAGAAATCTGGTTGTGTCACTTTCATTTAGGTCACCACTTCATTCGATTAGATCAAAAAATTATGTTTCCTAGCTTGTTTCGGTGGACTAGATATAGGGAATGTTTCATTGTGATTTATTGTGAATTTCTACAAAACACAAACATGTTAAGCTTCCTAATGTAAGAATAAAAGAACGTCTATTCCTTTTTCCATGGGCATACCGGTGATGTTTTGGGGTCTATCCAACATTCCAAATATATCCTAGAGGCCCGCTAATTTGTCATATTTATTGATGATTGTACTTGGGGTATCACGCAGGTATACGTATTGAAACAGTAAGGAAGCAGAAAGTGAAGTCACGTCGAGATATTCCAATTTTTTTTCCAAATGATAAGAAACCATTGGGAAAGCCATCAAACGATTTCATTTTGATAATGTCAAAGATTATTTTAACCAAACACTATCTTCCTCTTCTTCAATGAACATGGAATTATCTCATGAATCATCACGTGTCTATACCCCACAACAAAATGGGGTGGTGTATTGAACAACAAATTGGGCATCTTACATCATCCGTTACCCGAGCATCTTTATTCCACACAAATATTCCAAAATAGTATTAGGGAGGCCGTGTCACTTACTGTCTTTGTGTACTTGGTTGTATCGCTTACCCTCTCGCATTCTTCAAAATAGTAGCCCCATTCAATTGATCTCCAAGTTCTACCCAGCATTTCAAAACTTCAAATAACATTGTTCCTAGGATCTTGGGCGTGTGTCCTTGTTCATGTTCATTCTCCTCATCGAGGAAAACTTGATCCTCGAAAGCTATTAAATGCATTTTTGTTGGTTACTCACCTACCCAGAAGGGATACAAGTGTTATGACCCCGTAAAAAGGAAAGAATATGTCACAATGGATGTTACATTTCATGAAGATATTCCATTTTATAAGATTGCAGAAATAACTCCATCAGATATGCCATCATCATTGGTGCTACTTCTTCCACCAATTGAAGTTCAGCTAGTGAAAGAGAGTGGAGGTGAAGAGATGGATTCAAAAAGACAATGGCAAACATATACTAGAGGTGACAGAGGGATATTCACTCCACAACAATCACCTATCTCAGATTATAATCCTCCACCAGAGTTAGATTTAAATTCAATACTAGGGACTACACAACATTTGAATGAATCGGATGACTTACCTATTGCACTTAGGAAAGGAAGGAGAAACAATGCAAAATATTCATTGGATAAAATGGCATCATACTCAAATTATCCGAAAGAATATCAGTTATTCATAATGCATGCAGATACCATTCATATTCCTAAAACATTTGAAGAGGCCAAACAATATCCAGAGTGGAGTGCAGCCATGGAAGAAGAAATCACAGCTCTAGTCCGAAACAAAACTTGAGAATTATCGGATCTACCACATGAAAGGAAAACTGTGGGGTGCAAATGGGTCTTCTTTTTAAAGTATAAAGCAGATGGGAATATAGAACGGTATAAAGCTAGACTAGTAGCTAAAGGTTACAGCCAATCATATGGCATAGATTATACTATGACATTTACTCCTGTGGCAAAGATGAACACCGTTCGTATTTTTACTCTCTCTTGCTGCCCATTCTCGCGGGTGGGAACTAAACCAGCTTTGATGTTAAAAAATGCTTTTGCATGGAGATTTAGAGGATGAGGTGTACATGGAGATTCCCTCAGATTTGGTCCCACAAGTGGAGAAAACAAAGCAGGTAGATTGAGGAAGGCTTTGAGACAAGTTAAAATGCAATCTCCCGAGCATGGCTCGAAGATTTACAAAAGCAATGGTGTGCCTGAAGTTTACAAGCAAAGTCAAGGAGATCATACACTTTTTCTTCAAACATTCAAAAGGGAGGAAAAAGTGGACTGTATTTCTTGCTTATGTTGATGATATTATTATCACAGGAGATGATCCTATTGAGACAATTGCTCAAGGGGAAAATTATCTCACAGAGTTCGAGATTTAAGACCTCGGGAAACTTAAGTACTTTGGGATTGCATGGGTCTACCTCCCAAACAAGACATTTTCATTTCTCAAAGGGAAGTATATTCTAGATTTGCTAAGAGAAACGAAAATGGAAGACTGTAGAGTATGCTCTACTCCTATGGAGGCTTCCACAGATAAAACCAATAAGCCTACTGAACCATTTGAAGATATTGGTAAATACCAGTGATTAATGGGAAAGCTGATATATGTTACTATTACCCGACCAGATATTAGCTTTGCAGTTGGATATGTGAGTAGATGGATGCGCTACCCTTCCAAGTATCATATGAGTATAGTTTTTCACATCATCAGGTACTTAAAATCCACGATAACATATAGGTTATTATATTCTCCATCTTTATCATTAGACATATGTATATATTCTGATGCAAATTGGGTAGGCTCTAGAACAGACAGGAAATCAACTTCAGGGTATGTAGTTTGTTTGAGTGGCAATGTTATATCTTGAAAAAGTAAGAAACAGTCTGTGGTTGCTCGATCTAGCGCAGAAGCAGAGTACCGTGCTATAGCTCTAGGCATATGTGAAGGTCAATGAATCCTATCTTTTCTTGAAGAACTTGGTCTAAAAAGAAATACTCCTATTACTTTCTTTATAGACAGTAGAGCGGCACTTCAAATAACGCAAAATCTAGTCTTTCATGAAAGAACGAAGCATATTGAGATAGACTGTCATTTCATCAGAGAAAAGATAGCCCAAGACTTATTCAATCTTGTTCATGTTCGTTCGGAAGATCAATTGGCAGACATATTCACCAAACCAGTCTCTATCAATGGCCTTCGAAAAGCGCTTGTACAATTGAGAATTATCAATCTTCAAGAGACAACTTGAGGGGGTGTGTTGAGAAAGTTAAGTTGTTGTATACATTAAGAATGTCTTAGTTCAGTCTATGTTCAATCCATAATGTATAGATTAGGAGTTGGATCCTAATGGATCAGATTCTGATCCATTGGGACCCAAGTCACAGTAAATACTTATTAGGGGTAATACGATCTTTCAAATTATAAGGCATAGTATAAATAAAGTGGTTGTCATTAGGGTTAGGATAGAGGGAAACCGTGAGGTACTGGACGACTGCCAAGAAGGAGCCGCACAGCCCTAGTTTTGTATCTTTTCAAACTTCATGATGTTTCTTGTGCAAATCCAACAAATACTGCTATTTCCATTACATCTAAAAAGATTTTGGATTCAGTCAGCAAGTTTGTGTTCAAAAGAGGTGGGCAGTCATCATTCAAGATTATTACCAAAAATGTCAGCACATGAAGTGCAGACCGATAGCATGAAGATGGTGAAATAGCTTGTACCCAGTTTGCACGTTTCAGGTCCAAACGGACCCTTGCACATGAATATGAGAGAGAGAGAGAGAGAGAGAGAGAGAGAGAGAGAGAGAGAGAGAGAGAGAGAGAGAGAGATGAACTCTGCTCAAGATGCCTTCTTCTCATCTAGCTCAGGATCATATAGCGTGCCAAATAGCTTGTCCATGAAGATGGTGAAATGACCATAGTTATGTCGATATGTGGTGTGATGAATGGTGTGGTATCCTGCACCCATAGCCGGCCAGACTTTCCCATGAATGCAGTCATGGATGTTGGCAGTCCAGATGCCCTCGAAGAAGAAGAGAAACTCGTGCGTAAAAAAGTGTGTTGGCACAAGGAAGAGAGCCAACACATGGGGCATCGCCTGCAATATGCCATCTATAGGGTGGAATGCCAAACCTGAAAGGAAAAGAAAAGATCAGAACCTCGACAAAGGGCAAACTATTAAAAGACTGGATTTAATCCATGCTGATTTTAACCTCATTTGGCTCACAAGACTATTTAATAAAATATGAAAAACCCAAAAGATGTCCGAGGAATGGAGAGTGAGTACACTTATATACATATATAAGAACAAGCGAGACATTTAGAATTATGTGAATTATCGAGGTATTAAGTTAATGAGACATACTATGAAATTATGAAAAAAATTATCGAATGTAGGTTAAGACATACAACAGAAAACCAATTCGGATTCATGCCCTGTAGATCTACTATTGAAGTGATTCACCTATTGAGACATCTTAAGACCTTCACATGCTATTTATTGATTACGTTACCAAGAGATGTTGACATTGGAAAAGAAAGATATCCCATTGACATACATAAATATTATAAGAGACATGTGACTCATGAAGGAATGACAGACTCTTTTGAAGTTAGGATTGGACTATATCAGGGATAACTTTAAGTCCATATTTATTTATATTGATCACTGATGAGTTAACAAAACATATTCAAGATGGAATACTTTGGTGTATGTTATTTGCATATGATATGATATTATGTTAGTGGATGAGTCTAAGGAAAAAATGTGAAATTGGAACTATGGAGAGAAGATGAAACATTTCCTTCATCTTATCAAGAATCTAAACAAGAAATTCATAATATATCTTTCGTTCAAGGGGTATATTGGATAAAATGGGAGCAGGTCAGAAAACCAAAGTACCTAGTTCATGTTACAAGCGTGCTAGATTTGAAGCTAAGAAACAAGCCAAAGGACTCACAGACAAAACCCCAAAATTGTTACATGCTCATCCATCTGTTTTACCTGCAAATGGAGAAAGAGTGTTTTGCTTGTTGTAGATGTGATGGGTGGCATGGAGATACTTGTACAGAGGCTTTATGTCATGCAGTTCCCTGTGCATCCAGTAGATTCCGAACTCCACAATCAATAGGTAGATACTCAAGTAGAAAATATACATCGGCCAACCAACTTCCTCTAATCTTGAATAACACCTGGTCCAGCCACTTTCAACCATGTACTCTGAAAGTGTTGGTAATAAAGTATACAAAGGCATAGCCTTCATGGTGACCCATATTTGCTTTAGAATAGACTCTTGTGTCGGTAAGGCACCTGAAGGAACGTGATAAACGTATCAGTTAAAACATATTTACAAAAATAATAATAATCGAGAAGAAACTTAGTGGCATGCTTTACAAAAACTGTATAATAGTTGTCTCACGGGGTTAGACGTGTCACACCGGACCCGGATCGAAGTTAAGCATTCTTGGGTGACCTTCTAGGAAGTCCTCGTGTTGCACCCCCTAGCCGACCCCACTTAGTGCAGGACAAGGCTCAGGTAAGTGGGCAAGTATGGTACAATAGTCGTGAGTGAAACGATAGAGCATTAATTTTGACATAAAGCGCACGGGGAAGAGGATCAACAAAAAAAAAGGAACTTGGGCAGATGCTCATGTGGAAGGTTACTTTGCAATCTTTAATCTTCTCATCATCTTAGAGTGATCAACAATTTCTGGTGGGTAGAGTATGTCTTTCTTACTTCGAATAATTAGGAGACGGCAATTTCCAAAAGTTGATTTATTTCTTCGGACAGACTGAACGTTGTTCAATATCTTTTTGGGCGATGAAGCCTCTTCAGTTTCACCAACCAAAAGGAAAAAAAACAAGAACGACGATTCCCATTTCAATCAACATATTCTGATCATACACGCATTAAATAAATAGGAACGACCCATATTCATTACAAATATTTTGCATCCAAAAACCTTCTTTCCATCTTTAATCAAGGAAAGGAAGAACCCCCCCCAAAAAGCAGAGATCTGATAACCGACAACATTCAATCTCCAATCTCAACTCTCATTGCGATTGAGAGAGAGAGAGAGAGAGACGTACCTTTGGGGAAGTAGACGTGGCGCTTGAGGCAGTAGATGTAGGCGCTCCACAGACCGCCGGAGAGGAGGTAGACAATGATTCCCGCAATGTAGTTTCTCAGCCACGTCCGGCTGATGTGGGGGATCCCCTTCCAGTACTCCCCCGGAAGAAACGCCCCAAGTACGATATCGTTGTACCACTCCGTCTCCCCAACGAATCGTTGAAGGTACCCATCGTCCATTTCCCCTATCCCTCTCCGTTCGCCGGATGCGACGACTCCCCACCTCGGAAAAACCGCCGGTGGAAGAAGAGAGAGAGAGAGAGAGAATTTGGGGGGGGGGGGGGCGGCACAAAAAGAGAGAGAGAGAGAGAGAAAGAAGATTCTGCTAGCACAAAGATAGCTTGCATGTCAACGCAGAGAACCAAGTGTTTATAATAACGATTCCGCCCCTCGTTATAGTCTTCTCCCTTTTGCGTACTGTTTAGGTGTTCTTTTGCTTTCGGACTTTCTTCCAAGTACTTAAACAAACAGCTGCATAACCTTTACCCGCCACTTGTATAGAAATGTACGGTATTCTTGGTATAATCTAGAAAGCCTATACTCTTTTTAGTAAATTGGTGAGTCATCCATGTACGTGGCCGGTAAACGGGCAACGGACTTAACAACACAGCGAACAAAGATTTCAAAATGTTGTGAATTAGGTGGTTGAAACTATAAAATTGCGGAAACAAGGTTCTTATATTTAGTTGTTAAGATATTCTACTGAAACTTGACTGATGCAAAGTGGATCGGTTTATGGTCCGAATAGTAATGGTTATGGTCCAAATTGGAGTTGAATGATGCTTTGAATCAAAGGATCCAATGTAATGCCCCTGAATCTGGATTTTCACTACGAAAATACCAACAAAAACAAAAACAAAGATCTAAGAAGGGATTTTCTCCACACACTCTATATACATATACATACATATGCACAAGTGGTTCCGTAATCTAACTTATAACAGACCCTATTCAAATTAACTTGATTGTTAGATTAAAGGAGATAGATAATGTAAATTTAAAAGTAAAAGTACTTTTTTTGCTTACGAATCTAGAGAATCTATCTTTCTTAATAGAAGAAGGTTTATACGCAAAAGTGGTTCCATAATCTCTCTCAATCAATCAATATTTTGTCTTGCACAATGCTTAATTAAGACGAGTAACTTACTTAAACTTTCTTACTCATATAGATAACCTACAATTACTTTAATTAAGTTAACAAATTGCATTAAGTTAACCGGTGAAATTCTTAACAGTTGGCAGTTGGGTTTGCAAGTGGCAATTGAACGTCACAGGGTTTAGGTAGTTTAGTTATTTCTTGTGTAAATCGAGTCATCCATTCAGTCTTCAATGTAGTTCCCCTCGCCGGGTTTTTGTTCCTTTCCTTTACCTGAAAAAGAAAGGAAGTAAGCAACTCTATACATATATACCAAGGAAAAAATCGACAGACCAAATACTAGAAGTATGTAAGGACGAAGGATTAATTGTAATATGTGTATGCATATGATGTGGGTTCCAAGAGTGGAACATAAACTTCATTTTCTTGGTGCCCATGCAAAGAACTTAATATCCTATCAACTACATTTTTTCCTTCAAGTTAAACCTGATACAAGTAATTGATCCATCTTTTATTTTTGTTACAAGAAGATGCCGAAGCCTAACATACATACTTACACATGCACCCTGTGGGAATCAAACTCCCCACCAGCAGCAATGGTGCTAGAGCACAATGCCATTGAGCTAACGCTCTGGGTGCAATGGGTCCGTCTTTTGATATTGAACCTTGAAACCATAAAATTCAGTATTCGGTTCGAACCAAACCCGTTTATGTCCCCAAGAGAGTTTTACCGGAGGGGAAAAATCTTTAAGCTTTTTGGGAATAAAGGTTCATTCATGTGAAGCAACCGCTCATGTCCATGTCAAGAGCTAATATTTTAATCATTTCACAGCAAAGAATCAAAGCTGATAGTAACTTGGATAAGCTTGAACCCAGTCACAACGTTTACTGCTTGGCTTGTAGCGTGTTTTGGCTAATTCATGAGTGTGAAGAACATAAAAATCGAGACCACAATCACATACATGCATGACAATAATCGACAACAACTAAGCTTTTTCTCATGCTAGATGGATCGACTAAATGGATTCTTTGTTTCCATAAGATTCGATTATGAATCATACTATATCATTCTTGATTGTTTCCTTCCAATATATTTCTGGTCTCCTTTTTTTTAATAACAATCATGAAAATATTTGTTTAAATGTGATCCATATGTGTGCTTGTAATTCAATCCTCCTCTAATTTGGTGAAGTATGAATTTCACAAGTATGCGTATCTCTCACTGTGACACAGTGTGTGGATGGATCCAAATATTTTGTTACAACGGAGAGGCCAAAGCCAGATGGATCAATCCAACTTGATTCACCAGTACAAGAAAATTTTGATTATCAAAATAAATGAAGGCAACTTGTTCAAACAAATTGTAGGAGAAAAGAACTCGATCATCAATGACATTGATCAATGGGAGTTCATGAATGAACATGAATCCAAAAGATTATTGGCGGATTTAGCTGTCATTCCAAGTTGTGCACTCCTATGCTAATTACTTTCGGGACTTTCATATTTGAAGAGGGTCTGGACATTTCTTGATTTACTAATATACATATAAATACGACGCATGAAGCAACAATACAAATTAAAAAATTTAAAGACAAATAATTGTTTTATGATTTTGCAATTAGAAAGAAACACACCATTCTAGAATATAATATCCATATAAAACGAAAATTCTGAAAAACAGCACACCACATAAAATTCAAGGAAGTTTTCAAGATCTCACTCACAGATACAAGATCTCATTATCTGGCCTGAAACCCTGCTATCAGAGAACATAGTAACTCAGATATGGGCCTGGATTCACACACACACACACACACACGAAGACAGGACCATGTGGCCTGGACCTATTTGAGGGTGTCTTCTCTTCAACTGGATCCACATGATTTTGGTTCTGTAAAGTCCTGATGGTCCTGCCTGCTCCACTTAGTGGATCCAACTAAGACTTCTTGCACAAAAAATCTGCAGTCCAGTTGACGTATACTTTTACTCGACAAAGTGCCAAAGAAAGAGAGATCACATGGTGGCGCTCTTATTATGCACAGGTCGATGTGTTTAGGATCCCCTACCAGATGGTCTGACGATACTGCAACAAAAATTTGGCCCCTTGTTTGATGGGTGACTGTGGGTACACCCATTGATTCAAATTATGATATCAACGCCCCGATTATAATATATGACCCATGACCCATTTACACGTGTCCTGTATATGGTACCGTCCATATATGGTACGGTTACTTGTGATATTATAACTATTAATTTTTCTATTTTTTAACAATTTTCAACCCTTTTATTTGAATTTAATGTTGTTAAATAAAAAGGGAACCATTGCTTCATATCATGCGGTGCTCTGTAATGCATGCACTAGCGCACACACACACACACACACTCTTTGCTGGTTGGGGAAAAAGGATTAATACAAGAAGTCTCCATGGATTTGACAAGAAATATGAAGATGAGCCAGAGTGCAATCAAATGAAAGCTTTGATGCTCTAGCTTCGGGTATAGTTTCTTGTTGTCTGGTAATAGAATAGGATAGACTCGGGTTTCGCGATTGAGGTTCGGGTCCGGGTTGGGTATGACATATGTCCACGACCTGCCCATTGTCATTTGGAAGGCACCCACCTTCATTATTTCAAATGACAACGACTATTCACCTGCAAATGTGAAGAAATGATCCACATAAAATGTCAGCTCACATATGATGTGGACTCAAGCTAGAGTTCTAGACCACACAGAATATTTTCTTCTTAAATGTCATTCTCACACTCTAAAGCCAAGGAGCCCATAGAACCCCAATCTTTGTCAATGGGTGGGTCTTGTATGAACCAAATTAAGATTATTAAGTTTGAATCCGAAACCAAAACCCAATGAATCTCCTCTGGGTTTCGATATCCAGTATTTATCATGTATATTTGAAATGTCAAAAATTCATGTCCGACTGAATACATGGGTGTCTACATTATTTACGTTGACCTACTACGTAATTCACAAGTCGAAAGGCCATGAGTTCGATACCCAAGGCATGCATGCAACCCGCTTTGGCCTCTGCGTTTAGCCAAAAAAAGAAAAAAAACATATCCGATGATATTAGTAGTAAGCTACATATTTGGGATGAGAAAGCCAGAATCAGATTGGATATTAAATAAGTCTGAAAAATGGCATTATTAATTATCTTGTGCACATTATTCAACTCTTTGTTGCAAGTTGCCCAAGTGGCGTACGAGCAGTATAGGTTTGACATTTGGGCATGCTCATGCTTGACAAATACAAGGGGAAGCATACACATCACTCAAATTTGAAATAAATAAATAAATATATATATGTATGTACGAAAAAGTTAGAGAATGTGAATCATGTATATACAAATTCAACCCAAACCAATCCCAATCACATTACAAAATGCTTACTTGTTCTTTTAATCTTTATCATTCAGCCTCTTAATTGGATGATTAAGATTGATTTGGATACAGTTTGCATATGAATGATAACATATAATATATATATATATATATATATATATATATATATATATATATATATATATACTCATTTAATTCTTTAATCTATTTAAACATTTCATTATTAATTATACTTATAAAACAACAAAGATCCTTTTGAACAAAAACATATACCAATTTCTCTTTTTTTTATATATATATATATATATATATATATATATATATATATATATATATATATATATATATATATATATATATATATATATATATATATATGTACGTGTGTGAGAGAGAGAGAGAGAAAGAGAGAACGAATTGATAGGCTACAACGACTCGCCACAGTTTAAACCGGGCTAGACTTCAGTTTAATTCTTTAATCTATTTAAACATTTCATTATTAATTATACCTATAAAACAACAAAGATCCTTTTGAACAAAAACATATACCAATTTCTCTTTTATATATATATATATAATATGTACGTGTGTGTGAGAGAGAGAGAGAGAAAGAGAGAACGAATTGATAGGCTACAACGACTCGCCACAGTTTAAACCGGGCTAGACTTCAGTTCGCCCAAGACCATAATTATAGCCGTGGAATAAATATCCACCGCACCTCACAGTAAATCTCACCTCCTCCTCACCATAAAAGACTTACCATCAGACATGGGAGAGTTGTGCCAAACTCAGCTTGTAAATAACAAAGAAGACAACCATTTCAACTCGGCTTGCAAGTAACAAAGAGGACAACCATTTCTGCCAGGAAAGATATTAAATGCCTGTTTGTCTTTATTAGCTTTACTAACTCTTACGCACCCCTGTATCTGTAAAATTTAATATTACTAAAAAATATAAAATATCAACTCTTTCTGCATTAATGAGCATATTATATATATAATATATTGTGTTGTCACATCTCTCTCTTTCACAAACACGTACATATACATGTGTGTGTGTGCACGCATGTCTCACTCTCTCTTTGTATATGAACTTTCCTCTCAAGATTCCCAGTTGATTCGTGCTGCATCTTGTTTGTATGCATCAATTTATTTGGAAGCTGGCACTGTTTCCTTTGTGGGGTGTCATTTTTTTAACGCTCTAACTATGTCATGCACCATAAAAGGTTTTGCATGTGGAAGCCCATGGTTTCCAATAACTCCAAACTAATGAATTCTACTATCTGCTGATCATAGTAGTGACAATATATTCATTACTTTGTGTGATCTTTCAAGGCTGTTCAATGGAATCTTTTTATCCAATATGAAGAATAGATCCAGATGGTGTACTGTACAGCTTAACTTTTTAGTCCATGAAACGACCCTTCTGTCCTTCGGTTTGCCCCTATTTTCAAACAAGACCTTGCTGTCTCAAAAGAAGAAATCCCAGTAACATCAAACACCCAAAAATAATTCTTCTTGTAGCTACAAAACCAACATAAATGAGTGCCACACAGAAGATGGTTGAAGCCAGATGCACGCCCTGGATGTCGAACTTATGACCTCCACCTGGTGAGTCGACCCTCTGGCGAGCTATTGTTCAATTTGCGGCAACATATAAGTCGAGAATAAATTAGTTCTTCCACAAAATATCAGACTTTAAATTTATTTGAATTTGTATCACAGAGTGGTAAATACATGTTAGGACTGATCCAATCTGTATGGTAGACAAACATGAGATAGTTCATTCAAAGAAACAGCTTAATGTCCATGATAATTGATAACCAGCAAAAGTTTTCATCTTCAATCAGTGGCTCTTCTACACGCTTCTTTATAGTTTATCTTGTTATTAACATTTCAGTTTGAAGGCTTTTAAGCTGATCCTGGTAAAAATATGTCAGTATCAGGTATTCTGCATCATATTATCTTTTCTTGGATGTTTTTTAGATATGTAGGTCCTGAACTTCAACCTCAATAATTAAAAAAATTTATAATAAACACAAAATTGCTCAATAAATCAAAACTATGAGTCACAATCCACATTGAAGACATTTATTTGTAATGGTACATTTGGGGAAGATAATTGTACATTTTTGCTCTTCGATTGTGCCCCATTGCTTGCATTAATTCCAGGTAAAGCTCCGTTGAGGTGTCAGTTTAAAGTTGGGGTGTTATATACATGTAGATATAAATGTTTATAAGTTTATGTATATGAGTTTTATAACATTATATACATATAAAATGTGAATATATAAATCTTTACAAGTTGATACTTATATATATATGAGTTTCATAACATTATATACGTATAAAGTGTGAATATATATAAAGTTTATATACTTATGTGGATTTAAATCTTTACAAGTTTATAAGTTTGTATATATGAGTTTTATAACCTCATACATATAAAATGTTGATGGTAGATCCAAATAATATGATGGTATAATACATTTTAAACCCATAAGTTCAGTTCTGGCCATAAAATGGTTTGGTTCTCTAAACTTTGAGAACCAAAACTAGTGACTCGGTTCGTGGTTGAGACTAGAACCGAACTAAACCGAAGCATGAATGCCCCTAGTTTAAAGGCTCCGATCAGTACGATTTTGTAATATCTGGGTTGGGTTGACCTAGTTATAGGCAGACCCAGACCCGACCTGCCTAACCGAGGCTATCCCCGATAGAACCGGCGAGAACAAGGAGGCACGCCCACTTAGGTCTCGGCATGTCCGGTCGACAAAATGAGAGAACGAGAGAGAGGGTCTCCATTGACAAGAAGGAGGACGGAGGACGTGCGGAAGAGCTCGGCGAATTTTCGAGGTAAAATGCCCTATTTCTCTACTACCAATGTCGGTCAGGTACTGTTGACGCCGGCCAGATCTTGTTCGTTGTGGAATGCTGCCGAAAATGGTGGTTTCGGCGGCAGAACTCAATCTGGTAATGTAGTGTCGTATCAGGTCGTGCCACGTGGGGACAAAGGAGATGATGGTGTCCTCGTGTGACACGCATATGGTTTTGTTGGGTATGGTATGGCTTGATCTGAATTGATCCAGCTGACCAATTGAACGAAGAAATCTAATGGATCTATACATGGTTTTTAAGCTGTTCCAGGATTGCTCTAAATCTGAATTCGATGCAATTTGGACCACTGGGTTAATAACAAAAATTTAGATTATTGATGTTTTATTCGTATTTTAAAAATAAACCAAGTGATTTAAGATAAGAAAAATTGGATCTAGAGTCTTAAATTTGGTGAAGGTATTCTATTTGGCCTAAAGTTATTCCGGCTTTGATATCTATGATGGTTTCATTATTGAATAGTCTATGATTTTATTTTTATCTACATACAACAAGCTATATGTGGATCATGGGGTATACTGATGGATCTAAAGGATCCTCGAGTAGTTAGATGTGTTCATTCTTTGAATAGTTTTACTTTATGTTTGCTTGTGATTATGAAGTGCTTTAGTTTACGAATACTTTGATATCATTATATATAATTGCTTACTCTATTATTGGCATCGAGCACGATATGAGTATCCTTCAGACATTATTTGGTATGAATCTACATGCTTCATGGTTGTATGGGAAATCGTTAAGAGGTGGATTGGCCCGGCAGTGCTTGTTTGGAGAGGTGCATGGTTTGTGCCATTCAAAGAGAGGCGGATTATAGAAGTGCAAGGTTAAGTTTATGGATATGAGAGATGTAATATGTAAATCGAATGAATCAACTATATATATATATATATATACTGCTAATTCAATAAATGTAAGGATTTATTTGGTTCTAATACTATCTTTTCTTTTTTGGCACAATGCATAGACTGGGACAAGATACACGCCCAGGGTATCGATCTCATGACCATCAACTTGTAAGTCGACCCTAAGCTGTTGCTTCCTGACGTTATATTATATTGTTTTGAGTGAGTGACAACTATTTTGACTCTTAATCCGAAAATTGGTTGGCATTCTTTTTGGGTAAGGCAAATAGGTTGAGATTGGTGAAAAAAGAGGTCAAAAGGAGATTGATAGAGAGATCGATCACTAGAGAGATCAGCCAAGCCACCCACATATTGAAATTTAAGAAGAAAAATATTATTACACTCATATCTTCAAAAAGTAAAATATGAGTTACGTGATTAACATTCAATCCCTCTCTCCCTCTCTCTCTATATAGAAAGAGAGTGTGTGAGAGCGGCTAGATAACCTCTCTTACTAACCATTATTTGATCATCATCACCATCATCAAGATCAATCAGATTATGATAATCAAAACATTCATTTTGAATCACATTTAATGCATCTATGTATATTAAATGATCTCGCACCTCATAGTGACGTTGATGGACTACTTTTGACCCAAACTCAAACTAATATAATGATAATGGACCCATCACCGATTGACCCAGTTTACCGGACATAAGATAGGGAGAAGCAACAAACATGGCGATTCAATTGAAATAAATGAGTTTGCACCGGCATTGTATGATGACCACAAGCCAAACCAATCAATATCTAATCACTATCCCAAGTAGGGTAATGCTGTGTACAACCTTTCTAGCTTATTGGCAACAATTGAACAAATCAATATCCAATCACTATCCCGCTTAGGGTGATGCTTTGTATACAACCTTTATAACTTATTGCCAACAATTGAACAAATTAATAAATCAACTCTCTCTCTCTCTCTAGAATCCTAAGACATTAGGTCCGAACTTTAGAAGCCTAACCAAAGAATTAGGAAATAGTTTCCTAGCAAACAAGTGACACAGTGTTGTCTCCTTCCCGTTGTACTTGCATCTGGTTCCATCTCTCATTTGTCTCAGCAAGTCCACAGTAACACTCACTCTGTAAAATCCAACTGGGTGAGCTCCACGTCTTGACCAATCAACCCATGTCAAACTTCTATTTGCACTCCACCCCCAAAACTTTATGTTCAATAGTGTTGGAATATAATGCTCATCAGGGTAGCATGAACGCTTGCAATACTTGGCAAACAACGGGTAGTACTTCCGGTCCGACACGATTTCTACGGCAAGCTTTCGGTCCATCTCGAACCACTGTGACCCCTTTCTCCAGTTCTCCAGCTTGATCACGGGCGACATAGAGTGCGGATACCGGCCACGGCCATCGGAGCCCGGCACATCAGCTACTTTCACAAAGGAATGACTTGAATTGATCAGGTAGTCGTAGATGGTGTTGAATGGGAAGATGGGGATGCAAGACTCCGAGAAAAGTGCGAACCGCTGGTTCGAGAAATCAAGCAGTGCATTCGCGAGTAGGCGGCGCTCCGCCTCCACTAGTCCAATTGTTCCCCATGAAGCTTCCTGTTCAAGTGAAAGACGGAAACTTGTCATTGAATCGGTTATGTCCAATTCGTCTCCATTCATCTCACTTGATAGAGAATTAAGGGAGTCGGAAGGCATACTTTAATTAGAAAAGGAATGTGTCAATAGAGAAATTATGTGACTACATAACCAAGTGCAACAAAGGTCATCTTCCTTACCGCAAAGTTCTTTTCTTGCTTGAAACAAATCATTGAGCCGAGGTGGACGTCCACCCTACCCAAAAATTTGAAAAATGAAAGTGTATAGCCCATGGTTGTATCTGTGGTATGACATTCATAGTTCGCCCCACATTCCAAAGTTAGGTATTCACCCTAGGGGTCTTCAAGGAAAGACAAAACCGAACTGGTTTGATTGGGTTATATATATATATATATATATATATATAGAGAGAGAGAGAGAGAGAGAGAGAGAGAGAAATTAGTACATGCACATATGAATATATTCTTTTCACACATGAGTTGTTCTATCTTGAGAATTAATGGTTGAGGTATTTGATTTCAAAAGCAACTTGCATAAGCGCATTTGATGCACCTGCAAAAGTACAACATACCTTTTTACTTTTGAAATCAAAATTTGAGCCTGATCTTTTTGACAGGACAATTGAGATTTAAAAGCATATTTAAGTATGAATTTAAAGTGAGCATGAACTATGCTTTCTCTCGCTCTTTCTATATATATATATAACCTGACAAAATTATAACCCTAGATCAAAAATATGTGATGGCTCATAACAACCTTTTATTGTTTTCAAAGCCTAAAATCTTTTAACACTTTGTTAGATTCTCCTCCCTGTTCTCTCCCCAGCATGGACATTCTGGAGTTATGGTAGAAGTGCTAAGAATAACATAAGTATCAATTCTTGATATTTATTTTGCTATGTAATTGAAGTATCACTGCTAGAAACTAAATAAATTTTTGCACTTATGCTATAACTTTTTAAGCTTAGCTATGATGACATAATTTGTGAGTATGGTGGTGCTTTATATTTTTGTTATACTATATTATTGTCATATATAAGCATAACATAAAACCACGATTCAGAATCAAACCAAACCTTGGTTTGGTTCCATGTACTGTAATAATGGTTTGATCCGGTTCTTCAAAAACTGAGAACTAACTATGTCAGTTTGGTTGGAAGTTGAGGACCGAACCAAACCAAACCGGACAACGAATGCCCCTAATTCACCCCATCCTAAAAGTTTTTGCTTTGAAGAAGATTCTTTGGTGTGCCAGTATATGTCAGACTTGTGGCTTTCCATCTGAATCTTCTTTGGAGCCAAACCATGGCCAGAAGAGTTTGGTCTCTTCAACTCAATCTTCATTCATAGAAACTAGTTATATAAAAATGAAAACTATGCATCCATATACATTGTATCAGAAATTTGTGCCACCTTGTAGCTAGACATGTCCAATTCCGGTTAGACTAGAACCTAGATTCGTAACCAAACTAGTCCAGACCGGTTCCGGTTTTTGAACGACTGATGCCAGTTTGAGTCCGGAACCAATACTTTTATTAAAAGAATTTGAAATTTATAAGATTTAAAAAAAAATATACCACAATTAACAGGTTCCTGTTTTATAGGAGGTGAAACCGGGTGGTCTCCAGTTCTGGGTTCAGCCAGTTCTTGGCCGAGTTTGGTTTCAGTTGAAATCACCGGGCCAGTTTAGAATCGGCCATGTCTACTCATAGCTAAGCTTTATCTCTTTTTAGTTAATAGGCATATCCTACTCAATCTTATATCTTATGGCATTGATTCACGGAAAGCACACATATGCTTCGAGATTTAGTCACAACCTTTAAGCATGATTAATAGATAATTGAGTTGTTGATTAGTGGAGCATGGAAATATTGTCAGATATAAACGCGAGGGAAGAAGAACAAGTTGGTACAAAATTAAGGTCCTATAATATTCTAAAGACATCCTTAAGTAATAAAATTATTGTCTTAATCTGCATTTCGTTTTCAAAATGCTATCGAACCCAGTGGACCAATGAAGGGACAAACAACTTTATGGAATTAATCTTAGTATTTATAAATATTTAAGTTAGTAATTTAAGCTCCCAAAAATTCTGTAAACGATCATTAATAATTTATTTATTTAGAGAAAAAACAGTTTCGGGATGAAGTGAAGAGGAAGAAACGATGTTGCGTGTTCGAGCAGTAGGTGTGAAAAGGACTGTCAAATTTGGCTGCCTTGCTTGATCATGGTCCATGCAATTGGGTTAGAATGCCTTTTCAGGTTCCGTGCGGCTGTCAAACACTCAAGTGTGTTTGACACACACACGAGCGTGTAAGTGTACACATATATACGTGCATATGCACGAGCACTCACACACACACGCACTATCTATCTATCTATCTATCTATATATATATATATATATATATATATATAAACGATCATTAATAATTTATTTATTTAGAGAAAAAACAGTTTCGGGATGAAGTGAAGAGGAAGAAACGAGGTTGCGTGTTCGAGACTGTCAAATTTGGCTGCCTTGCTTGATCATGGTCCATGCAATTGGGTTAGAATGCCTTTTCAGGTTCCGTGCGGCTGTTGCTAACACTTAAGTGTGTTTGACACACACACGAGCGTGTAAGTGTACACATATATACGTGCATATGCACGAGCACTCACACACACACGCACTATCTATCTATCTATCTATCTATCTATCTATCTATATATATATATATATGTATGAAAACTTAAAGTTGCTAACACTCTCATTCATGTGATGGCATTAACAATGCAGGTTGACCAACTCACTAACATATTGTCATTTAATTTAATGAGTATTAAATGTCACATGAGATTAGTGCCTTAATCACCACCATTATGATAATGATCAAATAATCTCTAGTAGGAGAGGTTGTCTAGCCACTCCACATCTCCTTCTTCTCTCTCTCTCTCTCTCTCTCTCTCTCTCTCTCTCTCTCTCTCTATATATATATATATATATATATATATATATATATATATCGATTTAGCTTGCCCTAAAAACTGTCATTTGAATCTACCCTATTTATAAGGTGATTGGATGTAATTAGTGCTACCTCTGCTAGTGTCATGTGCATCCAATACTATGACAAAATCGGATTTGGTTTGTAAACTATATGTTGATTTTATAAGCTTGTTACATGTAGAGAGAGAAAGAGAGAGAATAGGAGCTATTAGACATTATTTCATCATTCTTATCATTCATACAATCAGTTAGACGATAATAATCAAAACACTCATCTCGCATCACATTTAATACATTCATGTAGATTAAATGGCATCAATCCTTATATCAATCTTGACAAGCAACCCAATCTATGTTGTTCGTGCTCCCAAGTTGAATTAAAAAGAGAGATAGAGAATCTACTGTGGTCCTAACAAAGATTCCTCATGTTAGAGCCCCACGAATATGACAAACCAATGTTACATTCAATCATTCGGTTCAGTTCGAGAGTTTGTTAATCAAGCATTTCCCAAGTTTAATTCACCATATAATTTTTTATAAAATGTAATAACGTTAATTCATCACCTTATTGTTTGAAATGACCAAATTATCATGCTTTAGTCATATTTTACAGATGAACGACACAAGTAATCTAAATAAGTTTTTGCATTCAACATACAGAAATATATATACGTATGGACAGCACTATACCCATATAAATGTATGCATGTATGTATAACTTGTAAAAGGAACCAATATATTATTATAGAATTACTAGAATGTCCATCTGGGCTTGTTAGGGTGTTTCTTGACTTGAGCAGAAAGAAAGGAATAGTTATTCTCTAAACGGAAATTTTCCAACGTGGCATGATATACAAGCAAGTATAATTAAGTTTTATTAAACTTTCAAAATGCATAATTTTAATCGTCATCTATGGTTAGGTATAATATGTAAGCATTATTACTTTTATTATAGGTAGATGTTATATGCAAGCTCATGTGCTGATTAGCTAAGCCTAACCATAATTTCATATATTTTATACTTTTAGAACTCGACGAACTAGCTAATGCAAAATGCCCTGCCAGCGAGATCATGGTCCACCCTTACATAATGTATACCATATATAGAAACTGTGCAAGACTCTTTCCGTCTCTTCACATACACATATATGTGTGTGCACATGACACACATATATAATGTAATTCTAAATGTATTATGTCTTTCAAATGTATAAATATTTTTAATTATGTATAAACATTTTCACACTGCTCGATGTGGTTGAAGTAATAAAACGAAAAACATAACATACAAAAGATGGTATTCTTATTTTTCCACCTACAAATCTCTACTGTTAAGCATACCAATTGAATCGATGCCCAAAACAATTATTCTTCGAAACCATGTGAGACCAATTTAAAACTCGCCATATTGTGGAAAATTAACGACTGATACTGCTAACTTATTACTGCACCAAGTTGGGAGAATTCTTTGTTTTTAGAGAGGAAGTTGGAAAAATCTCGAAGATGAATGGGATGGGTTTTCATCAACCGAAAGTGTAATCAAACAAAATTCATGTAATCAAGAAGATAAAGAGTGTGAATCGATCTGTGTACCTTGCTTGGTATTCGTCTTCCATAAAATACAGATTCTGTTGATACTGTTTCGTTGTAGGAGGGATGTGTGTGGACGTAAATCGAGTATTTCCCCTCATGGCCCTTGAAGAATCTCTCCCATAGAGGCGCTAAGGGAAGGGGTCCCCTTGTCAAGAAGAGGAAGGCCACCTTTGGGACTCTCTTGTAAGGGTACCCTCCAAACTTAGGCACCATGGACGCCCTCCATAGCAGTTCAGTATCTGTCATATTGTGCACCACAGACCGAGGCTCTACCCAATCAATGATCCCCATTATAGCTTTTTCCTCTTCGTCCTTGCAGTCACCTTGATATGCCGAAAACTGAGATGAGTTACGGTATTGTGGATCCAGATGAACAAATGATGGTGGAGGAGCAGAATCAGATGAATTCAGCCTTGATGCTGTATTACTGTTAGTGGCGAAATTGCCGCCCAAATTCAGGGCGGCGACGACCGAGCTGGTTGTGAGATTCAGAGAAGAGTAGGAGCTGGATTGAGCAAATATGGGGAGGTGAGAGCTGATATGAAAGCTGGCAATGATACCAATGGTGATGCCGAAGGCAAAGAGAAGGAAATGAGAGATGATATTTGATGGATACAATTGAGACTTGAGGAAGACGAATGGATCATCATCATGGTTTTGCTGATGTTGATAAAGTTTCTTGGACTCCATGGTCTTGTTTCTTGCCGTCAGAGCTTCATCTCACCATCTTATGAATATATATAAGGAGCTTTAAATATTTGGAATAGAGGTCGTTGAGAACCAGTGTTTGTAGGACTTTCCCTTTTACTAAAGTGGGAGATTCTTTGCAGCTTCTTGAATTGAAACAAGCAAAGCAAGCAGCCCCTTGGAATTTCCCATAAATCATAAAGACTGAGACTTCATACTTGAGCTATCCTCCAGATTCCGATGGGAAAATGATAGTCTATCCCCTTTAAAGGTTTAGAACTCTCTTGTATTGATATATTCAAAGGTGGCAGCTGTTGACCCTTAAGACTAATAGCGTCCTCACAAATGATAGGGTATTCTTCAGGCAGTATATATTTTCGGAATACCCATATATACATATACATATACATATACATATATACATATACATATACATATACATATACATATACATATACATATATATATACATATACATATACATATATATATACATATATATATATATGTATATATATATATATATATGAGTTTTGGCTAAAGAGAGCATCTGTTTACCGTAGGATGATGGAGATGGATGGCTGTCGATACAAAGGGCGAAGAGTCTATAGCTACTCGACCTTGTGGTCTCAAGAGTTCGATTCCAGGAGGGTGCATTTACAATATTGTGTCTGTCTAACCTGAGCTTGCCGATCATAAACAGATAAATGAACTTTGTATGATTTCTAGAGCTTTTGGTTATATTGAATGCATCGATCCTTTAGATTTTGATGTGATATTTGGCCAAATCCAAAACCTTGCAAGCAAAGTCATGTTCGATCAACAGTATCCAGGTTTATTAATTAAGGCAGTTTACCCGTCAATTATAGTTTGGGCTGGTAAACAAGCCAAACGAAATCAACTCAAACTTTGCTTTTGTTCAGCTTGTTAGCTCGTATGAGCCAAGCTGATACAAAGCGCGCACGAGCTGAGTTACACAATCTAAATATGATCTGTTAAGTCAAAAGCATAGCTTTTAGAATGGACTTTCATTAGATAATTTAACTTCCTTATAAGGAATTAAGTAATTAAATTTTTTTATACCATTTTCTGGTAGAGATGAAACCTATTTTAACATTTAATTTTATTATGACAACCCAAATGCTTGTGTAACTTGGTTTTCTAGCATATATGCATATAAAAGTTATGTATAAGTAACTAAACAAGCTTATACATGCAAAAAGGAACTGCACATACAAAGTGTTCAGCTAATAAAGGTTAAACAAACCAGCTCATGTTTGCTTCATTTAGATGATGAACTCGACATAAATGAGCACAAGCAGCTCCATCTAGCCCTAATCTTAGTCAAAATTGTGAAGATCAATGAGTTCAGATTGGTATGTGTTCTGCATTAAATCTGAATATTTGAATTTACTATAATAAATAGGATCAAGTACATAACATAGTCAAACTAGGGATGGAGGGCTTGATCAGTTCGTCATTAGACAGTAGTTGAAACAGTGAATTTTAAACGCCATACATCTAAGAGTGCCATCAAATCCAGTGCAAAACATTACCACCATGACAACCAAACTTGCACGCATCACTAGAATGAATACAGCTAATCATTTTCAATTGCCTAGATTATTCCAAAATGACACATATATATTTAATGCACAATTTTTATATTCAAATTTCCATGATTGGTCATGAAAATCAAACCATGAAAATGTTTAAGTGGATTTAGGCATAAATGAGTGTCCACCCGTGCTATGCTCTCGCAGATCTATTTATATATACACATATATATAAAAAATCCAGTTTTGATGTTGAATACATACACAGAGGCAGTCACTAGAGCTATAAATTTTCTGTTAACTTTCCGAATTTTTGGTGCGGACGATGCTCACCATGTAGATCCGCAGCCGCTGCTAGATTTTTGAAAAAATTACAGCATTCTTAAGACTTCTCTCATCTGTTTCACTGCAAAGCATATCCGAAAGCAGCAGTGGATCTACGTCGATCCCCAAACAACCAAAATTCGAAATATCAACGAAGAAACTATAGTCCAAGGATAAATATGTGGCTATAATACATATAATATCGTTGACACCAACTTGAACAGTTCCTGGAGAAATTCGTTCATCCGTTACCGTCAGAAAGATTTGGATACTCACACATAAGGACACCGTATCACTTCTCTTACATACTTGCAACAAGTACCCGGTGACTATCTAACTCGGTCTTGTATATCTATTTCGTAAGCATCAATATAATATACAAATGTATATAAATGGAGGAACATACCAATCAAATATGTCAATGACGGAAGGCATGACTTGATCAATTCTTATGTATCTGACTTTTTTGTCCAAAATTTTAACGTACTATTGTTTGTATCGAATGTTACCCACCCACCCACCCACACGCACACACACACACACACACACACACACACACACATATATATATATATATATATATATATATATATATATATATATATATATATATATATATATATATATATGCGTAACATCACATACACATGCATGTACACACACATAATATATATATAAAATATATATATATATAGAGAGAGAGAGTTTAGATCTCGAGAACCCACAAAATTGAAGAACCACATGAAACACATCACGACCAAGAACAACTAAGCCTTTTCCCATACTAGATTGGGATGGGTACATGGATTCTTTGTTTTCATGGAGCCTCATCATGTGTCATGCTAGTAGTTAACTCAACCTAAGCTAAATTATTCTTTATTATTTCTTTTCAAAAATATTTTTGTAGTCTTCTTCTTTTAACATTTTTATAATTTGGTTTCTCACACCTTCTTATTGAAGCTTCTTATTGTCATCTTTCTACGTGTCTAAACCATCTTAAATGATTTTCTCTCATTTTATCATTTATCACGGTACTCTTGATTTGTTTCTAATAACCTCATTATGTATACAGTCTTTTCTTATATAACCACTTATCAATCTCAATATCTTTATCACATCTTTTATGCATATTGATGATTAGGAACCATAAAACATAGTTGGTCTAATTATTGCTCTATAATATTAACTTTTCAGTTTTAATGATATCTTCTTGTCACATAGAATACTTGATTCGCCTCTTCATTTTAACCCATCTACTCTATGCGTAACCTCTCCATCAATTTTTCTATAATTCTAAAAAATTGATGCTAAGTATTTAAAACTTTTCTTATGAGGGATGGATTATGTGTCAATCTTAATTTTCATATTATATGAAATAACCAAACAAGCAAACATGAATTTCATATATTTTGTCTTTGTTCTACCAAGTTAGAAGCCTTTACTTTTAATGGTTCTCTCCATAGTTCAAATTTCCTATTAAGTTTTTTTCTTAAACTCATACACTAACACAATGTCTATGTATGAAAAGCATACTTCATCATGTTTTGTTAACTTGTCAATGACCAACATAAATAAATATAAATATAATATCTCATGTGTCCTCACACATGTTTGTGCACCATCACACTTGTTTCTTACTAGATTGATATATGTCAATCATATACATCTCTTTTCCGAAATTCTCTAAAAAAAATCTCTTGGCACCCTATCATAAATTTTTTCCAAATTAATAAATATCATGTGAATGTTTTTCTTTTTACTCTAAAATGTTTCATAAGACATCTCAATTGGTGAATTACCATAATAATAGATCTCTCTAATATGAATTGAAATTGGTTCTTTATTGTACCTGATACTTGTTTCAACTTAGGTTCAATAATTCTTTCTCATAATTTTATAGTAAAATTAAAATTGGTTTTTTATTATACCTGATACTTGCCTCAACTTACATTCAATAATTATTTATCATAATTTTATAGTATAACTCACCAACTTAATACCCTGATAATTTACACGATTCTGAATGTCTTCCTTACACAAGGATCATGCATGCCCATATATGTGTGTAACATCATATATACATGCATCATACACACACATATATGTGTGTGTACATGCATGCGTGTTTGTGTGCAACATTTGATGCAAATAATAGTACGTTAAAATTTTAGGCAAAAAATCAGACCCGTACTTCACTACACAAGAATTGATCAAGTCATGCCTTTCGTCATTGGCATATTTGGCTGGTACATTTCTCCATTTATATACATTTGTATGTATATATGTGTATGTGCATGCATGCGTGTTTGTGTGCAACATTTGATACAAATAATAGTACGCTAAAATTTTAGACAAAAAATCAGACCCGTACTTCAGTACACAAGAATTGATCAAGTCATGCCTTCCGTCATTGGCATATTTGGTTGGTACATTCCTCCATTTATATACATTTGTATGTTACATTGATGCTAATGAGTTATATGCTCACCGAACACGCCTTGCAAGTTAAATGATGTAAAAGAAGTGATACATGGTTTAGGTGGTTCTCTATTTTTATGGGTTCCTTAAATCTAAACTTTCTCTCTATGCGTGTAATATACATGCAAGTAAATATGTCCCTGTATGCACAAGCATGCACATCTATGTATAGATAATATAGCAATTGATTCAAATTTAGTAAATTATATCAAATGTTTATACACATGCCCACGCTTACACACAATCATGAAGTAAGAATAAGGTTTGGAGCAACTCTCTGCTCCATATTGTGAAGCAAAAGATGAGACCAAGAAATCAGAGTTTAGCCGAAAGGCGTATGTTCCACCAGCCCAGGGTTTGGTTCAAAGATGTCAAGCTAAAATAGATCAAGATTTCAATGTTCATGCCATTTGGTCATGGTCTGGTAACAAAAAATAAAAGGAACAAAACTCTTTGTTTGAACTCAATTACACAGAATTCTATAATTTCTAAGATTATTAATTTGATAAAATAAATTATTCTTAGCTTAGACTGGGCCGATTAGGTCACAGCTAGGTGAGATGAGATTTAGTCACACGTTCAGCAACAAAAAGCCCTGAAGTTTTGGTTCTTTCTCATTAGTATTATGGTAGTAATCAAGATATAAAACGTTCAAACGTGCTTAAAACCTTCAAATGACCAAATCAAATGTGCTTAAAACCTTCAATTTATCAAACAACTCTTGTTCTTTGATGGCATGGTCTCACCCATATCAGATTATATTATATTTTTATGATTGATTAATGCAAATACCCAAAATTTTCTTAGGAAAATATATTTTTATTAAAAAAACTGAATTTCAAAAAGTCAATTTCAAAAAGCCCTGAAGGTTTGGGCCTTTCTCATTATACGTGTTAGATACATAATATATAGGTCGACCCCTATATATATGTATATATTTAATGAATTTCATAATATTATATATATAATACATTAAGCATGGGTTTAGCAAGTGTAAATGAGGTTTGGAAATGTATATACATATATAGGGGCATCATTTTCCATACATATCATGAATTTAAAGTTTTATTATTGATGAAAATGCATATGAAATTGATTAAAAATATGGAAAATGTTATGGAAAAGTCTTGGTTTGGGCTCCTATCTATGCGTTTAAGAATCTCTACAATCTCATTCATTTAGAAAACCAATATTATCTTTGATTTATGTACATAAGTAAATTATTATTCTCTTTACGTTCTATACTTATATAATTAAATAAATTACTCATATCTGAGATAAGCTCACCTAGCCTAGCTCCATTTGGCCTAACCATTTGACCCCACTAGACCTTGACTAAAGCTAGCAAACAACATTGTCCCAAAGTTTAGTCTCTTTAGTCTTGACTTGACTTAATCCTACTTAAGATCTTGACCTTAGTCGACTCACCTAGAAGGATCAACTGACCCCATTTCATGCCCATTTGACTTGACTCCAGCTTCAAGGCTTGTCTGGGTGGGATATCTTATCCTAGTTCACATATATTAATATTAGTCATTGCATTCGGTCCTAGCATTTTTATTTGTATTCATACCAGCTGCATTAATTTCACAATTCTGCCTTAACATCCGTATTTTTTTAATTCATCCATCATAACATAATATTCTTTTTCAATACGCATTACCTTCACAAATCACCTAATCTTTGCATGTTTGTAAGTTCTGGTTCACGAGGCTGGTTTTATCCTTATTATCCTATACATATCAATTAGCCCATTTTTAGTTTTTTTAATTCATTCCATATGCCACAACAATAATTGGCATTCTTAGTTGTCATATTAAACATTGCATATCAGTTTAACCCACTGCAAAAATTCTGCATCATACTTGTTTAGAAGCATTTACAGCATATTAGACCCCTTAGAAATTGCTCCATCTTTTGTCCAGAACATATTATTTCTAACTTGGCAGCCATTAAACATCATATCAGTTTTCTTTTTACAGCATACATATTCGCATTTGATAGCCTTTTGCATTCATAATCATACATCTGTACCTTGTTTTTCTAGTCATTACAAAACAATTGCATCGAGTCTTAGTATGGAAAGTCCAAGTGATTTGGTGGTTCGGATTTCTGGCCGTTGACGTTCTTGGAGAGGAAAAACAAGCAAGTTTACTTTTCTCTTCTTGTGGTCAAGTAATAAAATTTTTACACAAGAGAAATTGACGATTTTGTGTCATCACAAGATGCTTAACTATTCATAATTAGACTATCAAGAGACACAATTAAGATGGTTTGAACAACTAAAGTGATGGCTAAGTATGTAGAAAATATGAGAAATTAGATGGCAATCACTTCAAAAGAAACAAACAAGAAAGATCTCAAAAGTGTCGAAGAAAATGATAAAAGATGGTTGTAGTTCTTTAAATTTTGTACAACACACGATAGGGCACAATGATAAAAGATAGCCATTCACACTACTTAGTGTGGGATAAGGACTGCTATTGGTTTTGGTTAAAAGGTGCTTCAATATCATTAAATTATAATTTTTAGTTATGCAAAACTGTGATTTACAAATACAAATTTATTTCAAAAAGATGGAACAAGTCAGAAATTAAGTCTTTAGAAACTTACCTCTAATCAATTATGGATTATGGACATGTTTTGTTTTGTTTTTTCGAAAATCTTCTTCCTCTGCTGAGCGTTAACAATTTGTTTGACTAATTAAATATAAATTTTCTTCATGCATAAGATAAAGATGAGCTTCAAAGACGGCTTGCTTGCTTGCTATAGGCTTAAATGTGTTGAGTAGGCTGGGTTTTATAGATTTCTGGTTTAAAGGCAGGCGGTTGATCCCAGGAGGCTCAATTGTCTGATTGGACTGTGAAGGACCAAGGGGATCGAAGGCCAAGACAACTTTTTAGGGGATTAACCGGTTTTGAGGTGTTCGAATTTAGCTAGATTGGGTCTTGTTTGAGGGGTCAATTCACGGGCTGTAAGATAAGACAACAAGTTGTGGGTGAGCATCAATGCAAATGGTCGAGTATCTCGAAGACGGGCCAACAGAATGATGCAGTATTTCATATATTGATGTGATATCGTCTATGTAATGCAAGGCAGAAATAACACTTAGGATCAAAATCGATTACCAAAATGCAGAATTAACCTGTTTCGAAATTTCCTTCTTTTTTTTTGAAATAAAGGACCCAGTGTGTCCTGTGAGAGCCAAATGCAATAGTGGGGAGTTTTCTGCCGTTGCACTAGCAGCATGGTTGTAGTAAAGGATTTCAAAATTCACGTTTAAAGCTTTTCTCTTGAAATATAGGGCGAATTCACAAACACAATGGCAATGCGAGCGTGTCCTAAGAGAGTTGAACTCCCCACCAGTTACAATGGTGGAGAATGCCTTATCGTCGAGCTACCAACACATTTGTGATAAGAAATTGGAAAAATAACAATTTCTTGGCAATTTGGAACCATTGGTTTCAGTTCTGGTTTCGAACCGGTTTTCTGAAACCATGAACCATAACTGAGCTGAGAGTCTCAGGTTATGGTTCTGAGGCTGGTTCCATGAACAATTTGGTTCCGTTTCGGTTCTAAATCGGTCGTGTCTATCTAGGACTTCAAACAAATCTTCATTGATCTGCTCACTCTTTTAGGATGTGGAAGCTAAAGTTGGCAACTTAAGAAAATTCATGCCATGAATTGCCTTTTCCAAATGTAGACATACCACAACCAGTGGCTCTAGTTACTCCGAACCTAGAACCAAAACCAAACTGGGTCCTGACCTATTTGAAATGGAATACCCCATAGTTGAATCTGTGGGCTGCAATGCGCTATTTGAATTGTGGATTATATGACAAAGCCCGAGCTATAACCATGAGCTGTTTTTGTGATAAGCCACTCTTATACGTAATTAAATGTTCATCTCGTTTTTTTGAAGATTGTATTGACTATAAAGAGATCAAATGCCATAGCAAAATTTAAAATCTCCTTACCTTTCTCATTTATATCCCCAAAACCAAACTTTTTATGAATACCTTGATATCTTAATGCCTCTTTACCAACATGTCCATTTAAGTCTCCTCCTAAACAAATCATCTCTCTTTATGAAATTCTTTGAATCACCTTATCTAACTCCTTTCAAAAAGCTGTCTTTATTCTATCTTCTAGTCCTACTTGGGTGTGTAAGCACAAGCTATACTCAAAACCTCTACTCCTAACACTATTTTCAATGTCATGATTTAGTCACCATATCATTGTATGTCAACTACCCTATCTTTTAAATCTTTATTTATGATAATATCAACTCTGTTTTGAGCATTTTTCTTACCTGAGTACCATAATTTTAAATCTATATCCTCAATTTCCTTTGTTTTTTCTCCAATCCACTTTGTCTCTTGTAAATATAGGTTATGAATCTTTCATAATATATACCACCTCTATTAGTGTACTAGACAATGTTTCGATATTCTAAGAACCAATACGAATATTATTATCTAGGACTAACTTCCTTACCCCCCCCCCGGCATCCATCCATACACCTTTGGCATATTACTATGTTTGGATTTTGGTTTTGTAGAGCTGTCAATCGCCTACCCAGCCCCAACCCTAGGGAAATGTATGTCAGCCTCTTCATGTGTGTAATTTAAAAAAAGTTTAAGAGTTTTGAAAAAATAACAAAAAACAATATTATTACACTTTGTTTCTTACCAACAATGATCATCACTGGTAGACATGATTCAATCAATCAATATATATATATATATATATATATCCCTGTGGGCTGGACCATTTAGCCTTTTCCAAATATGGGCTAAGATTCTTTTGGCCCGACCTCCTTATTTTTCCATGGCCGGGGTGAGCATTTTGGTAGATCTAAGGTTTTGGTTTGCCCAGAAACGTCAAACACGGGTTGACAATGCATTTGTTCGACGAATTCTTTTATTGGTGGAGGTTATCCACTACCACGTAAACCATATTCTTAGCACTACATTACAGTACATGTACCAAATCGCACTACATTATATGATGTACTACTCGAAAGACAGGTTGGTGATTATATAGTAAAATAATCGGAAGATGTTAGCCACTACAATCTAAAATATAACAATGCCAATAATTGCACAAATCCGCTTGAGGCCTTCCCTTCGTGCAAACCTCCACTATGAAACAATGGAGACCATATTTTGTAATGTTGAGACAATCTTTTATTTTTAATTAGTTTATTTATGAGTTAACTGCCAACATGGCACATGATAGGGTTATATGGAAACAAAGAATTCATGTAGCCGACCCCGTCTAGTATAGGAAAAGGCTTAGCTGTTATTGTTGTTGTTGTAGTTTACTTACAAATCAAGTTTTAGGGATGTTAATTACATGATTTGTTTATAAGAAAACATGTATTATGTCACCTAACACCAATATATTGGTAGTTTATAAAGGTTTCAAAACACAATTGGCCCACAAGGTATGAGAATTAAATCATTGATGAAATCACTATCTAATTAATAAAAAATCACTTGATAAAGGAATGCGTTTTGCAATAATTGACCTCATAAGTTCAGATTTATCATACGATGCCGGATCTTTTAATGAGCTTTAATCAAGAAGGTATCATGCTCTATGGTGTATTTATAGGGGCCTAAAACATTGACTAATTCAAAGGACAAGAAGTCCCATATTTTGTATCCGTCAAATAACTTTAAACACTTCATTAACCCTCCCTAAGTTCAGAGGTATTTCGTTTGCGACTCTGTTGATGCTACCCATTTATGTGAGACCATTGCTTTTTAAGAGCATAAGTATAATGATACTGTCTTTCATTTTTTTTCAAAAATTCTTAAAGTTTTCAAAATTATACTCATGCCACTAAAAGTAATGGGTGGGAATAAGGCCACAATCCATAATATATAGAGAGAGACACACACAAATATATGTATGTCATATACTTTGTGTGTGTGTGCAAATTCCAAGCTAAAATAACATCAAGTAGACAATATTTGCTTGTTACCTCAATGTACAAAAGTACATAGATATACACACAAATATATGTATGTCATATACTTTGTGTATGTGTGTGCACATTCCATGCTAAAATAGCACCAAGTAGACAATATTTGTTTGTTACCTGTGGACAAAAGTAGATGAGCCCGCACACATGCACAATGTACGGATGTCTTATATGTGCTTATTCCATGCTAGAATACAACAGTAATATGCCACAATTTGTGTTTGTTGCCTCACATGTGCGTGCAACCGCGCATGCACACATGACATGGCTATATCACTGCTTAAAGAACTCAAAGTAATTAAGAACTAATTGATCATGCTTTGATGTAAATGGACTGTAATTAAGAACTATCAGTAGAAGAAATGCGAGCACCAAATGACAGATTGCAATATCAGTAAGCCTGAGTAGACCTCTGACTTAATCCTTGCCAAAAAATCCAAGAAATTCAATTTATTTTGATTAAAAATGAATTTTCTCACTACAAAATAAGGATAAAGTTGAGCTAAAAGATCCTGAAAAGGAAAATCCACTGAAAAATCTATACTTTAATAATTGAGCCATTTATTATTCTGCTACTCATTATACAAAACAATTGAGTCAATAGAATTTTGTTTTGTATCAAATGGGATCATGTTTCTTCACATGAAATTTGGAGCACAATAACTTAGATGTCTTCCATTTGTTGGAGTGCTAAGTGCAACATACTTGATCAACTCTATTGATCAACATTAACTTAACGAGAGAAAGATAAAGTGAAAGCATGTTATCACAAACGTCGCATTATATGCCGAGGAGGCCTCCGTTGGTTGTATACGAAGAAGAAATGAGCAAGTTTATTCAATAGGAACTTGTTCAGCTCCTCATTTAATGTTTTCATAGGATTCAAATCCTTTTCCTCGTCTGAAAATCTCATCCTTTGCACTCAAAGCTATCAGGAGGGCCTCCTCTCTAGTTATGTGAATCGATATTCCAAATAAGACAAATTGGTTTCAAAACGTATTTAGCACAAAATCTTTTTACAAAATTGTTTGTCATTTGTATGGGAAATCAAAGAGTCTAATCAGAGCGTCGTTTCTCCTAGTTGTAACAGACATCCTTTGGATGATGGTAAAGTAAAGTATATATATATATATATATATATATATATATATATATATATATATATATATATATATATATATATATATATATATATATATATATATATATATATATATATATATATTGACTGATTCAAAACCCTAAGAGATGCCAAATATATATATATATATTCAAGGAGAAAGACATCGAGAGATTTTGGCATCTCTTAGGGTTTTGAATCAGTCAATATATACATTAATAATTGAGCCAATGGATACAATGTGGGGACCCTTTTCAATCAGTCAATATATAGTTTAATAATTGAGCCATTTATTATTCTGCTACTCATTATACAAAATAATTGAGTCAATAGAAATGCTTTTTGTATCAAATGGGATCATGTTTCTTCACATGAAATTTGGAGCACAATAACTTAGGGTTCTTCCATCTTTTGGATTGCTAAGTGCAACATACTTGATCAACTCTATTGATCAACATTAACTTAACGAGAGAAAGATAAAGTGAAAGCATGTTATCACAAACGTCGCATTATATGTCGAGGAGGCCTCCATTGGTCGTATACGAAGAAGAAATGAGCCAAATGATAGCATGTTATCACAAATTAACTTAGATGTCTTCTCATTACACCATATGATACTTGCTCCTTGTTGTCGTTCTCATTCATAAGTGTTTCTGCTGCACATAAAAATCAACAACGTATACACTTGACTTCAGCCTGCCCATTGCAACCGAAAAAACAATCTCATCCTTTTTTTTTCATCGATATATTGAATGTTGACCTAGGTTCTTTAGTCACTCTTCCTAAATAAAACCAAAGTTCTCAATAGATTGGAAAGCTAGTTAACCGACGAATAAACTAAAAATCAGAGACATGAACTAGAGAGAAGAGATAATCTATTAGCTTCATGATATCTTAATTTATCGGGCTTCTCTTCGTTCTTAACCTAAAATTGGAGAGAAAGGATATAACCTAATAGAATCAAGCTAGCTTTGTTGGACTTCTCTTTGTTCCTAGACTAAAGATTGAAGCCATGAATTAGAGAATCCCACCATCACTACCATCTTAACCTAATGTTAGCATGTGGGAATCACCTTTGTTAAAGAAAATTTTTTAATTCCTAGAGAAGAAAATAATATATTTAAGTATGCAGCTATTTTTTGAAAGGAGCTTGTGGGTCATTGGTAAGAAAGGAGAGAATATAAAAAGTGATTGGAAGGACGGGCTTTTCTTAAAACAGACGACAACGAGGGGGTTGCAGTGAAATTTCCGAATTGAGTTGCTTGCTCTTCTTCGCCTGTATCTTTCAATGGGAGTGAGTCTCTAGATTCCATACGCGCAATACCCTGTCCTTTTATTGTAATGCCATCTGTATTCCTGATCGTTGCTTTCTCGAGATTCGTTTTCTTTCCCGAAACAGGAGCAAATATAACCGCTAAAGCCGTTGGCCTTGGGAGTTGGAGCGCCTCTCAACCGGGTCCGGCATTACCATTAGATCCAAGCCAAGGTCCCATTGTTTTTTTGAGGTACAAATGAAGAGGCCGAAGGCTGGTGCGCACTCTGGGTGTCGAATTCATGGCCTTCAAATTTGTTTTTTTGAGGTACAAATGGAGAGTCCGAAGGCTGGTGCGCACTCTGGGTATCGAATTCATGGCCTTCATTGCTCCAAGGTCCCTCTATTTTAATTACAAAACATATATAAGAAAAGCTCTATAGTTTAAATATATTACTTTATGGAAAATATTAAGGGGTGAAAATGATAAAGGGGAAAGCAGAGGAAGAAAAATGTTAAAGAAAGTAATAAAGAATGACTTCATTTTTGGTGAGTTAACTATTATCATAATACAAGATAGAGTTCTATAAAAACAAAAAAACTCATGTAATTGATCTCATCTAATATGTAAAAAAAAAGGTTAAGTTGCATGTCATGAATTTGTAAGTGGTTGTGAATACCTAAGTGGTTGTGAATACCTTGTTTCACTCTTTTTGTTGTGATAAAAAAGAAAATAAAAAGAAGAAGAAGAACAAAAACAAATGGTAGTAAACGTGAGAACGCACACATGATCGGATCCAACCCGAAAGCGGACCCGCCTCCGGAATGATTCCGTTATTCCGTACATCGAACACCGTCAGATCCCGCGTTAAAGCCGCGACCCGCGATGAGGAAGGACATGACAGTAATATTAAGTTAAGACGGGGATGGCGCGGGAGATTGGATGGCGGAATAAATTTACCCTTTTGGGTTCGTCTTCTTCAATTCGCCTCTCCTTGACTTCCTCCTGCACAGAGAGAGAGAGAGAGAGAGAGAGAGAGAGAGAGAAAGAGAGAAAGAGATAAGCCATGGCGGAGGAGTTGTACAAAAGGTTGCTGGATGCGGTTCTCAACGATGACTTTGATCTCGCGTGCAATCTCTTCACGCAGGCGATTTCGAACGATCCCACGAACGCTTCCCTCTTTGGCAATCGGGCGCAAGTGAAGATCAAGCTCAATCGATACACAGGTTTTTTCCCTTTTCCTGTTCGATTCTGTTGAATTCTTGTTTTCCATTCCTGTGAATTGCTCAGGTGTAATGCGATTCTTCTTCTTGATTTCGCTTCTTTTCGAATGCGACCAAACGACGACGATGATGATGGTGATGATTCAAGACAAAGTTCTTCGTTTTTCATCATCCTTGTTATTTTCTTTCCAGAGTCTTCTCTTTTCATTGTCATTCTTTATCTTTTAGACGGTATTCACTTCCACCTTGGTTTATATAAAGTGATTTTCCGTTGCATCATAGCCATAGGTAATTTCTTTGGAGATTTAATATGTTGTGCAGTTTCTGCTTGTGTAAATAAATATGTATAAATTCGTGTCTTACTTGTATGTGAAGTGTAAGGGGTTACGGGCATGCGACCATTGCATTTCATCTGTGAATTGATCAGTTCGGTTGTCTCTATTGTATTTTTTTTCGTGATATGCATACCTTCCGTTCATGGCTCTTGTGCTTATCAAGAATCAATAACTGGTGTTTTGGATGAAATGGCACATTAATGTCAGCATGGCCTTGTAAGAAAACTCACTGGAGATTGATAATTTGGACTCTCAATCCGCACGTTTCAAAGAAATAAGATTGTCATATACACTGATGCACCATGTATCTTGTTTTAGGCTTTTAGCCTGTGTGAATCTTAGGCACCTTTGTGACCTACCAATTGGACTGCATGTCTACAATGTGTTTGTGGTGTGAGTATGAACCTTTCTGCACAGGAAGCAAATGTTCGCTCACTGCGTGAAGACACCTTTGATAAAAGCATAAGAGAAGAATTATGTCTATTTACTTGGTAACCTACATTCCACGAAGTCAAGCTGACCTGAATCAACATTTTAATAAGCCAATCTCACTACGGGTGAATTTTACATTCATGGATTAACATGTCTAGTATAAATTTTATCTGGAAAGAAAAAAACATTCTATGAAGATGCATACATACCTAAAAATGAAGATTATTGATGTTGTCTGCTTAAGCAACTTTTATTTGCTATAGCGATTTTATCTTTAGCTTAAAATAGATAGTCATTTGTTGTTATTGATTGGTCACAAATTTATGAGCAGAGGCTGTTGCGGATGCAAATAAGGCGATTGAGTTGGACCCTTCATTAGCTAAAGCTTACTTGCCAAAGGGGTAAGTGGTAGAGTAATTGATTCTGTTTAGCATTTCTAGTTCTAGCATTTCTAGTTCTTTTTATATGTATTGCATGCTTGGGTTACACCAAGACTCTAACTGGTCAGGTTACATTTGCTAAAACTAAAATTTCTGGACCCTAATGATTATCAGCTTGTTCCAGTGAATAAACTATGTATTTCCACATTATGAGTTTGTCTTCCATTCTGATGTCCACACTATTTCAAGATAGTTTATACGTTTCTGGTGTTTGCTGTCATTCCTAGGCTTGCGTTTATGAAACTTAAAGAGTTTGAGATGGCAAAAGCAGCACTTCAGAAAGGTGCTTCAATGGACCCAAGCAATCCAAAGTTCAAGGAATTGATTGAAGCCTGTGATTCAAAAATTTCAGATAAGGAAACAGGTTTTTCTCCTGAGAATATGCTGTGGTGTTCTGCCAATGGTTGATTGATTTGTGGAATTTGATCATTTCCAACTCTTCTTCTGTATATAAGACTGGAGGGGACGTTAGATTAGATTGTACGTTCATACAATATCTCCTTATTCTCTTGCAATTCATACAAGTCCTTCGTGCAATAACTGATGCTTTATTTGATCATTTTTTAATTGGAAAACTTTCGGTTGCTATAGTTCCTAGATTGTGTGTGATCAAAAGTTTTCAATTCCCTCTTTTCTAGTTCTAACTACAACAAGTTGCTTCACTTCGTTCAGTAAATATCACTTCACTTCGATCAGATCTCCACACCTTCGACTGAACTACATGAAGCTAGTTAAGGGAGTAGTGATGTATGGCATCCTAACCAGTAAAGCGTTTGCAGGGGAAAGCCTTGAATCGTCAGGTGGGATGGAAAGAAGGGGGAACTACTTCCTAAGGTGACTCACTTGTTGATGGACTGGAGAAACTCCTTGATTCCTTCTTTGGGAGGCTCAAAGTATTCAAGGAAGGAGAAACACCAATGCGAAAATTGTACCGTCATACAATAGATACAGAAAAATTGCATACTCTGTCCTGATCTAATATGATTCACATGTTACATTTGGGCTGTATCACAGTGTATCGTGTGATAAGGACACTGTATAGCACACTGCAGTATCCGTTTTCTGTGAACTTCAAAAATAGAGTCTCGAAGGCAGCTTTAAAATGTTTTGGCACCTCTCTGGGTCAACCTCTTCAATTTTCTACTCATTTCTCTCCCAAAACGAGCCTCTTCCTCTCCCAAACTTCTGTACCCAACAATGGCCATCAATCTCGATGAGGTTCAAGATTATGATGAATGTGATGCTTCCTTAGTTATGACTTATGATCCACAATATCACTTCTTCTATCTTATTTTCAATTATCCTTGCTTCTTTGAGGGTGAGCATTTTGTGGTTTATTAGCTAGCATTTTTCTTTTCTTTTATGATACATGATGCTTTTAATGTTGTCGCACACTTGGTAAGTATTCTATCTTTTCTTATTTTTCCATTTTTCTTATTTATTCTGATTTCTGGAATTGAATAAACGAAAAAAAATTGTTTATCGTACCACATCTTGCAATGTGGTGCTATTCGTCCCCAACATTGATAAATACACATTTGTTTTGTTGATCAACTAGGGAACTCTAGCTAACTTGCATCCTTTCAGGGGAAAGTATTAGCCACTTATCATATTTCCTACTGTGATAAGCCTATGGAAATCTTTAGCATTGTGTTTTCCAGAAATTCACGTTTACCATATTCATTAAATGTTTGATTTTGCAGAGGAAACAAATGGAAATTCAAAGGCACCAGTTTCTGATAATCCTGTGAGTTCCGCGGCAGGTACTGAACCTGCAAAGGAAAATGGTTATCCTACACATGGGGACACCCATTCAACTCCAGAGGTGTCAACAGTACAACCAAAATATAGGTTTGTGATTTTTGGTTCGGACTCTCTTTTGCTTCTCCATTTATTCAAGAGGTCACAAATATTGCTTTCCTGTGCATGGAATTTCTTTTCCAGCTTTGCTTCTTGAACTAATGGTGATTTTTAGTTTCCTTTTATTTCTTTAGCTAATGTGCGGAAGAGCAAGCAAGCTCTGAAGTAACCAGTGTACTTCGTTTGTTAAAGATCTTTATTATAGCAGTGTTTAGTGTTTCATGTTTTGTTTGCTCTGTTGCTGCTAAGAGTTGTGTTGTTTTTTCCGTCTCCTTTTCTATTTGAGTTTGTCCACTACGACTAGCCAACTCTATAAGATATGATGCATATTCCAAGTTTGCACCATGTTTTCTTGTACATATGTGGTTTTAACTTACACTTTGATGCGTTTAGGCACGAGTTCTACCAAAATAATGATCAAGTCGTTTTGACCATTTTTGCCAAGGGAATACCTGAACGAAATGTTCATGTTGAATTTGGAGAACAGATGGTATGTCATCATTTGAGTTTTGGTTCTGTATCTATCTTCATCTATTTTTAGTGTTACCTTTCAGTCTTTGATTCTTTTAGTATTTGTTTCTTATTCTTTTCAGTTAAGCGTTCGCATCACTCTTCCTGGTGAAGAAGACTTCATTTTCCAGCTACGACTGTTTGCCAAGGTACTAGGGAAATTTTGAACTTTTTTTTTCTCAATTTCAAGAGTTTGGCATACTTTGACGGTCATTTTCGTGGATTCTATCTCCCTCTCCCATTTATATGTGGGGGCATTTTTTATGGTTACTCTTGTGTGATGTGAATCTTGTTGTCACCGGTATCAGTAAACCACACCCATGCTTTATCTCACTTTTCCGTCACAATGCCCGTGGAATCTTTACCATACATGAAGTGGATCTCTAGTATAGTTAAACTAGAGTCAGCTGACACATCACATTTATTGCTTGTAGGCATGGGAATATTGTCCCTGTATATCTTTGTGAACTTTAAGAATTAATAAGTGTACCACTATTGCATGTTTATAATATTTTTCCAAATAAAACTTTGGACATAGCTTTAATTTATTACCCATATGTCAACTTGTGTTCCTGGATGTTGGGTAACAGATTCAGACGTCGCCATGACATGGGTTCTTTGTATTGAATGGTTTTTGTGGAGATTATGTCATGCAAGTTGGAAGAGCTTGTTCGACTGTGTTCTGCTTGCTACTTTCTAGGCTTCAACTATGTTTCGAATAGATGCCAGCTCTGACTTGCTTTGGGTTTTAATGTCATTGCTCCTTTTCCTATATGCACAGATTGTTCCACAAAAGTGCAGATTTCAAGTACTGCGGACCAAAATTGAAATCCGGCTTTATAAAGCTGAATCTATTAAGTGGACCAGTTTGGAATATAAGGGGTCTTCTACTCACCAGAAGATTTATGCATCACCAGGTAATGTGGTTTGCCGGTTAACCTTTAGTTGGCAGCACAAGTTCTTATGTTTGTATTTACTGGTCAGCTGCTTTGTTTCCCTGTGCATTTTTTTTCGCATTTTTTCACTCTATCCACCACTGGTGACAGTGGTGAAAACACTTTACTTAAACAAAGCTGTATTACTTTCTAACAGAAGTCAAATCTCAACGACCTGCATATCCATCCTCGAAGAGCAGAGGAATTGACTGGGATCATTTGGAAGCTGAAATTAAAAAAGATGTATGCCTTTATGGACTAGTACCTGGACTTTGTTAGTGATTACTCTTTCTTCGATTGTGTCTAGTTGATTAAAAACCAAAATCCTGTCCTGAATTAGCTAAAAGATTCCCTTGCTGACATTCCTTCAGGAGAAAGATGAAAAGTTGGAAGGTGATTCTGCTTTAAACAAGTTATTCCGTGACATCTATGCAAGTGGTGATGAGGATGCCAGACGAGCAATGAACAAATCCTTTGTAAGATCTTTCATTAGCCTTCCCCCCGCCCCCCTCATATATGACGTGTTTTTGCATAAATGGTGCCTCGCCTGAAGAACCACGGCTGTCATTAGAGCCCACAGTTCATTAGCTTTGTGCAGCCTGGACGTAATATACTCGATATGCAACTTTATTTATTCGTTATTTTTCCTCAATGACAGGTGGAATCAAATGGAACGGTGCTCTCCACAAACTGGAAGGAAGTTGGGTCGAAACTGGTTGAGGGAAGTGCTCCTGATGGAATAGAGATGAGAAAATGGGAATACTAGTATCTTAATGCATGCATGTTTATCAAACATGTAGATTTTGGACCTCAACTAGTTAACATTTCGACTTCTTTAATTGTGATCGGTGTCTTTGGGCGAATGGCCGGGTCTACAAAGGCAGTCTGTTAATAGTAATTCTTTTGAGTGATGGCCTTGAGAAAATTATTGGCCATTCTTCTGGTCATGTCTGATGTGGTGAGAAGGTGGAAGATCAGTACAGCGGTTGTGAACGCTTGTGTTGTCAATCTCTTCGGACCTTGCTGAATTCAAGTTTGTATTTTAATTACTGTGTGAATGGTACTTATGTTCCTGTCAGTATCTCTGGCTGTGTAGTTGTCAATATATGTCTCGTGGGGAATAATCCACAATCATATTTATTTGCATTGGGAGGGCAACAGATCCTCTATGTTTCTATTTCTTATCGTTACTGAGATTTTCAAGAACAAATGTGAACTGAAAACTTGGTAAAAGGCCCAGCTGCTTGGAGCAGCAAGCAACATGAAACTAAGCAATAGAAACATATGATGATTGAAGACCTTCACTCTCAAGTATGTTTTGTGTTTATCACTTCTTATGTTGCCAGAATGTTTTCATGTCTTTAACTCTCAAAAGTTATAATACCAATGCCTAGTTGCTGTGAATCAGAAGGCACCCCAGCAACAAAGTCCAATTGTCTACGGAAAGACTACAAATCTCACGGATGCGGGCTAGACGACAGAGATCACTGCCCTCAACCAGCTGACCTGATGGACGACCACCGGCCGCGCTAGGCACTGATGATAGCTTGGGATCCTGCCCTGATCAGCTCCTTGATCCACCACCGTGAGCGTGCAGCTTGTGACCCACATCCCGGCTGCCTCTTCCCTCTTGCCCTCACCAGCACCCTCTCTGGCCTGGGGAGGATTCTCGGCAAACACTCGCTCACCCATTCTGTGTACCCGGTTCAGTTCTTTAACTGATTATCAGTGCTCTCATCACAAGCTGCAACAAGATCAATAGAAAAGAAAGGATATGAGCCCGTTTAAGCAGTAAGAAAAAATTCCACTCTAATTCTCTGGTTGGCTACCCCAGAAGAGGGAGAACATCCCCAAGTATCTTCCTCAACCAAGATCACGCCCCTCATTATGCATGCTTCTAAAGCTACACATGACCATAAAATACCGTAAATTTTCGGATTCGGAAAAGCATTTTTAAGAATGGGAGAGTCAAAGCACGAGCAGCTCAGTTCATTTAACAGCAGACAACGATAAGGGTGAGCTTTGTGCAACTATCTGCAAATGGTTTTGTGACGACCTTGTGCAAATGTTGAAAACAACAACTACTAACAACTAGGCCTTTTCCCATACTAGACGGAGTCGGCTGCATGGATTCTTTGTTTCCACATATCCCTAGTTAACTCAAAATAAACTAGATCATTCTTTAGTGTTTCTTTTCAACACTTTTGTTGTCGTTTTTTACCTCTTCTAATATTTTTCAAATTTAGTTTTTCATACCTTTTTACAGGTTCTTCATCTTCTTTCTATACGTCCAAACCATCTTAAATGATATTATCTCGTTTTATTTTCTATTGGTGTTACTTCTAATTTATTTCTAATAACCTCATTATGTATACAGTTTTTTCTTGTATAACCACTTATACATCTCAGCATCTTCATTTCTGTCATAGACATCTTTTGTATATGTTGATGATTAATTGCCCAACACTCATAACTATAAAACATGGCAGGCTTAATTGTTGCTCTATAATATTTACCTTTTAACTTTAATATCTTCTTATCACAAAGAATACTTTATGCTCTTCTCCATTTTAACCAACATGCATTAATTCTATCCGTAACATCTCCAATAATTCTTTCATCACTCTTAAAAATTGACCCTAGGTATTTAAAATATTTCTTTTGGGAGATGCAATGTGTGCCAATTTTAATTTTTATGTCCTCTAAAGTAATCAAATGATCAAACTTATATTCCATATATTATGTATTTGTTCTACTAAGTCAGAGGCCTTTGCTTTCTAATGTTTCTCTCCATAGCTCCAATTTTCTATTAATTTTTTCCTTAAACTCCTCTACTAACACAATGTCATTTACAAATAACATACACAAGGTACTTCATCTTAAATATGTTTTGTTAACTCATCAATCACCATTATAAATAAGTATGGACTTAAAGTTGATCCGTGATGTAACCCAATATTAACTTCAAAGAAGTCTGTCATTCTTTCACGAGTCCTCGCACATGTTTTTGCACCGTCGTGCATGTCTCTTATAAGGTTAATGTATGTCAATGGTTTACTTCTTTTTTCCAAACTTTTCCAAAGAACCTCCCTTGTTACCCTATCATAAGTTTTTTGTATATCAATAAATATCATGTGAAGGTATTTCTTTTTTGTTCTAAAATGTTCCATAAGATGTTTCAAAAGGTGAATCGCTTCAACAGTAGATCTGTCTAGCATGAATCCAAATTGGTTGTGTTACTTGATACTTATCTTAACCTACGTTTGATAATTCTTTTCCACAATTTCATAGTACTCATTAATTTATACCTCGATAATTCGCACAATTCTGAATGTCTCCCTTGTTCTTATATATGGATATAAGTGTACTTACTCTCTATTCTTCAAGCATCTTTTGGTTTCTCCATATTTCATTAAATAGTCTTTTGAGCCTTTCTCCTAGTATTTTCTGAACTTCTATAGGAATATTGTCTAGTCCTACCAATTTACCACCCTTCATATGTTTAAGAGCCTCTTTGACTTCATTCTTTTAAATACGTAAGTAGAAATTGTGAATTATATACTTTTCTGATTTGGCTAACTCTCCTAAGCTAATACTAACATATTTATTTTCATCAAAAAACTTATAAAAATAGTTTTTTCATCTATTTCTTATATCATCATTTGCTACAAGAATTTTTCATCCTCGTCCTTGATGCATCTAACATAATTAAGATATTTAGTTTTCTTATCTCTAGCCCTAGCTATCCTAAAAATATCTCCTTCACCCTCTTTTGAGTTGAGCTTTTTATATAAATCCTCCTAAATTTTAACTTTTGCTTCACGCACAACCTTTTTCGCTTCCTTCTTTGCTTTCTTATAACCCTCTAAAGTTTCAATAGTTTTCTTACCATAATGTAATTTATAACATGTCTTCTTTGCCTTGATTTTACTTTCCACTACTTCACTCCACCACCAAGCTTCTTTTTGTGCCAGTACACCTCCCTTAGATACACCTAACACATCTTTCGCCACTTTCCTAATATGTATACCCATATTATTCCACGTATCACAAGGTGTACCAACATAATTTCAAACATCTACTTGAAGGACTTTCTGTTTAAATATATCTTCTTTCTCACTTTTGAGGTTCCACCATTTAGTCCGAATAGCTCGATGCACTCTTTTCTTCTTTATCTATTTTTTTATTTATAAATTTATAACTAAAAGTCGATGTTGAGTGGTTAAGCTTTATCTTAGAATTATCTTGCAATCTTTACAACAGGCTCTATCTTTTTTTCTACAAATAAAGTAATCAATTTGTGTTTGTGATAAGCCACTCTTATAAGTAATTAAATGTTCATCTCGTTTTTTGAAGATTGTATTGACTATAAAGAAATCAAATGTCATAGCAAAATTTAAAATCTCCCTACCTTCCTCATTTATATCTCCAAAACCAAAGTTTCCATGAATCCCTTGATATCGTAATGCCTCTTACCGACATGTCTATTGAAGTTTTCTCCTAAACAAATCATCTCTCCTTGTGGAATCTTTTGAATCGCCTTATCTAACTCTTTCCAAAAAGTTGTCTTTATACTATCTTCTAGTCCTACTTGGGGTGCGTAAGTACAAACTATATTGAAAACCTTTGCTCCTAACACTAATTTCAACGTCATGATTCAGTCACCATATTTTTGTATGTCTACTACACTATCCTTTAAATTTTTATTTATGATAATACCAATTCCGTTTCAAGCTTTTTCTTTACCTGAGTACCATAATTTAAAACCTTTATCCTCTATCTCCTTTACTTTTTCTCCAACCCATTTTGTCTCTTGTAAACATAGAATATAAATCTTTCTCCGAATCATAGTATCTATCATCTCCATTAGCTTACCGAATAATATTCCGATATTCCAATAACCAATACGAATCTTATTTTCTAGGACTAGCTTCCTTACCCTTGCATCCGTCCATATTCAAAATACGGAGACCTTTCTTGAAAATTATTCACTACATTCGGGCGGCAATATAGTGAGACTAACTTCTTTACCCACACCTGTTCATGATGTGGGAACCCTCTATGCAATTGATTCACTACATTCGTGCGAAAATACAGTGGCATTTACTTATCACTGCATTCGGGCTCAGCAACGCGTTGTTAGGCGGGATCGCTCCAATGCAACGCTCATAAATTTTGTAATCCATGTTATAAAAATCCGATAAAGTTTTACGCTGGCTGTCGAAAGCTTAACACGACCCTCTTCCTTTAAGCGGGCTTGGGACTGCAAATGTTGAAAACTGAGCTCCTTAGATGATTGGAATTAGCTGGCAAGACTTATTTCTCAAAATTCTTGTAGCAATTTACTGCACGAATGGGGGATGTCCATAGAGGGTCTTTTCTTCTTCTTACAAAACAAGGTCGAAGCCTAAAACAATGCACCCACCCTCGGGTTGAACTCCCCCACCTGTGGGGAGCGCTTTGCCAGTTGAGCTAGCTTTGATGGTGCACCATCGAGGACCTATTGCATGACCCATGACCAGTGTAATCAATAGATGTTTAAAAGGGTCTTACTGATCACAATGAACAATAGCTCACCTGGCCAGGCGGTTGGTCCACAAGCTAAAGGTCATAAGTTCAATATGCAAGGGGTTCATCTGGTTTCAGCTTCTGCATTGTAACAAAAGAAAAAGGTTTCCTAATGAGAGGAACATACAACTTTCAAAGATATAAACATAGACAATTCAAGAGAATTAGAGGCATTCCTACACCATACATCTTTGAAGGGTCCCTCATGAGAGGCACTATGACAGGAAACATCCAAGGCTATTCTCAAAATTTGCAGTTTTGTAATTCAGAATGGCTATCTTAACTTGGTTAGCGACCTAAGTTCATAAATCATACCCCCAATGCATCAAAACTGCCTTACAATGAGTGACCAGTGTCTATGAATTGAAAGGTCTGAATGAGCAACACTATTAGGAATATAATGTGACATGGACATTTCTATTAGGGTGTCACGCTAGTCTCAGGCACTTAATACACTCGTCCCACTCGTATTTGTTTAGTGTCTGACTCAACACTAACTATTTTATATATTCTTAGACTATAAAATTTTTTAACTTGGAGAAATATTAATGCTATGTCATTTGCATGAAGTATTAACTGATTGTTTCTTTATTAGTCAATAGTAACTTGTATAAACTAAAATTTTCTTTTAGGTTGATGAGATATTAACAGTTATATAAAACTAATCTATAATTATTTCCAATATATTGCCATGCCACTACGGTCATGGTTTTTGAAATTGTCATATCGAACGCTCACACCCATGTCTTGCACGGCGCACCTGTACCCGACACCTTGAGCCGCAGCAAAGAAACATTTTGCACCACAATTGAGAATCAATTTTGCAACAATAAAACTATCTTTGTCAAATATTGTGAAAGCTCTAGTGTTTGTATAAAATTTCTCTCATAACAAAAGCTCGTATTCCACACAACACAGAATATACATCAGATGGTGATTGGAAGGGAACAAATGAATCCTGGCCTCGTAACAGCAAATATCGGACTACAAGCAAGCTCTGAATATCAAATCTCATCAGAACCTTGATATCAGAAAAATCAAAAACTATCAGGAGCACAAGAATGCCCATTAGAAGAATATACAAAAAGGAATCTTCAGAAGAAACTTACACAAATTTGTTGGCTCTAACCAAAACCAAACCACACCCAAGCCTGTTGCAGCATTAAGTGGGATAGGCTACACAGATTCTTGGTCGTCATAGAGCTCATTCTATGCCGAATTAGCACTTAACTCTGAAAAGAAAAATCATGCTCTATCGTTTCCTTCCGACTCTTTAGAGAAAGCCTCTGCCTCTTTTAAAAGTTTTCGACATCTAACTTCTCAACCTTCTTACTGGAACTCCATACAGACAAATTCGTCCACACTACACTACAAGAGAAAATCTGGAATAACTGCTGTTGTTGGTTCTACGGATACAGGACTCTTTGATCTCTGTCGGTTAGTATGCTTTGTTTGATGTTGATCACTCTTCTTTGAGTACTTCCGACTAACCTTCTCTTTCTTTCCATGCACTGAAGAATCCTTCTGTCGTTCCTTGTGGCTGCTACGGTGCTTGTTTTCTTTGAGAATCGAATTCCTATCTTCGACTTTGACACCAGATCTTTCTTTTTCTGCTAAACTTGTCTCTCCGAGTGACCCTGAACCCTTTTCCATTTTGATAGACTTGTCATCTAAGAGCTTACTTGATCCTGGTTTCCTAACTGATTCATGTAACAGCAATGAACTTTTGGTTCCTCCATCCAGAAGAACATCATGGGCATGGCCGGAAGGAAGCTGAGCTTTCACGTCCGCTGTTTTGAAAGCAGGTAACCTGAACTCATCTTCATCCAACTTTACAACCACGGGCCGTGGTTTTGCACGGTTCATCTTCTTCAGTATCAATGACTGCTGTGTGAGTTTTGCAAGGTCCTTGGTGGCATCGGCCGGATCATTAAGTGGTGGACTATCTTTAGCAGTTGGGTAGTCATTGGACTCGACTGTTTCACTTTCATTGGGCAAATAATACATCAAATGCCGCTTCCTGTGTTCAGAAAGCAGGGATGTAGATTCATTTGTTTGCTGCTTATCCTCATTCTTTTGAAAATTGAACAGAGAGGCATCCCATTCCCTGTTTTCTTGGCTTTCAACTGCAAAAGTGCTGGATAGAGAAGCATCACTCTCCAAAATGATGTCGAGATCAGAGAGATTTCTTTTAAGAACAAGACCAACAGGTACCTGAACCATCTTCTGTGCACAGGCAGAGACAGGGCCTAGCTCATCCGAAAAGATGCCATACATCAACTCAATGATCTGAAAAGCTCTGGCAGATTGCTTATTATCCTCAGGTTCACTAGCATCACCAACCTTTTCCTTCATTAGAAACCCAGGAATCTCTTCCAGAGAATTAATCAATCCAAGCACATTGTTTGCCCTCTCTTGAACATCAACATGATAGATATCCACCAACGGACTGATGGATGATTTAATTAGATTTAAAAGGTATAGCAAAGAATCATAAGAGCATAGGTCCCTCTCAGTCGCAACCATAAACGAAACTTTCCCTCCATCACCTTGTTTTCCAGGATAGTTCTCCTCCGGTGGTCCTTGAACAGCTGAATTTAACGATTCAGACACCAGTCTATCAAAATTTGATGTACAGATTTGGCTCTTGTGGTCCACGGGTTGCTCAGACAAGTTTAAAGCAGCAATTTGTTTGTCTAAGTCCTTTGTTTCTCCAGAAATTTTGATACCATTACAAGAATCTACGTGATTCTCAGATTCAGATGGCACGACATACGAATATAAACAAGAAACAAGAATTTTAAACACTGACTGAACATAAACGGCTCTTACCCCGGGGGGCAAAAGATGCGTTCGGGGTTGCAACAATGCCTCCACCAATTCGATTGGGTTCTTTGCAAGGTCGATGTATTCCCCCGCAATCCAGGCAGCTGCACACAAAATCCTATCTAATAGAGTGTTACCAAGCAAAGCAGGGTCGATCAAAAGGTCTCGGCAAACCCTGACAAGCTCAAATCTGGCATCCTTGACCCTCAGAGCAATATCGATCAATTGCCTCTCGATCTCCTCTCCGTGCGCACAATGCGGACTCCTTGAAATCTCGCCAAGAAGTGCAACGTACCAATCAAAGTCCACTACCAAATTATAAAGATTCTGACTGCAAGTTGCCAGGATCGCCCCCAAGATTTCGTTACAGAATTCAGGGTCGGATTTTAACGCGTGATTCACCAAAACCCTCGAAATCTCAACTACATTGTCCTCTGACACCATCGCCATCACGAGACTTAGCGCCAATCTTCTTATTGAAGGATCCCCATGATTCAAAAACTTCACCACGGCGTCCTTGTTCTCCAAAACAGCCGACAATCGCTTCGGCATCAACTCAAGAAGCGCCTGCAATCCAAGATAGTTCAAATTCGGATCTTCATCGATCAGCATTTCGCGAATCTTCCCAATAGCAGAAACAACAGCGTCCTCGTGGTCGGAAAAGCTGGAAACCAGCGCCCTAACACACTCAAACATCAAAGATTTTGCGCCCGTTCTCATCATAATCTCGCAAATCGGCCCGACGATTTTGTTCCCCAATCTCTTCTCCAAAGGAGCGAGCGCCGCAAAGATCTTCACCACCTTGATCAACACCCAATTGTTCTTCGAATCAACCAAAAACCGATAGAACTCTGGCGCCAACGGAAGATACGATTTCGGATCCTTGACGGCCACTTCGCAGAACACCCCGATCGCCGCCGATACCACCTGCGGATCGGATGCATCCAAGCAATCCACCAACCGTTTGAAACAAACCCGGATGGAATCCGGCGCCCGATCGAAAACACGGACGAGAACGGCGACGGCCTTCTTGCGGACAGCAGGCTTGCCGGAGGAGAGAAGGGCGAAGATTTCCGGCGTGAGATCGGCTGCAAGATCGGGGGACGCGGCAACGGAGAGGAAATGGAGCGCGAGGGCGGCGTCGTCATCGGAATTCGCGACGGAGGCGGAGAGGGCCTTGCGGAGGAGATTGGTGAGGAGGAGGAGAATCTCAGTAGCGTCAGAGAAAGCGAGGGAGGCGGCGAGGTAGCCGACGCGGCGGTGGGCGTAGTGAGGGAGGCTCATAGCCTCGACGACGTGGAAGTCTCCGTCCGGAGAGAGGTGGTCGATGCCGAGGAGAGATCGGGCGTAGGCGAGCTTCTCGAGAGCGGCCACCTTCGTATCGGGGTCCATCGATCGAGCCTCCCGGCGAGCTTCGTCCAGGCAATTGGCGAGGAACTGTGCTTCGCCCAAAGGGTGGGAGCGAAGACCCTTGATCATGTCTTCTAGGGTTCGCTGAAACAGCGACTCCATGATGGAAGACGCTGCCATCCCCAAATAGGGATCGTTACTTCTTCTTCCTTCTACTTTTGTTTTCGGTTAATTGGGAGACTTGGCGATCGGGTTTTAAACGGTTTTGGTTAATTCGAGGATTTTGGATGAGGATTTTGTTGGGTTTTTGAGAAATTGGAAGATTCAGGGTTAGGGTTCGTTCAGAGGGGGTGGAATCATGGCGTTTGGGTGGTTTCAGTCGCTATGGTTACGGGGGATAAGAGAAGAAAGAAGGCGGCGGTGTGGGGGCGTTTAGGAAAAAACGAAGGGCAAAAATTACTGAATCCCGGTATTCACAGGTTGCTGCCTCACGTTTGAAAATTTATGATAAGCTGCCTGATAGTTTACGATGAAATCTTGAAAGCCACCTCCTTTATATGAGCGAGTTCTTTCATCTTAGGCTTGACAGCGCACTTCACAGTGGCTACATGAATTTTTTTGAGATCGATCATGTGCCACTTTAAAGTTTAAATTATTAAGTTAACAAACATTTATCATTCTTTATTTTTTTCTTCCAACACTTTTATTTTTTAATATTTTCATCTTCTAGTTTCTCATATCTTTTTACACGAGATTGTTTTACCATGTGTTCAAGTTATCTTCAATGATTTTTTCTTATTTATATTAATGTATTATTGTTAATCAAATTCTTATATTTTATTTAACACATTATTATATATTTCATATTATTCAATATAGATGTTGGTATCAAATTGAACTTCTATAGAAAAATAATTTTAAACTGTTTGTGTGTGGCAAGTTCATAGCTTGAACCTTAAAACTCATAGTGCAAAGCATGCTTTAGCATATTTTTCTAGTGTAGAGAGTGTGTGTGAGGTGAAAACTTGTTCCTATTCCTGTCTCCATAGTCGGAGCAAGGGTTCTAGCTCAAATTTTCATCAATAGCATCCTAAAGGAAGGCTCATACCGGACTTACTTGGAACTACTTCCATCATATTCTGCTCTTTTTGCTGGCTTTGCTTCATATGAAAGGGCCTTCTCTTACTTACACTGAATCAAGCCTGGAAATTTATTTATCTCGGTCAAACCAGAGCTCGAAGAAACGAAATCTGAGCTCAAAGCAAGCTTGAATATCCCTAAGATTTGGAAACCCCTTTCGGTGATGAGTGAACACAAAAGTCAGCATCTAAAAGCAATATCTGGAAGTTGAGCAGGTTTGCGGACATAATCGATCAAATTTGAAGAATTTCGTGAAAAATCAAAATGACAGAAAGAAAAAGGTACGTATTATATGGAAAAGCCAAGGCAAGATCCAATAATAACGCTTCAGGCCAGTGAAGCCAAGGAGAAGCAGATCGCTGGTTACGTCCGCACTCGACCCGGCATTGTCGTCTCTCTCTCTCTCTCGTTTACTTTTTCTTTTGCGTATTTGCGTGAACTAGCATGGGAATTGTTCGAGCGGATCTGACATGTACCTGATCGTATGTAATATCTTGCTACCGTCATCCCTAAGCTGAATAAACTTTTAATTTTTGTTCATTTCAGAGAAAAAACACTTACTTCATTTGCAATCACAATCTGAACACTCCCGATCTACTGTCGCGTTGCAGGATTTGGCAAAAGGTGAGGGATCCATTGTTTCAGTTTGTCTTGCTTTTACAGATGCATAGATTCGTCCACTAAGCATTTATGAACAGATAGATTGTGGTTCCCTAACAAGAACACCTCTTTGCCGAAGTCTTGAATTTTCTTTAACCTTTTCAGGATTCTTATTTTGTTTCTGAGAGTGGGTTCTTGTTATTTCAACCGTACAGAGAAAAGAAGTATGGATCCTTCAACCACGCTGTTTAATAATCTCAAGGTTTGGCTTCTCAATTCAGATATGCATTCCATTTTCTTCACTTTCTGTATCTCACCACCCCTTTTTCTCTTCAAACTCCCACAGACATTCCTCCTTGCAAGTTCATTTTTGTTGTTAACCTTTCAATCCTCTATATAGACTTCAAAGAGTTTGACTAAGTCAGATGCAACAAAGAGAAGGAAACTGTTCCTTTACGTCCATAATGTGGTGCCTTTTTATTTGCTTGTCTACTATTTTGTGTTTCTTCGTGCACCGGAGATACATAATCCATATCGCGGTCTTTTTGATCTGTGTATTTTTCACTCCGGCTTATTTTGCATCTTATTCTTTGTAGATTTCAAAATCTTGCGCTTTCCATGTTTGATGAAACAGATTATCTATCTTTCATTTATGGTTTATAGTGAGCTATCTGTAATGTAGATCGAACATATGCACTTCTTCATGAAACATGTTTTCAACAGCTTTTCACCAAAATTTGCTTGATCCAGGAGTGTGATGGCATGTCTGCACTGTACTTTGTGGCAAGCTGGTATTTGCTTGATCATCGATTGGCTGCTTTCATAAAGAGAGTTTAATTGAATACTTTTAGTCATCGTAAAATTCTTTGAGAAGTTCTCTTGTTTGTAACATTTTAAGTGCATCGATTCTTGTAGAGCAACTGTTGGTTTAAATAAACTTTTTTTGTTTGGCTTTGGACAGGCAGCAGAGCCGTTCTTCCTTTTGGCTGGCCCAAATGTTATAGAATCTGAAGCACACGTCTTAATGATGGCAAGACGTATTAAGAATATAACGGACAAGTATGCTGCTTTTGAAATCGACTGTTGTAGTTAAATAGTTTGAACTGTATGTTTTCTACTTATACTTGACTATGCCGTTTGAGCTTCTGGTACTCGATTTTCTAGGGTTGGATTGAAACTTGTTTTCAAATCAAGCTTTGACAAAGCTAATCGTACATCCTCAAAGTCTTTCCGAGGTCCTGGTCTAGAAGAAGGTTTGAAGGTCACGATCTCTTCTCCTACTTACGTCATAAATATTTGCAGTTACTTGCTGCTTGGTGAAGTTATCTGGATTGTGCTATAATGCACCGACTTGTACATGCACCTGAAATCAATCAGATCCTCACTAAACATTATAAGCTTCTTAGATACTTGAAAGTATTATGCATGGTCATCTACTCATAAATGAGGGAATCTTGGAGAGAGTATTTTCACGTTGTCCAGGTCAAGTATCAAGGATAATTTATGTGGTGTTTTCTGAGGTAAAAATGCTACTGAGACTTTTGGTGATGGATGATGTTACCATTCAATTATTGGCCAAATTCCAAAGGTTGATTTCTTAAAGTGCATGCATGGTCGGGTACTGGTGGATCAATGCTTTAGTTTGGTCTTGTTGATATGTCAAGCTATTTCAAAGCCTTGGTGACACAAGTAACAGACAAATAAAGAGGAGATGATTAGAATGCAAGGAGGTGTCAAGCACTAAAGAAGAGAAAAGGGATTTGTAAACTTGGGTGTAACTTTTGTACCTGCAGTAAGATGCTAATGTGAGTGAAAACGAGTAGATATAAACTGTTGACAAAAGGAACTTGGTTACCAAGCATAAGAAGCCCTAGCAGTCGAACTGAGGACTATAACTGTGATCAGGGATAAAAGATTTTTATAACCATATGAAATGCAATTGATTATAATTTCAAAATTACAAATGATAAGTGGTTAAGAGATAAATTGGAGAAACTGCACAATTAAGTAACGGTACTGCAGAAGAATAAACTAAAGAGAGCTTAGCCGATGTTTTGTAAAATTTCAATGCTCTAAATGATGTTGATGGAAGCTACGCTAACTGCACTGCTAATTGTGCTATTTGGTGTTTGTTGTGTATTAACTAAATGTCAACAAAATATACTAAATTTCTCTAACTGGATCTTAGAATGCAACATAAGTATAATCTTCCACCTTTTGCCCTTACTTTGTTCTCTATTGCATATTGCAATTTCTACAGAATTTCTTTCTCTTGTAGTTGCATTCACATTGGTGACTTTGTTAGGTTATATATGCTTTTGATTAAATCCAACAAAACGTGTACCTTCTTCTCCTTCTTTATTTGGTATTACTTTTTCTCTTGAAGCAGATTCTTGAAAGGGTTAAGGCAACATTTGATCTCCCAATAGTGACAGATGTGCATGAGACGATACAGGTGCTTTTTAGTGCTTTATGTTATCAAACTTTATTATAATGGAATGGATCATTTATATTAGTTTTTCCTTTCCTTCTACATTTCTTGTTGCATGACCATGAACGTTACCTTCACATAGATGATAATAATTAATTTAACAAATAAAGAGGAAGAGGAAGCAGCATGGTTGTATGATTCAGTAGTTTGACAGAAGCCATATGCAGAGTAAGAGTTGCATTGCCTTCTTGGACTGTGGTATGCTGGTAGTCTTGAATCCATGGGCTACCTTGGGACTGTGAAAATAGTCACATAGGAAGCTCTGGATATGTTAGTTGGTTAATTTATGGCTTGTTGTGCATCCCTATTTATAGTGTCAAAACGTGTTCTCAAAGTGGAAATTGAATTAATGAATGTGAAATCAAAGCTTCTTTCCACAAAGAAACTACTAAGACTATTGTTGGTGCTACCTGTATGGTCTCCACTTCGACAAAAGTGGAAACCATTCGACAAGAGACTTACCTAGAACAGGATTGAAAGTTAATCACTGAATGATTTTTCCTTTGTCCTTCTAGGTTCGGTCCTGATTATTTTGCCTTGTCAGCCTAATTTCTGTTACTGTGTATGTAGATGGTTGCTGGAGAGCACATTATGTGGAAAAGGGGGTTTCTCATAGGGGCCTTATTTTCTGTTTCTTCAACTTGTATATGGGTGGTTAATTGAAATTCAGTGATAAGAATTTCATCCCAGTATTTATGCATCCATATTGAGGTTACATACAGTGTGTTGGTTTATGGATGTGTAAGTTCTGATTATCATGTATGTTAGTATCGACTATAATGTTTGAGTTCATCAGTTAAATTATTGCTGCTTGCTGAAACCCTTTTCTATTTTCTGGAGCTTTTGAAGATACTAAAATCTTATTTATTGGCATATCAAGGGAGGATATACTGCTGCAGAAATGCATTTCTAAGTGTTACTTAACTGTTTGAATAAGCCCTAATTCTTATCAACCTGTAATGGCGATCTGCTTAGAATTTTTTATGTTGATATGGATTTCCCTATACAATTGGTGTTTGCTTTTTGTGATACGTGGATGGCCTCTTATTACTGGTTGTATGTCAATTAATAGGTTCTTCATATCTGACAAGTGAAACCACATAAGACTTGCTAGATGAACTAGTGGAGTGATTAAGCGTTCTTATCATCTAATCCTAGTCAGTTGTTTACAGTGTGAACCTGTTGGGAGAGTTGCTGACATTATTCAGATTCCAGCTTTCCTATGTCGTCAGGTTCGAGAAGAGATTTGGAACCTTTCAGGGTTTCTACTTTGTTTTTTCTCTGTCTGCATTCAAAAGTTGGAATGTGCTACAGAATCAGGATTTGAAAGGTCTTTGGTGCTGTTAACCTTATTCGTCCAGGATCATGCCTGACCAAAGCTGCATTATTTTAATAGACTGATCTACTTGTTGCTGCTGCGAAAACGGGGAGAATAATAAACATCAAGAAGGGACAATTCTGTGCTCCGTCTGTAAGTGCCTGTCCATATTATATTCAATGCAAGTGGTTTGCTTGATGTCATTCAATTGTTTGGTTCAGCATCATGTTAAATGAGCCTTTATGATCTGCAGTCTCATTTATGCATGCTTTCTCACATACTATGTGATATGTGAAATAAAAGATGGTTGAGCAAACAAGTGCAAGACTATGAACATCAAAGGCAGCTAAAGGGGTTAAAGGTAATCTGGTGGATGAAGCTAGTGAACAATGAGGACTATATGAAGACTCACCTTTCACTAGAGAGAGTTTTCTTCCTCAGACTTCTTTGTGACTACTTTTTCTTAGTAAGATACAACTATGATGTGCCAACCTACCTACCTAGTAGAGTCTATGTTTATGATGCTTGTCATTAGGTCTGTTTTAGATACTTTGGTTGTAAAGATGCTTATTTAGCCGATGTAGCATATTGTACACTAAATAAAGGGGCAATTAGTTATGATATGAAAAAGTTTCTCACAATGGACAGGAGGGACTAGTGCCATTGGAGTCCCCAAGATACCTCATAAAGCTTTCAAGTCACATTCGTATTGGTCTCAAGGGTGCCGCCTTATGATATTATAGTAAAAATTATCTTTTACTAATTGTGGACTTTGGCAGGTTATGGCAAATTCTGCAGAGAAAATTAGACTGGCAGGTAACCCAAATGTAATGGTTTGCGAGCGTGGTACCATGTTTGGTTATAGTAAGTTATCAGTTCTTCTAATCTCACTATTCATGACTGTGATATCTACACATATAAATATAATGTCGTTATATGTTTCTATGTATTCTCTGTGTCTATGAGCAAACATAAGTTCTTCGTTCCAGTTTAATCTTAATGTTGTCAAAATCATGTAACAGACGATCTGGTTGTTGATCCACGCAACTTAGAGTGGATGAGAGAAGCAAACTGCCCGATTGTAAGTTTGTTCATGCACCATGCTTCTATATTCTAGTTTTTACTGGATTTGACAAATGTTAATGATGGCTAGAATGATTACCATTTTCTTTCGCTGTTAGAGAAGTGTGACCTTAACCTTACATAGTTGTGTTGGGTAGCTGATGGACAGCCTAGAATTTTGTCAGATCTTTTAACAGGAATGTGATCCTTCCAACATTAATGCACAGGGTTCCATCACAATTCCTTAGGATGCTTGGGCCAGAATAGCACTTGGATGGATTAAATTACTAGGAAATCCTCATGTTGCCAGATGATACATGGTGTGGGCAAAGAGATTTAGAAAAGTACAAGGTTAAGGTTGTAAAACGCATTGTCAAAATTTAAAAGAAAAAAAAAGTTGAACTTGATAAATAGATTGTACTGTAGGATCCAAAATTATTGCATGGAATTCAAAACTTGAAGTTTTACATGTTGAATGACAAAATATTTCTTATATGAATAGTTTTCTGTGTTTTATAAAGGAGCGCTACATTTCGAGTTGACATGTATCGTAAAACTTTGTTACCATAAAATGTGATCTATTTAGAAATTATAATCCTATTAGAACTATGACGTGGCATGCTTGGAGTCTTGGAAGAGAGTAGTATTAGAATGGGTGAACTCCCATGAAGTCCTCGTGTTACTCTGTAGTTAATCCCGCCTAATGTGGGAAAAGGCTGTAAGGTTAGGGATCTGGTCTTGCTAACACCAATTCCCCAAAGTCAGGTTTCAAAAGGCAAAAAGGAAAAGCTAAACTGTTTCTTGTTGAGAAGCTGAAAATTCTCATATGTTCACTATAATAAAGGCTTTCTACTTTTCTTGTCAAGAAAAAAGAAAGAATTTCTTCCAGAAAAGAGATGGAAGAAAATCAAGGGCAAAATCTCCTTTAGAGTAGGCTGCATATTTACAAAACAGATGCGCTCATCAGATATGGTTGATTTATATCCTCCATAAAGTACCTTTCTGGATAAAGCAGAAAAAGATGAAGTCAGAAAGTTTTAGATTAGTAAAGACTGAAAAGTTCCTATAGCTGAAATTGTTTCTTTTTTAGGCACAGAGATACAATTTCTTTGAATCTCATGTCTCTATGTAAGCTCTGATATTCATTAGATATATAGTCAATTGATGTATAATTCAGCTAGTGATTGAAGTTGTGAGAATTTGAATCCAAATAATCTTGGTCTCAAATCTGGTTAAAGGGATTTGGAAGGCCAAACATGATCCGATCAATAACTGGACTGGATTAGTGTGTACCTTTTCACTGAAAATTTTGTCCATGACAGCATTCTAAAAGTAATATTGTAGAAAGAATCAATGTTGTAAAAATCATATCGTATCGTACGATACAATTTTATCGCATATCGTACGACAATATAGTATGATACAGGTACATGTATCACACCCGTATCACAACATATCATATGATACATTGCGATACAGGTATTGTATCGTATAATACACCCTGTATCGCATGATACACTTATTACGATATAGGATGATTTTTTAATGACTTTTATGATCTTATGATTTTTTTTATTTTTCAATATTTTAATGTACTAAATCGTACCGTGTCGTATGATACAGTATAATTATCGTTATCGGTGCCCTATATGATACGGGCACCGATACACTAATTACAGCATTGGAAAGAATCCCTTCCATCGTGCATCTTTAGTTGGTACTGGTAGCTGTATCTTATTAGTTTCGTTCTTTTATCATTCTTCTCTATTCTCATCACAAAGTCTTGGAAAGTTACTACACGCACACTTGACATCAAGGCAATATTACAACAACCACAACCATAAATCGTCTAGGCAATATTAAAATGACAAAAAGGTGGCTTACAATGATAAAATAGTTTTCAAGAACTCAGGAATTATCACGCTTCTTCACTGCCCAAGTTTTGCCTCCCTTTTAGTAGGAAATTAATATGTTCTTTCTGCAAACAATTTTTTTTGTTGCTTTTATTAATGCTACAGTTATCGAAAGGTTTGAGTTGATTGTGAAATTCTATGCAGGTGGCAGATGTTACACATTCACTGCAGCAGCCTGCCGGCCAAAAGGTTTGGATGCTTTATGAGTTATCTTGAATAAAATGTCATATATGGTGTTGTTTCTTAGCAGACAGTCTGTGAAACATGAAGATAGATTTTGTTCAGTTATTCATAATGTATTGATCCTCAAGTTAAATGTATTCCTAATCAACGAGCAAAAATTTGAGCAGCATGAGTCCATTTTGTTTTTTAGTAGTTTTTGTACCATAAGTTAGATCAGTGACGAGCCTTGAGCATGCATACCGTCTTCAAGAAGGGCTTCCACTTAGGGAGCATCTGTTAATGTCTTTGAAAGAACATTCAGTGTGTGATATAGCTTCTTTCTCCTTTTCTCATCTTTTCATTTTCCCTTAAATTTATTTCTTTCCGATATAAAATGCTCCTCCGAGTTAAGCCTGTTTTCCTTTGCCCATGACATATACTACTTTTCATTAAAAGAAAAAAGAAAAAGATTATTTTTGAGGTCTTGAGTCTTGACAGTTGACATGAGTTCCAGTTTCCAACATAAGACAAGAATCATGTGGTAACAGAAATTTTTAGAAGTTGTTAACATCATGTGTCATGCGTGTAAGCATATAGGAGAAATGAAACAATTTAGAAGGATATTGAAGCTTCTACTGATAATATTCATGCTGGTGTTCTGTCTTTGAGGTTTCCTTGATATATTTAAACTATCCTGGCATAATGACCCTTTTCTAGGCCTATGCTGTTAATGGCTTTGAAAGAACATCGATTGGTCATATGCTCTTTCTCTTTTCCTTATCCCTTTTACTTTTTCTCTTTTCCTTTAAATTTGTTCTTTTATAAATGGTCCAGATTCCTACGATTAAAGAAAGTGTCCTTTTGCAGATGACATATGCTATTTTTCCTTAAAAAGAGGTTGTTTTTGAGGTCTTGACTTGAAATTCAATTTCCACTGGAAGACTGAGAATCATGTGATATTGGAAACTTAAGAAATTGTGACCATCATGTGGCATGCTTCTAATTCTAAACATATAGGAGATGTGAAACAATTTACAAGGATAGGCTAGCTCCTACTGATAATATTTATGCTCTTAATCGTGGTCTTCTGGCTTGAAGTTCCTTGTTGTATTTGAACTATCCTTCCATAATAACTGTTTTCTAGGCTTATGCTGCTTTTGTCAAGGAAGGTAGTGTCTTTTAGGGTTTTGAATAGAAACTCGGCTCCCTTTGTTCTCTTTCTGTTAGCGTTTTGCTGGAATTTAGCATGATTTTTCTGCTGCAATTAGCTTGAAGGTGGTGGTGTTGCCAGTGGAGGCCTACGAGAACTTATACCATGTATTGCTAGGACATCTGTTGCTGTTGGTGTGGACGGAATCTTTATGGAGGTAATAGTTTTAGTTAATTATCAGGTGAAGCAAATCATGTCACTTTTTTCTCTTATTGTTTTTTATTAGCAAGCTGGGGTTACCCATACCTCTCTACTAGGCGGACGCCAACCCCTGTGCTGTGTAAATAAATCTATGAGAGCATCCTCTTTTGCTATTTCCCCTTTTTCTTCTAGGGATATAAAAACGTCTTTGGGTTGATTCTTCCCTTTGCTGGAGTCTTCAGATCCTCAGTAGAAATTCCATGCACTCAGAAGAGAACTCTAATAACCATAAGCTTCAGAAAATGTTTTTTCCCTTTAATAATTATGAAACATTCAAGTCAGACAAAAAGATACAGACCTTTTACTTTCACACTCCACAGCCTGACCTTGCCACTATGCGCTTGTTTTGTGTTGAAAATTCAGATTGTACGCCCCCATTTGATTAAATGAGCTTGTGTTCGAATTCATTGGTTACGTTAAGCCTCCAGTATGTCCAGTCTTGCTCATATTAAGTAAATGAGAGTGACCCGAGGTCAGATGCTCAGCCCATCCTGCATTCTCATAGGCATAACTATCATCTAGCCTGAGGTTAACTGCATGAACTGAACTAATTTTTGTGCATAGCAGATCTATTTCCCAAAAGGTCTGTAGGTATGTAAGGGAAGAAAGTTGCAATATTGATGAATTTTTTCAAAGTTTTTTAAGATACTTGATACTACCGTGCGTGCTTTGGCGTGGTTGTTGTAGGCTGTCAATGCCAACCCAACATAAACTGATAAATTCTTTGATACACAAACTGCTCGCCTTACGAAAGTAAAATCATGAGAAAAGATGCAATTTTGCCCTTCAACTTTCGACCTAAGAGCAGCTTTGCCTTGACGTTATGTTGGTTTCAAGTAGACCTAGCGATTTCAATCTTCAAGATCTTTGTTGACTAAAACACCCTTTTTCTAATTTCCCTCCATGAGTCGCTCTCTTTCCCTATCCATAGCCCCCCCCCCCCCCCCCCCCCCTCCCGCAAGATCACCGGTTATGGCATTCACATTGAAGAACTCCCACGAGATTATAAAATCTTAAAAGCCTGAGACATTTGAACCTTCATACAATCCTCACTTGGCCACCTCCCCTCTTCTTTTATGCCAAACAATTGAGATGGTGAATATGCCAATATAACTTTCTTATCTAGATGAAAATCTATAGTTTTCACTTGATTTTAATGCCATTCGAAAGCTTTCTAACAGTGGGGTTCATTAAGTTGATGACAGTGGGTTCTCAACCTAGATTCAGTTCTTTTCCAGAGTTGATCTAATTTTCTGAATCAATTAAATAATTCCATTTTACAACTTTATACTGTTATATTCGAATATTGGGCCTAGTTAGAAATTATGATGACATGATCCATTCAACAGAAATATCTTACATATAGACTGCCATTATTTCTTTGCAAGCATATTGAACATCTTTGATAAAAGGACCTTCTTCTAAATAGACTTAAAATGTTGGCATCTAGGTTTGATATTAAGATGAACAATAAACCACATCCGTGGGCTTTTGGTGGCCTTCACTTATGCATGATGATTCTGATTTATTGACCAGACTTGTAGATGCACGTGTTTGGGTATTTTAGAAATGTGATGCGACTATGGAGCGTCCTACAATGTTAGATAAATCAATCGCTTCCCAGAATACAAACTATGAGTCTGTCATATAGAAAGTGTATATAAGTCCAACACAACTCAGTAACCAAACAATCATCCACCATCAAACGAATTCAGATAGTCTACAGTTGGGCCACACGCACACGCACACACACAGAGGTGGGGCTCCATTGGAGAAAAAGAGAGCCATCACCGGTGCTTGGGCAGAGGAAAGTGAGCGATTCAGGTTTTGCTGGAGGGAAATTAGAAAAGGGTGTTTTAGTAAATAAAAAATCCAATCAGGTTACAGTTTATTTAAAATGTAGAATTGTGCTATAAAGTAACGTTAAGGGTCTAATTGAGACCGGCATAATGCTAAGGGCAAAGTTGCTTTTAGGTTGAAAGATGAAGGGTAAAATTGAACCTTTTCCCTAACATCACGGGAGAAGCTTTATTTATGAAATCTAATATTTTGTCTCAGGTGCATAATGATCCTTTAAATGCCCCAGTTGACGGTCCCACTCAATGGGTAACTCTTCTTTACCGGGTTATTTGTATGCCTTTTAAAGAATGACCATTGAATATGAAACCCGTGATCCTTGAACACAAAATCATTAGTTGTTAAATTCACTTGAATAGCCTTTACGCCATTTGGAGGAGCTACTAGAGGAGCTGAAGGAAATAGCGGTAAGCTATTCTCTTACTCTACTGAACAAACTCCCATGATATCTTTAACTAATGATCTCCACCATCTTTTTGGGGATTGAAGAGTGTCAGCAAAGGGAAGCAGAAGTTCAACATCGACCTCACTCCATATCACGAACCTGAGGACTTCTGAGCAATGTCGGAAGAGAAGGGAAAGGGTACTTTGTGGAATTCCATTTTCGGAAGATATATTTTGGCTATTATTTCGACCTCTGGTTTGTTCCTTGTTTTCTCTTTTTTATGTAGATCCTGAGCTATTACAAGACTGAAGTACTATATGAATCTTTGAGTTGTGAGTCACTTGCAGATAGTTTCGCCCATCTTTGTTGGTGGGATCTGAATTGAGAACATGGTTCACCAAATGCAGCTGTTCCTTTCGCTGAGAAAGGACGATAGTATCTTTGATTTGTGTTTTTTCTGCTATGGTTTACTACTTGCTTTAAAGGGTCATCATACGTCGATGCAGGAAGGCTTCTTATTTTTTTTTTTATTTCGATTTACTTTCGAATTTTAGAAAATGAAGCGTGGATTTTCAAATTCTGTCCATGTCATGTTCTTCGGCCGAGCTCCAAAACCAGATCCAGTCCATCTCCGTTGGGAGCTGACGGGCCGAAGTATGCAGCTTATTCTTAACCTTTTTCTTTTTGTGACGACTGCTCATTCTTAACCTAAATCAAATCTTCACATTTAAAGGATCGCGTTTTATTTCTAGAAAGATAGCATCCACTGATAAAAGGTCCGTCAAAGTTTTACGTTGACCATCAGCAACCTTGCACAACGGCACTTAGAGAGAGAGAAGAGAACTTTGCTACGACTGACTCCTAGTAGCATACACAAAAGATGAAGGAGAACAAGTGTGTTTCCTCGTTGCTGTATGTTGGAAAACATTTTGACAAGCCAGCAGGAATGTTGCCATCTCTTTTGTATTAAAGAAAATGAAGAATACTTGAAAGCGGGACCTCATTGGTAAGGCGATGGTTCGGTGGGGTAGTCATGTCATTTTCTATTAAATCTTCGAGTTTATATGTTATATAATTCAGAAATTGTGGCATTGAGAGAGTTTTTGCCATATAAACTGGAGCCGTTCAATGCATTTAAAATAGCCGATCAATAGATAAATCGAATCTATTCCAAGAGAATCAAGTTTTCCTGGGTAGGGTCTCTCTTTTGTGAAGGTGGGCTACAACCTCTCAAACACTGGTTTAGCTACGCCCCTACCTTTCCTAACTCCTGCCTTCTTTTCTTTCTAAACGAGTCTGGCTGTGACATTGCTTAGACACCATTTGGGCTAGTAAATGAATTGAGCTGTTTGTGTTTTAGTTAGACCATGTTTTCTTATCAAAACCATAGATAGCTTATTTTTAACGTCTGAAAATATTAGAGATGTTGAGATCGACGTATGGTCACACAAGAAAATACCATATTAGTAATGAGTTTATTAAACACAAATTGAGAATAGCACCATTTAAAGATAAAATGAGAACACGTAAAAAAGCAACATAAGGAATTTTCCATAAAAAAATGTGGAACTAAATGGTAAATATATCAACAAAAGAAAATATATCAACAAAAGAAGAGAAACTCACATGAAAGAAAACAATTAAGAATATTTTGGCTTTTGTTGAGTTCACTAAAAAAGCTTAGTTATTCCTGTACTGAAAAAGATTTGAAGTTATAATTGCTAAAAGCCTAGGGGGGGACACAGCGGACGTAGATGGAGAACGTAGCATCGTATTACTTTAGGATTAAACGGAGAAAACTAAGCAGCAAAAAGCAATATAATAATGTTAAGCACTGTTTCTGGTAAACGATTGACAGGTGGTGGCACTTTGTAAATCATTCCTCCGTAAAAAGAGCGGACCATGTCCAACGCGCCGGTGTCTGCCCTCCAAATTCCAATTGGAGTTTGGGCGTCGGAAGAGCGAGTAGCGACCATGGAGGGAAACGATCCTCGTGAGGAAGCAATAGCGGCGTCCCCGGCTTTGCAACCCGATTTCGTCTCTCCGGGGATCACCAGCGCTCAGATTAACAAGCTCAAGGTACTTTCGTGTTTTCTTGATCGTGTTCTTTTGGCGCCAATTCTATCAATTTCTTTTATGCCGAATTTCACCCATAAATTCGATCTATATCTTTAAATATCATGAATTCTAGGACACCTATTTGTCTTTCCACTATTATCTGTTCATTTGTGCACAGTTTCGCCAAGCTATTTGCTGCACATCTCTATCATATATTTAAGATACCCATCTGGTTTCTTTCACTGTTATCTGTCTGTTCGTGATGAATTTCGCGAATCCATTTGCTGCATATCTTTGAACGCCATGAAATTTGAGACACTCATCTGACTTTCCGCTGTGTGACTCTTCTAACGTCGCTCTTGATTTCGCGACTCTATTCTTTTCTTCGCTTGTCTTCTTGTAAAAGGTTTTGAAATTTTATATGTTTCATCGATCCATTTTAGTTCTTCCGTCTACTTGGCAGCATGTGATAGCCTACCAAAGAGGTCATTGGTAACATCGTGATTATAAACTGTCTTATAGCGTGATTCTGGAAATTCATTTAGCAATTAGATGACCACTCCGCAACATATAGTCCGAAGGGTGCAACCAGGGTTCTCCCATCATATATCTAGCGTCTTGATTGACATATTGTTCTCTGTATCAGTTCCCAACAATAAACAAGATTGATATATTTATGGGCCACAAAAAGGGTTTTTGTGGACTCATGTTTGGAAAAACTGAAGCTTAGATCGCAAGGTTCATGGCCACATATCACTGTCGTCTCATTATTATTATTATTCATCAGTAGAAATGAAATATTAGCAGGGTTCTTTTATCATGTTCGTCATCCAAGCAATTGATAAATCAGGATCAGTGTAATATCATGTTGAAGCAAAGCACCCCCCCCGCCCCCCCCCCCCCCCCCGGCCCCCGTGTCTTACTGGTGAAAAAAATTGGAAGCTACAGCATTCTCTTGGCGAGATATTACAATGAGCAGTTAGGGTGGAGGGTGCTTTAGGCGTGGATGAGTAACTTGCTTCAACATCATGAAAGCTTGCAAATCCTAGGAGATCAATGAAGCTGTCACTCTCATCTCTGCTATTCCAATCATGTGAAGAGAGAACTTGGTTTTGAAAACAGAGTTCCTCAATAGACGAAGGGCAGGTTTATTTTGATGACAGGTATGATAGGCTATTGGACCCGTAATGGTTGTAAATCAGAAGTTCCTCGTTGATTTGGAATCACAAGTTTTAAGGACTAAATGCTCTTAAGGGGAGCAGTACTTTCTCCATTCTTGTTTGGTACTTGTTACTTACATGGACAATGTCACCGTTATGAACGAATATTCCATCATGAAGACTCTGTTCTCCAAATTGTGTGTTATTATCTTTTTATGTTTCACAAATTTAAAACTCATACAAATACTTAATATCGATTTGTTCAAATTTCCTATGGTTTAGTTATCTGAAAGAATTTGTTTTGGACAAACAATTTAGGACCATACTGATCAACATATTTTTTCTCGGATCTTGCTTGAACATTTGCTGCACTTTCATATGTGCTTGAGAGTCTGCTTGCCTGTTTTCCTTTCTTCTGTTCTGTGATCTTTTCTTTGGTAAACTCATATTTTCTTTCCCATATGGTATATCCTGATCTAAGTAGCCATATGTTTTGTCAGGAGTTGCACCAGAGACGATTGCAGATGAAGACATCAGTTAGACCTAGACATAGGAAAAGCTCCAAAGGTCATTATGTTTATCCGTGCATCGTGTGTTTTGACAGCCAAATCTGTATTGCGAATGAGGACAACTCAAGGAAAGGTTTTAGAACCGTAGAAGGTTATCATGAATTTCAAGTTCTTTTCTTAAACCGTCATATCTTATGCAGCGAATGTGAGGATTGCTGAAGATGCAGCTAGCGTGGAAGAAAAAGCCGACATGGGTGATGCTGAATGTCAGGCATATGTGTCTCAAGCTTCTGTGACTTCTGATCGTGAAATCAAAGTAAGCAGTAGCTTTGGTGATTATTAAATTGGTTGCAATCTTCTAATTCCCTTCTTTTCGAAGAATTCCCCACATTTTTATTATTATGAATCTTGAACTTATTCATGTTGGTTGTTTCACAAGAAGTAACCAAAAATGAAACCATTTTATTTTGTTTGATCATCTAAGACACCTTTGTCTTTTGCAGAAAGAGGAACCGCAATCTTATGGATGGAAAAAGCGCCAAAAATTGCATTGGGGGTATCTTCTTTTCCACCTTTTCTCATCATGACATATTTGATTACTTTTTGAATCAGCAAGAACAATTTCATACATTGACGTCATGCTTCAATAATATCTTATGACTGGAGAACGTGCATCATATGTTGGCAAGATATTCTTGGGTTGATTCGACATCCACAGGGAATTGATCAGTCCAATTGTCAAGTCAGTTTTGCTTTTGCATTCTGGGCGTATGACTATTAGTTGTAGACAATATATGAATATATATCCATATATGCATGTACTTTGAGTGTGTATACACCCGCATCCTAGGAGTTCCACGCTAGCACATTACTGGTACACTTCCTATATATGTATGCACGTATGCACAAGTTTTCCAATCTCTTTCCATGTGTTCGGTTGCAATTCCATATATTTTTCTTTATCCAGAATGTGACTAGTCTTATTTTGTCAGGCTGGATACAAAAGAGAGATGGGAAAGGAAAGCCAACATGTAATCTCCTTAATCATCCTAATAGTGGAGAATTAACAGCATAAGGAAATCAATGACATCAACCAACATGCGCCATCTGATTATTTAAAGTGATGAATGGTCACACCAAGAGTCAGTATCTGTCTTGGCAGAATTGAATGGTGGCTGGTCGCTAATTCCAGGCAACATCATAACACATTTACCCTGTTGGCGTAGCATTTACACAAGTGAGAATGTAGAGGAAGCTGTTGCTTGGTTACTAGGTTTAGCGGTGCACCAAGTACAGGCGCTGTAACTTTCGTCTATCCATCATATTAATGGCATACACAGAGAAAATATAATTTCTCTATATTTCAAGAGGTTTGGATGGTATTAGCTGGAATTTCTTCATTGCCCTAATTGTCTTTTCTGATTGAAGTATTAGCATTTACCAGGCTTTTGCAGACAAAGCACTACTGTAGAAATTGTGATGAATTGTCAAAGCGTTTGAATTCATGATTTTCTAAATGATGTGGGTCATCAAATCCATGCTTCACATGCTTCTAGTTAATATGAAATGTTTAAAGGTGTATGACGAGAAATACATGACTCTTTGGAAGTATCTTAATCCTGAATGCTTCTTTAGAAGACTGAGCTAGCTTAAGGTGAAAAACATTCATGTTAGAGAATAACGACAACCGGTGTTCACAACTTCCGTTGTTTAATTTTACATGGTTTCACATAAAACTCAGCAATCTGTTGGGCTTTAAATTCTTCCACTTTGCAAAATGAGGTAGATCAAAATCAGCCAACCCCATGATTTCATTGCTTAAAATTGTATGGTTTATAACTTATGGAAGCTTAGACTAGGATCGAATTTCTGCCCAGTTATTCCACAACGTTTAATTTTGCGTTGTTCCATCGAAAACAGTTATTACCATGCAAAAAGCAAAACCAAGCCTTTACACATCCTATGTGGGGACATGGACTCTTGGTAACAACCAAGAACTGGAATTCATCCAAGGAGCTGCTCGATTTAAGCAACACGGCTTCGGTATATTGAAGTACAACGCTTGATACCGTTTGAAACTTAAAATGGGGACATGATCCCACACAGTTTTACACTGAGCATGCAGGGTTCATGAAAAGGATGGCTTTAGTGGATAACAAAGACTACCTCACGAAGTCAGACACCAACCATTTCCAATTACACACCTTGGAAACTTCTCCGGTTTCTTTCTTAAGAGCTGAACGTTTTTACGCACATTGCAGGATTGGCATGCATGTGCAGTTTAATATCCAATTACCATTCTCATCTCTCAGAGAAAAAATCTAATATTCTACTCATCTCATCTAACCTTTTGGAAATTCCTTCTTGGGTTCGGCAACAAAACACTTGCATGATACATTTAATGTCATGAGGCTGGATTTCCTTTTTTGATAGGAAAAAGCAGCGGCTAGTCAGACCCCTACCAGATGCACGACGTGGGTACATACTCAACTTGAAGGTTCTTTCAAATCAACTCCCTAACCAGGAGAGCTAAAGCTCTTTCTGCCAGAAACAAATCTAACCAAGAGAACGACAATAGAAAGGCTATCATGTGAAAAGCTGGGAAATGATGATTCAACAACTGAGTTCTAAAATTTCACTAGCAGCAAATATGCCAAATTTTGCTGGATTGCAAAAGCTATCATGTTATCATAGCGGCTGGCAAAACTTCAAGAGCAATATGTTCCCATCTAAAAAAAACTTGTCATAAGATGCATACCGCATCTCTATTATCTTCCTCTTCAGATGTTTACAAAATTTTCATCTTATTAGAGATTCTGAAGATGATGGATATGGTCATCAAGCAGGGGAGGTAAGAGCCAGCTCAATTTCCTCCAAAGACCGCCCTTTGGTCTCTATGACATTGCCCGCAATGTAGAGTGCAGCAAGGCAACATGCTGTGGCGAATCCCAAATACACAGTACCGATTCCATACTTGTTAACCACGCTTAAGAAATAGAGGCCAATCATGAAATTCGAAACCTGAAAAGGATGAGTAATAATCAGGCTTTTCTTTCATGTACAATACAGAAATAGAAATATACTTCATGCCAAGTCTCATTCCATAAAATGACAATAAAAATACACCACTGTTGGCTTGTTTTAAGTGCAATTCCCGGACCAAAGAGCATTGAAAACTTTATAATCGGCCAATTTCATGAAAAACATTTACCCGAAAACATGAAAACAAAGATTGCAGGAATAGTAGAGGCAAAGCAAATTCTATCTCGAAAGGAAAAACAGGAGGTCCCTATGTAAAAGTTGATCACTCTCTTTACAAGGTCGACCACTCTGTTTTCCAGGAAATACATCAACAGGCTAACCAGACACTCCACGATAGTGAAGTTTTTCACTCTCCTCTTTAGCATAGGAACAGGCAACTTAATGCAGGATAATGTTTCTGACAACAATCTTTATTTAAAGGATCAAAATGAGATTCTAACAATGTTGAACTTTTCCTTATTTTTTATAGCAAAACGCCATCTTTACCTCAAAGAATCCAAAACAACTTTAAGAATTTTGAATCAGTTCAGTTCTTGTGTCTTCAGGTATTTTAACTACTGAAAGACAAGGTAAAAAACTTCCTTTTCCATGAAAATATTGGAATCAACATTCTTTGTTTCCTAGAGAACTAGTTCTCACACCAAATATAGTTTTATTGGTGAAAGCTTTAGAGTGAGAAAGGGAGACCTGGAATTAGAAGCACATTATCCCATAAGTGGCATGTGGATCACTTACCCAGTGAACAGTCAGAGATGATGCAACAGCCTTAGCCCGGATTCTAGAAGGAAATATCTCTGGAAGAAGGAGTGCAGGGACAGGCCCGGCACCCAATGAAAATGACAACACATACCTGTTATAAACAGAAGATGCAACTTAGAATGACAAGAACAAGAGCAGATAATTGAACAACAAGTTCAAAAGATCTTAAGCAACACAGTCAACAATAATACTTACAGAACTGTGCCAAGAACGGCAAGGGTGCCAGCATAAGGAGCTAGTGCTTTCCACGTTAGGGAGACAGAGAGGAGCAACATTGAAGCACCCTAAAAGATATTTAAGAGAAAAAGGAATCAACTCTGTGAATGAAAAACAAAATTTGGTTGTGCATGCATGAAGTAAATGCCTAAACAGAAAAATAAGCATCATACAGGATAGATCTAAAGTGCCATAAAATCGATCGCTCTCCCCCCATAGAACATGATTTCAAGACATATGCAATGCATTTTAAAGTCAGTGTGGCATTTTGTTATATTTCACACAGATTTTACTCTGTAAGATGTAAATTTTGTTCTAAATGAATAAAGCATGCAATGGTTGTGTTGCCTTAAAATTTTCAAAATCCATATAAACATGCATGCGATGGTGCAAAAACATGTGTGAGGACTCGTGAAGGAATGACAGACTTCTTCGAAGTTAATATTGGGTTACATCAAGGATCAACTTTAAGTCCATACTTATTTATAATGGTGATTGATGAGTTAACAAAACATATTCAAGATGAAGTACCTTGGTGTATGTTATTTGTAAATGACATTGTGTTAGTGGAGGAGCCTAAGGAAAAAGTTAATAGAAAATTGGAACTATGGAGAGAAACATTAGAGAGCAAAGGCCTCCGACTTGGTAGAACAAAGACAGAATATATGGAATGTAAATTTAATCATTTGGTTACTTCAGAGGACATAGAAATTAAAATTGGCACACATTGCATCCCTAAAAGAAAAATTTTAAATACCTAGGGTCAATTTTTTAGAGTGATGGAAGAATTGATCGAGGTGTTACGTATAGAATTAATGCTGGTTGGTTAAAATGGAGAGGAGCATCAGGTATTCTTTGTGATAAGAAGATACCATCAAAGTTAAAAGGTAAATATTATAGAGCAGCAATTAGACCTGTCATGTTTTATGGTTATGAGTGTTGGGCAATTAATCATCAACATGTACAAAAGATGTCTGTGACAGAAATGAAGATGTTGAGATGGATGAGTGGTCATATAAGAAAAGACCGTATACATAATGAGGTTATTAGAAACAAATTAGGAGTGGCACCAATAGAGGATAAAATGAGAATATTGTTTAAGATGGTTTGGACATATAGAAAGAAGATCAAAAGAAGAACCTCTAAGAAGGTATGAAAAACTAAATTTGGAAAGTATTAAAAGAGGTAGAGGACGACCACAAAAGTGTTGGAAAGAAACAATAAAGAATGATCTAGCTTATTGTGAGTTAACTGCTAACATGGCACATGATAGGGCTCTGTGAAAACAAAGAATCCATGTAGCTGACCCCGTCTAGTATGGGAAAAGGCTTAGTTGTAGTAGTTGTTGTTGTATATAAAAATGGGAATCACTTTGCATCATCTCAACCTTGCTACAGTGATGATCGTGACAAGCTTCATTAAGCATTTCTCACAAGAAAGACTAACAAGTGGGACACGTAACATGTCACTCACCAAAAACATAATACCAAATAAAGATCCACACACACATATATATATATATAGAGAGAGAGAGAGTTATGTTTGCTACTTATACGGAACAGTAGATGCATTCCTTCAATTATGCACTAGAAAAGCTGTTGGAATCAACAATGTTTTAAGATAATCGGATAAGTCAAGTAGCCGGAGCAGCAACTCTGGATGTGTGAAACCAATTGGTCTACTAATAGGCATTTAGGAACTTGCAGGAGAAAATAAGCCTCTCACCATTCCGAGAAAGCTTGATATAAGTAGACTTTTCCTTCCTTGTCTATCCATCAAAAAAGATGCCACAACGGTTCCTGCCAAAGCAGGCAACCTGGATAAGCCAAGTAGCTATTGCAGACTGCAAACATCAATTAAAATGTCAGTATGACTACAGGCTTACCAAAAACATTTGCTGCTCCAACAACCGCACTTGCTAAAATATCTGAGGTAATTCCAATGTTACGAAACACCGCAGTTGAGTAATATACGACAGCATTTATTCCAGCTAGCTGTTGGAACAGAAAAAGTGCAGCACCGACACTCACAACTGCAAATAAAGGTCAAAAAGATACTTAGAAGTTCACCTTAATAAACCAACACAGTAAATCAGAGGAAAGACACTACTACAACTACAACTACAACTAAGCCTTTTCTCATACCAGAAGGGGTCGGCTACATGGATTCTTTGTTTTTTTTGGTAGAATTCATGTTAAGTCCGACAAAGTTTTACGCTGGCTGTCGGAAGCCTAACGCAACCCTCCTCCTTTTTCCAGACTTGGGACCGGCCATGCAAGGGTGATCCCTTACATAGGCGGAGTTAAATCATAAGCAATTCTAAAACCTAGAGTGCACATTGAAGTGTATTATTTTTTAGACTACCCAGCTAACTATGTGCGCTTCCTGAAGTTCTAACCTGTGTCTGATTCCCGTCAGATATAAACTCCAACCGCATACTTGCAGAATCATGAAAAGAAGCAGCTATCCTTCTGAGTATGCAGTAGACAATTTTGAGATGAACTAAGATCTATGATGCAAGCTTCTCTGACAATTCAGTGAACTGTTACCTGCTTCAGTTTTAACTTCAGAACAGTCACAAATACAAGCAAAAACACCATCCCTTCCAAACAACTCTATGTTTTAGGTATGCTATTCATGACATTGCTGGATATCCTAAAGAGTTCAATAGGATATCAACCAATCGGTTCTCAGTTAACAAACATGACAGGATGCAAAACGCATGCTAGATAATAGGAAGTGAGGAAGCATGAGGTATCCAAAGAAGTAACAGTATCAGCATGATGTCTCTTGATTTTGCCCCACAAACTCTCCATCAATAAGTTCAATCCCAACTTAAGACAAACATATTACTGCACAATGACCATAGTGTTGAAGATAGTGTTTTTTGTGTTAGTTTTTACAATTTATGATGTTTTTTTAGGTATTATTATACTTACCCGAAATACTAGGGGCATTTTGGTAATTTTTCTGTACTAGGGGTATTTTGGTCATTTTGGTCAATTTTCGTTTTACAGCTCCTTATATATGGACTGGTAGGTTGTATTAGGGTTTGAGGTAGTGTGTAAGAAAGTGTGGAAAAGAGGGGGCGTGGCCTCCATTGGTCTTAAATCCCACATGTTTCCTCCTTAATATTAGTCTTATTTCGTGTTTTAATCTTCTGCAATGCTACTCTGAATTCCAACACATAGTTCACCCAACTAGTTAGTTGAATATAATCAATGCAAAATTGGGATTTAAACAAGACATTAAATTTCTATCGTCTATTTATATCATGCACAAGAAGGAAATAATGCTGATTTATTTATACAACGCCTAAGGTGCCTTATGTGAACGTGGATACAGAGCAGGACCTAGATCTGCACACCTCTCACATGCTCGGCTCTCATGTAACTGAATAATACACAAACCAGAGTCATATACATGTTGATTTTGCTGAGAAACTAAATAACTCTATATAGAACAAACAACAAAGATGAATTTCAAAATCCTGAATTTGTCAAGGACAACTACCTTTTCGGTAACGCTTGCCAAAAAGATCAAGCCAACCAGCCTCCTGTTCTGTAGAACCCTGGCCTCCAGCTCGTAAGTCATGCATGACTCCTGCAACCTTTTCTTTACCCCAGAGAGACTTAATAGCTACTTCAGCTTCAGAAAATTTCCCTTGCTGCAATTTAAGAAAGTAGGCATTCTTGTGAATATGCTGGACTTACAACCTGTGATGTCTAATACCACATCTAAACTTACAAGCATGAATTAAATGGAGAAGTGCACATGAGATAGAACCTGAAACAGCCATCGCGGACTTTCTGGGCAGAAGACCATCCCTAACGCCATCAGTGCAGGGGGAAGAACTGCTAGACCAAACATTGTCCTCCACCTGAACATATTATATAGCTTAAGCAGATAAAGAAGCAAGACTATGTATAAGGCAACAAGATGCAAAATAACCTGAACTTTGTCAGATAATGAGATTTAGTAATTTCATTAATAATTATCGTAATCATACACTTAGAAACAGATGAACCCACAAAAAGTGAACAACCACCCGTGGAAACAAATCAAAGGATGAACATATTGGTGTCTAAGAAGAAAACATAGAAAGATAATGAGAAATAAATTGTACCACATAGGATTTCCAGCTAGAGGCAACCCAGCAACTAAGGCAACAAGGATTCCCACACAAATAAACAGCTGATTAACCGAACCAAGAGCACCACGAATTTCGGTTGGTGATATCTACGAGTAGAAATGAAATGTTAAATCTGAAATCTGTATGCAGAATGGGAGAATACTAAAATACAGACTTTCAAAAATAGTTACCTCTGAGATGTACAGTGGAACAAGAGCAGATGATATTCCAATTCCAAATCCAGCAAGCAAGCGCCCAATTATCATTGTTTGAACACCATGAGCAGTTGCACTGGAATAAATTATAACAAGTTATATTGAAGTGGTGTGTAGGTTGCAAAAATGTTTGTTGAGAACAGACTAAATAAATGAAGCACGAACCTTAGGAATGCACCAACACCAAGTGGTATCGCATTTAACATAAATGTTTTTGTCCTGCCGAATTTGTCAGCCAGTGTACCACCAGTGAATGAACCAAGCGCAGCACCTGCAAGGGTTGTGCTAACAACCCAACCTGCACAGTACTCATTATGCAAGATACGAGGACAGCAGAATTGCATGCATAAGAAGAATAAGGATGTAACACAAGAAAGGGTGCGGCTAGATCAAATTCGCCAGCTCTAAAGGCTGTGTTCAACAGCCATGAATAGCAGTTTGCATAAAGAACAAAAGTATAATTAGTCACCGGTCCTGAATTATAAGATCCCAAAAAGACAAAAGTGCATATCGCTGAGGAACAAAGAATCACCTGCGGACGTTTGATTTTTGAAGAGATTGAGGTAAATAATGAAGATACAAAACTATTGCATCAGAAATACTGGCAAAAGCTGTATTATGTTATGAACCCAAAATAATCAGAAAGAGATCTTAATCATGACTTCTCGCTAAGAGGATTGAACATAAACATAACAATTCATGAACAAAACATATTCCAACAAATGGGTGTGGACTCTGTAAACATAAATAGATTGATGGACTCTTCCCACAATCCTCAAGCCTCTCTTTTGCTATCATCGAAAGTGTCTTCCTATCCTTCTCGTATTCTTGCTTCTAGAAAAGAAAACATAATATTTTATAAACAAGAAACTACTCAATATTTGTCCATATGTTAAATTTAAGGTTTTCATTGAACTGCAGTTATCATAATTCATCAACAAATTTTCCATGTTCAAGATACTTTTCAACTATTTCATACACTTTTCATCATTACCTTGTGCTACAGCATTTTCTGCAATTCCAAGATCCTTCGCAAGATATTCCAGAGCACCATTCACCACACTGCCAAACACATGAACTAGTCAATATCATAGAATCCAACTGAAATTATCTTGCTGAACTCCATGCAGCAGAACCCAGATCAATTACACTAGAAGGGAAAAGAAAAGATGCAAATGGAAGTCATATGCTATTTTGTTTAGAATATGAAATGACATAAAAAATCTATCCCCAACTCAGTAACAACTAGCAACGTACCCAAGATGGTAACCAAACAGAATTGCACCTAAACAGGCAACACCAACGTATGGCAAAACTAGAGCAGAAGATTTCGTTTGAGGTTTAAAGGGACCATCCTCCTCCAAATCTCCATCTGCTAAAATAATGCCAGAATTTAGATTGCTTCGCAGAAAGGTGACAGGCAGACTGATTCATGTCAGTAAACGAAAATCCTAGCAAATTCATCTCTCTCCGAATACAAAACAAGGATCACAAATAAAAAAAACACTGCCTTTATAAGATGAAAATTCAGAGTCTTCTCCATGCATCATCACTGTCCACGTGAACGACTTGCTAGAACTATGACTCGCAAAAGAATGCATTACGTTACATATTGAGAAACTGCTAAACGGGTCGCCATTGCACAGGAAGGTAATATGAAGTTATATGTGGATCACTAGAAAAGAGGCCGAGGCTGAGAACTAAGACGGCCAAAATATGTTACAAGAAAATATGAAGCATGATATTTCATTTTTTAAATTAAATGTGGATATGACCGAAAGACAGATCACAATCACGACAAAGAATCCATGTAAACGAACACATTTAGTGCAGGGAACGGTTTGGTTTTGGTTATAATCTGCAATTTGTTCCCAAATGCATCAAGTATAGAAGGTTCCAAGAACAATGATGGTGATCATCTTGCATCAATTAAACCCTTTAATTGGCCTCCCCACTTAGAATCGTACCTGCAACTTCGAAGAAATCCACTATGATAATCTATTCAACTCGAATTCAATAAACTCGCTCAAAATCAATATGAATTATTCATTTTTTATCTTGGAGTGGAAAGATGTGGATGAATTCCACCACCAACATACGTTTCCACCAAATTCAAGAGTCACTCGATCAATCAGTCAAGATACTCATTCGAAGTGCATACCAACAACTTGTTTTAATGGAAAACAACACAACCACCCAAAAACACATTTTCCCATCCGAAAAAGGAAGAAACAACGAAACCCGAAAGGAAGAACGATGCAACAAACTCGAGTATTCGAAGGGAAACGCACCAAAACCCTGCGCCTGAACGGGTTTCCACCTGGCGGTCGTCCGGGAGACGCTGTTGCGGCTCAACTGGGTCCCCATTCTCCAAGAGCCGACGCCCACCGTCGATCTCACGCCAGCAAAACCTCCACCATCAATCACGACGAGAGATCTCGCGCTCCTGTCTGTCCTAATCTCCCCGTTGCGGCATCCGACGGCTCTGTTTCGATCGATGAACTCCGAGCAAAGGCTCACTCTTCCGGAAATTCCCGCTAGCGCCTGCATTCTCCCGCTAGAGACGTCTCTCAACTAAAATTCGCAAGGAATCCCAAGCAAAGCCAAAAAGAGAAAAGGAACTACAGAAAGGCAAAAAGGTGGCGAGCGAACAACGGGCCGAAGAGAAACCCGATAAAACCGAAGCGTAGAAACAGAAAACCGGATTTGGATCTTACTTCACGTCCGACTCTCTCTCTCTCTCTCTCTCTCTCTCTCTCTCTCTCGCTGCGTCTGTGTGTGTGTTCAATTATTGACGCAGAAGAAAAACACGGACAGTGCATTCATAGAATCAGATGAGAAATTTAAAGCTGGGCCTTGTTTGTGCAAATTCTTCAACTACAATTTCGCGTTTGCTTCTCACTAGATAGTCATTCTTTCTGTGACATGAATGTCCTGTTAGGGAAATGGTTTCTCAATGGATGTGACAGTCCATTCTCACAGGAAAGGCTAAAAGGTCGAGATATTGTTGGCGTGGCTTTCCGAACTATATATAGCTGCAACTTTGTTTCATGTATACAGGTAGCTTCTCGACCTAAAACTAACATGCTTATTCGAGAGAGAGAGAGAGAGGATTCTACCACTCGCATATATTTTGTCAATGAAACATGTGAGGAAAAATAACCAAAAGTGGAGAGTGGGGGAGAAAGATATGACTTCACCTTTAGAGGGAAGAGAACAGCACCACCAAGATCTTCAAACTGCTCAAGGAAGACGAGATATTTCCTATGAATACTTGTGGATATTGCAAAGGAGTTGACTTTGTTTAGATTCCACATTCGATCCAGGGAGCATGTCATACGCTGTTGTACACAATCCAGTTACGATCTTTATGCACCGTTCATCCCCACTTATCTCACTTGATGAGCTTGAGTGGACCCCACTATTCCACATCTCAAGTTACACGAACGGTGTAGATTACGTATTGACTTAGTACTGGTTTCATTCAATGTTCGTGTGAGCTGATATCTTGGTCAAATCTATGCAATCAAGCAGGAGAAGAAGTTGACGCTTTGTGGGATCCACGTTCAGATCCTCACGTTACTGAAATGGGTATATTTCTTAGATCTGTTCTTTCGGGTGGTGTTTGGTAAGAAAACACTTGATGAAACTTTTGTCAAGGTGATAGTTGTCTCTTGCTCTACCGATTAAGAATAGTATGTGTTGGTTTGCACATTCAGCCATATTAGTTTTTAAGTATCTTAGTGCTAGTTGTTTCAAAAACTTGACACTGAAGGGATAGTTTATGCATTTGCAGAATGATGTAAATCTGTTTTCGTGATCGACAGAGGACAATGACGACTAAGAATCCATGTAGCAAAGTACACCAACAGCCTTAGCTCAACAGCAGAGTGTTCTAGTGTTGCTGTTGCTGGTAAGGAGTTGGACTCTTAGAGGGTGCATGTGTGGGTATGTGTTTTAGGCTTCGGCCTCCTCTTGTAGCCAACAAAAAAAAGTGCACCTAGTGTCTACGGAAGCTCGGTTTGGTTTAGGTTGAGCCACAACGTCGTTTTCCTTTCATCTCTTCAAGCATGCTAGATTCAGCTGCCATGCACCTTCATTCATCATCTCAAGGATCTATGGCATTTCTACCATTTTCTTCTTAGATGAGCTAGATTTGTGTTTTCTTGTGATTAGGGATTTTCCTTCAATGAAACTTGTGTGTTCACCACCTAAAGTCATTGGTTGATTTGCAGAGGATCTCAAAGGGTGCGGAATTTCAAGTACTAATGCACCAGATTCCATCTGAATATCGAAGTTAAACATGTTTTGACGAGAATAATACTAAGATGGAAGACATCATAGAAAATCCTCGTGTTAGCATGAGGTATGGTCGGATCTTGGGCACCTTCAGTGAATTCATTGCCTTAATCCAGAAAGTGGCATGGTTGGAAAATGCATGAACTGCAAAGCATTTTAGAATGCATAAAGCTTCTTCTGACCTAGGTTAATTTTCAAAGAGAATCCAAAACTTATCCTTTTATTTTAGGTGTAACACTTAATGCTCAAGGCACGATTCACATGATGCAAACTGAAAGAGGACTAGATGTCCATCAACGAAATCGTCGGTCCAGATTTAGATACACACTTCAGTTGAGATTTGTAGAAACACTTTGAAATTAACTAAAGAATTAAAATTGGCTTTATATAAAATTGCATATGATTTCTTAGTTTCCAAATTACGAGTACTTGAAAACATAGGAATTGAGTTGACTTGTATTATAACATTTACAATTAAGGGTGCTGCCTTGGTCTCCAACAAAGAGTTTTTCTTTGCAAGGATTTTCGTCAATTTTCAAGATCAACAGCAGCCACAAACCTAACTATATGACTTGAAACTCATAAATAATTGTTGAAGATGTGAATTGAAAGTGTAAGATACCATTTAGATAAAAAGTTAAGTACTATAAAGCATGAATAACTCTATTGAATGTTCATAGTTTTAAGTGTTGACAAGAAACAATCAACATGTATAAAAATTGAATAAAAACCCGTCACCATATGAAGGAAGGTATTTATGATTCTATTAGAGAAGAAGTTGGTATTAGACCAATTAAAAATAATAAGCAAGAATATAAATCAAGTTGTATGGACATTTCAAGAGGGCCTCAAATAGAGCTTCAATAATAATGCATGAGAATTTGGATGGCCAATCCTTTGAGAGAGGATAGTTCAGGCCTTAGAAGCGTTGGAAGGATAAAAGTTGGCCCTGTCTTTTTAAATTATTTGCTAATATAACAAATAATCAAGTATAATGTCCACAACGAGTAGCTCACATGGCGAGAGGGTCTCTCACAAGTTGAAGGTCATGAGTTCGATATCTAGGCAGTGCATTTGGCTTCCGTCTCCTCCCCATTGTATAAAAAAAAGGAAGAAAAGATCGAGAACAATGCCGACTAAGAATCCATGTAGCTGACCCTACTTAGTACGAGAAATACTTAATTTTGGTTTTGATTTGACTGAAACACAACAACAAAAATTTTTAAACAAGAACACTTAATGTATGTCTACAATATCAATGGTTTATTACCTCAAGAGTATCGTGCTTTTGGCATTTGGCATTGAATAGAAAAAGAACTATTGCAAACTATTTAGATGATAAAGTAATAGAGTCCACTTGTAATATTTCTCATTAATGTGCATATGATATGCCCCAATGTCTACCTGTGATATCTATTCATATTATGGAAATAGTATTGTGACATTTTTTTCAAGTAAAATGTCCAATTCTTATATTATTTCAATAATCTGCGAGATCACATCTATAGGACTTTGTGGTGTTGGAAAGGCATCCTTTACATCTATGGGACTCTGTGGTGATAAAAGGGACCTGCCATATGTAATGTGCAGCTATGAGATGTCTTCATGTAGTTTTATTTTACAGGCAAGCTGGGGTTAGGAAGACCACTACCAGATATGCATGTGCCACAGTTATCGAGCTCGTGACCTTTCAACTGTGGTGTTCTTGTGTGAACGTGGTTTAGATTTGCTTTAGTTTTTTAGGAAAGGAAACAACCTACACCAGAACATGCACAACATTCTTTAAAGGGTCAATGGAGCTCACCTTCGGTTCAATTCTGCCATTGTACAACGATATCCACGTGAGTATGGAAGAGACTTTCTCGACACCTTGCTGTCATATATCCCAACTGGAACTGGCCCGCGCGAATTGAGCTCACCTTAGGTTCAATTCTTGTGCTCACAACTTGCTCTTGTCCTCTCAATCGGGAAAGTCGTGAGATCTGTTCTAGTCATAGACAAGCCCTCTCTCAAGTAGTATATGTTCAATCTAACACATGATTAAATATTTTCAAACATTTTTATGATTCTAAGATTTAAAATAAAAAATATACATCGTTGAGTATCAAATGTGAGTACAAAAACAAAAAGTACACTTGTTTTTTGAGATTCAAATTTACATCATTAATCGTGACCACTGAAGGGTAAAAATGTTTACGATTGTACGTGAATGAGAATTGAATATAAACTTCTCTCTCTCTCTCTCTCTCTCTCTATATATATATATATATATATATATATATATATATATATATATATATATATATATATATATATATATGACATAAAACACCCCTTGATTATCCATGGGAGAAATTGTTATGGGGCACAGATTTGAGACTCGGGTATGGTTCCAAGTATAGATATACCAGTCTCTAACCTAACCAGTTTCCATTCCTAACTCGCAGTTTTAGATGCGACACCAATAGGACGAAGTATCGGGGTTAAAGCACGTTGGACCTGAAAGAATGGGGTCCGAGGACACAACCTGGTGTGTACACGAAACTGTTTTGCTTGTGCATGTGCTTCTACATCCATTTGTGGTTGTGTCTGTGGGCTTTGTGTAAAAGGGAGTGGTTACTTGTGAATTGTTACCTTCTGTGCCATTGAATTGTTTATCTGTGTTAGAGAGCCTTGAAACGCACGTTACTTAGGTGATGCGAGCCACCGCTAGGGTTTTTGGGTATGCTTTTTTTTTTTCGCTTATGAGGTGATAATTTATTTGGTTACTGGCTTCGAGTTAATTATTGAGTTCGGTTGTGACTAATTTTATTAGTTCGATTGGATCAACAAGTTTCACTGTTTTTTGGATTTTGGGATCAAGAATGAATTTGGTTCACCTGAAAGAAAGGAGTAAATCTCGTTGAGCTCGACTGGTTCCCAACTAAAATTAGGTTTTTGAGTTCGTGGATATAATTGGGTTCACAGAGAAATGTTTTTAAGTTATCAAATGCCGTGAAAAGTAAGCAAGAGCTTCTACATTTTCGCTCGAATGTAGTGAATCAATTGTAAAGAGAGTTCTCACATTATGGATGAGTGTGGGTAAAAAAGTTAGTACCGTTATATTGTCGTTCAAATGTAGTACATAAGTTACAACGAGGGTCTCCACATTTTCAATATAGACAGATGCAAGAAATAAGAAAATTAGTCCTAGATAATAAGATTTGTATTGTTACTTAGAATATCAAAACATTGACCGACAAGTTAATGAAAGTCATAAATACTATAATTCGAAAAAAAGATCACATTTTATATTTATAAGAGACAATGTGTTGGAGAAAAGGCATATGAGATTGATAATAAAAGTTTTAAATTATACTACTTACGAAAGAAAAATGCTTGAAATGGAGTTGATATTATTATAAATAAAGATTTAAAGAATGGTGCAGTAGACACAATGATATGGTGACCAAATTATGATAGTGAAATTAGTGTTAGCAATAAATACTTTCAATATAAATTGTGCTTATGCACCTCGAGTAGGATTAGAAAATAATATAAAGAAAGCTTTTTGGGTGGAGTTAAATAAGACAATTCAAAGAATTTCACTAGGGGAGATGATTTGTTTGGTAGGAAACTTAAATGGATAAATTTCATTATGCCAAGATGACTAGTGAAACTTAAGAGGTTATCAAGTGGGTTAAAATAGATCAAAATGGAGAGGGGATCAATTTTAGATAAGTATATTGGATCAGAACTGGTTTATAATAGCTAGGATCCACTTACGTACAATTAAGATTTTACGATAACGAGTCAAGTTGGGTCTGTTAGAGTTCGGATCCAATCCGATTAAACTAAAAAGGAGAGGGATGGTCCGGATGGCGATGGGAACGCAAATGAGAAAGAAGTGGATAGGGCAGCGGAGGTTGGAGGAAGGTTGGGGGTGATCGGAAGCCACCGGTGGGGAGAGGGCGGCGAATGAAGGGAACGTGAGGCGGGCGAGGACGGCGAGGCAGACCGGCGGTTCTGTCAGGGTTAAGGTGACGGCGAAAAGGGGCTTCGCTCCATGCGATGGATGAAGGAAGTAGGGCAGCAGAGAGATGCTGGTGCTGGTATTCACGTTCTTTCTTTCTTTCTTTCTTTCATCAGGTTCCAGTTAATATTCGTGGAGGTGTATGCTGTAGAAGTTGTTGTTGTGGTGCATGCTGTCGCAGCCGAAGGATGTCCTTCCTCCTTTCTTTTTAAAATATCTTGTGGGCTATTTTTCTATTTTGATGGAACACTCTACTTTCTGCATGTGGGCAGGCTAAAGAGAAGAGCATAGGTTAGGCTAGAAATTTAAAATCGAGAAGTGCAGTTGTATGTTTGAGTGCGATTGGCTCAATGTAGCGTACCTTTTCCTTGGCTTGTTTGAGGCTCAATATGAGGTCACTCAATGCTTTCTACTTATTTATGTTCCATTTTCAGAGATTTGAGATTTTAAAGCATCATCTGAGATTTTAAAGCATCATCTCACATGTTTTTTTTCAAAATTTATCATTTTAAAATCAATTACATATGAAATTTATTTCATTTTAGGTGTTTACACAATAACTATGAACCTAGACTTTAAGTTCCTGTTTTTAGGAAATGAAAGACATCGTTTCCGTGCATTCTTTTCTAAGAAGCAAGTAGCGTTTTAAACTCAACAGTCATTCCAATGTCCTGCGCGCAAACATATATGTCTGCCTGTATTTATAATATAAATATCCAAGAGATTGGAACGCATATACATGTACACATATATACATACATACATACATACATACATATACATACATGCATTTACATACATACATGTACATATACATATACATATACATATATATACATATACATATACATATATATACATATCTGTACGTGTGTGCGTGGTTGTCGGTATATGTATATATTTCTATATCTATCCATATATGTCCATTCGAATCTATATTATATATGTCTCTCACTCTCTCTCTCTCTCACACACATATATATTTATATGCCTTTGTGTGTGTGTTAGAGAGAGAGAGGGGCTTAATATGTGAAATTCATTTTAATGAAAAATTTTAGGTGTTCACACAATAACTTTGAACCTAGACTTTAAGTTTGTGTTTTTAGGAAATGAAAGTCATCATGTAGTGTCTTCAACTCGATAATCATTCCAAGGTCCTATACACACCAGTGTTGTTCGATGCGTATCATATCGTGTATCATTTTGGTCCACGATACATACCGTATCATATCATCCCGTATCGTAATTTAATGCTAAAAAATTAGTAAAAATCTAAAAATATAAAAAAAGAAAAAAATATGATAATTAGAAAGAATTCATATAATGCAAATATTTAGTACATATTCATCATTCACCGTTCAATAATTGAAAAATGAATTGCATATTTTGCAACATGATATCCTTAGAAAAAATACAACTTTCATAATTGGAAAAAAATACATTTACACATTATAATCATGATCATTAAGTAAGTAATCTTTTATCTTATCCTTGTTAAAGATCCTCATCACCTTTTATCTCAAAATCAAAATCATTATCCCCTTGACGATATTGTTGTTGCATTCCTTCCAAATTACTCCATGCAATGTCTTCTTTGGTTAGGAGTGAATTTATCTTCCATAATCCACTCCTCTAATATATCAAAATTATCTAAACTTATTAGATCAAATTGGTTTTCTTCCCTATTTAGCTTTTTTAATTGTCTGCAAGAAAGAAACAAAAGTAATTAGTAAATAACATTAACAATTTAAGTAAAATAAAATATTGATTTGAATATTTAAGTAGTAACTAATAAAAAATTAGCCACATGTTATAATGGATGAAAACTAAGTCATTTAACCACTTATGTTCCAACCCGTTGTCCTTTTTGTGCGGATGTGTTAAAAGATACTCAAATTCCTTTAACAACCCGTTATACTATTGGTTTGGCTTAGAACTCTTACTGCAAAATCTTTAAGGTTTAGGCAATCACTTCCAAACTTATTTTACCAAACATCTTATATAAAATGACAAACATTAGAAACTTAATCCATAGTAAATATAAGACTTAAGAAACATAAATATGAAGATAAATAATCTACTTGGGTGCATATGAGTGCGGTTGCGAATACAGACAAGCCCATCAAGTGAAGAGCATTATCGTAGATCTCCATCTCTCGATGTATAACATCTGCTCTACTCTCATCAAAGACCAATCCAGTGTTGTCCGTATCGCACTGTATCGTACGTATCGTATCGTGATACGATACGGGGCCCCGTATCGCAGGTGCGGGCGTATCGCACCGTATCGTGCGATACGGTGCGTATCGCCCGTATCGTACGGGCGATACGCCTTGGGACCCTTATAAAGGGTCCCGACCCGAGAGAATTCCTCTCTCTTTTTGGATTTCTCAAGCTCCCTAAGAGTCGGTTTTCGCTTTCTTGGTGTTCAAAGCTCTAAAATCGTGCCCTACGGTGTCCGTTCAAGCCTTCAAACTTATATTTAGGTATGTTTTTAATGTTTTTTCTATTTTTTTCCTTTATATTTATTATTTTTTGTGTTATTTCTTTTTTTTTTGAATGACAAAATATGAAGTTATTAAGTGTGTGTATACGATTTTTATTGCATTCATGAAGTGGGAGACACGACACTCGATTTGAGTGTTATTTGAAGATTGGGGGATTTACGAAGTGCTTTTATTTTCAGGTTTTTGTTTGAATTAAAGTACTCCATTGAGATGGCAGGAAGGGGTGGTAGAGACTCTCATTCAAAGTCTGATGATTCGGCATGGTAGTAGGGTATACAGGGTTCAAGGTTAAAAATCAGATGTTTATTTTGTGAAAAGGTGGTTAGTGGTAGAATTTCAAGGTTGAAACACCACCTAGCAGGAACCAGGAAAGAAGTTGCTCCATGCACAGGCAGAGTTAGAAGTGTGCCAGAAGGTATTAAATGGTAATGCTTGCAGATGATTCAGAGCATACAGGAAATGAGAGAATAAAAGGATGATTTCCAGATGTGTGAAGAAGCTGATGATGCTACTGCCACTGGAGTTGGATTCACTGATAGTTTGCCTTCAGATGCTAGAATAAATATTGGTAGTAGCAGTTCGCGAGCACCTAGTAGAGGAAAGAGGGTTGAAGCTGAAGACTTTGGAGGTGGTAGAAGTGGAAGTTCAGGAAGGAGCAGAGGAAGAGCTTCTTCTTCTAGCATACATTCATTCTTTCCTCCTTCCACTATACCTGGTGTTCAGCCAGGAATTCGTGCTGCTATGGCTTCAGAACAACTGCACGATCAAGCAGACCTTGCAGTGGGCAGATGGTTTTATGATGCATACATTCCATTTAATGCAGCAAATAGTTTTCATTTTCAAGCAATGGCAGATGCAATTGCTAACATTGGTCCAGGATATAGGATGCCCTCTTATCAGAAGTTGAGAGGGAAGATATTAGATCAGACCGTGATTGAAGTGCAGCAATACTGTTCAACTTTGAGACAATCGTGAAAGGAAACAAGATGCACTATCATGGCAGATGGATGGACCGATAGGCGATGAAGGACATTGCTAAACTTTCTTGTATATTGTCCTAAAGGACTCATGTTTTTGAGATCTCTAGACATGTCAGAGGAGAGACACACTGCAGAGATCCTACGAGAAGAATTTGATAAGATTATACAGGAGGTTGGGCTACAGAATGTGGTCCAATTGATTACAGATAATGCAACTAACTACAAAGCAGTTGGGAAGGAGTTAGCTGATATTTATGGAACTTTCTACTAGACACCATGTGCAACCCATTGTTTAGATCTCATCCTCGAGGACATTGGTGAGATGGATGAAATAAAGGCAGCAACTGAGTGTTGCCAAGATATTACAAAATTCATTTATAACCATGCATTTGTGTTGTGTATGATGAGGAGATATACAGAAGGTGTAGAGCTTCTTCGCACAGCTGTAACTCGGTTCGCAACAAACTTCTTATCTGTACAAAGTATTGTGAGACAGAAGCAAGCTTTGAAGAGAATGTTCTCCTCAGATGAGTGGCAACAATTTGCAGAGTTGCCACAAAATAGAAGGAACAGAAAGTTAAATGAGATTGCAGAAACGGTTTTTAGAAGTTCATTTTGGAATGCATGTATCAGATTATTGAAAATTACTTGTCCTTTAGGGAAAGTTTTGAGATTGGCTGACAGCGAGGAGAAACCATCTATGGGCTACCTTTATGAAGCCATGGACAGGGCAAAAGAAGCGATCAGAAATAACTTTAATGGGAAAAAAAGAGATTATGTGCCCGTGTGGAAAATAATTGATAGTAGATGGAATAAACAATTGCATCAGCCTATTCATGCAGCAGCCTACTATCTAAACCCATCATTGAGGTAATCAGCAACCTTCAAAAGGGACGGTGAGGTTAATCGAAGAATCATTGAATGCATCGACAGATTAGTCCCTGATGAGAGCATAGTAGATGCGATACATCGAGAGATGGAGATATATGATAATGCTCTTCACTTGATGGGTTTGCTTGTTGCAATTCGCAACCGCTCTACGATGCGTCCAGGTACATTGTTTATTTTCATATTTAAGTTGCATCTTACATTATTAAGGATTATTATATCTCTACAACAACAACAACAACTAAGCCTTTTCCCATACTAGACGGGGTCGGCTACATGGATTCTTTGTTTCCACAGATCCCTATCGTGTGCCATGTTAGCAGTTAACTCCCAATAAGCTAGATCATTCTTTATTGTTTCTTTCCAACACTTTTGTGGTCGTCCTCTACCTCTTTTAATACTTTCCAAATTTAGTTTTTCTAACCTTCTTACGGGTTCTTCTTTTGATCTTCTTTCTATATGTCCAAACCATCTTAAACGATGTTCTCTCATTTTATCCTCTATTGGTGCCACTCCTAATTTGTTTCTACTAACCTCATTATGTATACGGTCTTTTCTTGTATAACCACTCATCCATCTCAACATCTTCATTTCTGTCACAGACATCTTTTGTACATGTTGATGATTAATTGCCCAACACTCAGAACCATAAAACATGGCAGGCCTAATTGCTGCTCTATAATATTTACCTTTTAATTTTAATGGTATCTTCTTATCACAAAGAATACCTGATGCTCCTCTCCATTTTAACCAACCAGCATTAATTCTATGTGTAACATCTCCATCAATTCTTCCATCACTTTGAAAAATTGACCCTAGGTATTTAAAACTTTCCTTTTGGGGGATGCAATGTGTGCCAATTTTAATTTCTATGTCCTCTGAAGTAGCCAAATGATCAAACTTACATTCCATATATTCTGTCTTTGTTCTACTAAGTCGAAGGCCTTTGCTTTCTAATGTTTCTCTCCATAGTTCTAATTTTCTATTAACTTTTTCCTTAGACTCCTCCACTAATACAATGTCATCTGCAAATAACATACACCAAGGTACTTCTTCTTGAATATGTTTTGTTAACTCATCCATCACCATTATAAATAAGTATGGGCTTAAAGTTGATCCTTGATGTAACCCAATATTAACTTCAAAGAAGTTTGTCGTTCCTTCATGAGTCCTCACACATGTTTTTGCACCATCATACATGTCTCTTATAAGGTTAATATATGTCAATGGGATACCTCTTTTTTCTAAAGTTCTCCAAAGAACATCCCTCAGTACCCTATCATAAGCTTTTTCTAGATCAATAAATATCATGTGAAGGTCTTTCTTTTTTGCTCTAAAATGTTCCATAAGACGTCTCAAAAGGTGAATCGCTTCAATAATAGATCTGCCTGGGCATAAATCCAAATTGGTTATGTGTTGTACTTGATACTTGTCTTAACCTACGTTCGATAATTCTTTCCCATAATTTCATAGTCTAACTCATTAACTTGATATCTCGATAATTCGCACAATTTTGAATGTCTCCCTTGTTCTTATATATGGGTATAAGTGTACTTGTTCTCCGTTCCTCGGGCATCTTTTGGTTTTTCCATATTTCATTAAATAGCCTTGTGAGCCAAGTGATTCCTATTTCTCCTAGTATTTTCCAAACTTTTATAGGAATATTATCTGGTCCTACCGATTTACCACTCTTCATATGTTTAAGAACCTCTTTGACTTCATTCTTTTGAATACGTCGGTAGAAATTGTGGTTTATATACTTTTCTGACTTGGCTAAATCTCCTAAACTAATACTAACATCTTTATTTTCATTAAAAAGATTATAAAAATAGTTTTTCCATCTATTTCTTATATCATCATTTGCCACTAGAATTTTTTCCTCCTCGTCTTTTATGCATCTAACATAATTAAGATCTTTAGTTTTCTTATCTCTAGCCCTAGCTATCCTAAAAATATCTCTTTCACCCTCTTTTGAGTTGAGTTTTTTATATAAGTCATCCCAAATCTTAGCTTTTGCTTCACTAACGGCCTTTTTCGCTTCCTTCTTTGCTTTCTTATAAGCTTCTAAAGTTTCACTAGTTTTCTTAGCATAATGTAATTTGTAAGATGCCCTCTTTGCCTTGATTTTTTTTTGTACTACTTCACTCCACCACCAAGCTTCTTTTTGTGCCGGTACACCTCCCTTAGATACCCCTAACACATCTTTCGCCACTTTCCTAATATGTATAGCCATATTGTTCCACATATTACAGGGTGTGCCAACATAATTCCAAACATCTCCTTGAAGGACTTTCTGTTTAAATATATCTTCTTTCTCGCTTTTGAGGTTCCACCATTTAGTCCGAATAGCTCGATGCACTCTTTTCTTCTTTGTCCACTTTTTTATTTGTAAATCCATAACTAAAAGTCGATGTTGGGTAGTTAAGCTTTCTCCTGGAATTACCTTACAATCTTTACAACACGCTCTATCTTTTTTTCGACAAATAAAGTAATCAATTTGTGTTTGTGATAAGCCACACTTATAAGTAATTAAATGTTCATCTCGTTTTTTGAAGATTGTATTGACTACAAAGAGATCAATTGACATAGCAAAATTTAAAATCTCCCTACCTTCCTCGTTTATATTCCCAAAACCAAAGTTTCCATGAATCCCTTGATATCCTAATGCCTCTTTACCGACATGTCCATTTAAATCTCCTCCTAAACAAATCATCTCCCTTTGTGGAATCTTTTGAAACACCTTATCTAACTCTTCCCAAAAAACTGTCTTTATACTATCTTCTAGTCCTACTTGGGGTGCGTAAGCACAAACTATATTCAAAACCTCTGCTCCTAACACTAATTTCAACGTCATGATTCGGTCACCATATCGTTGTATGTCTACTACACTCTCCTTTAAATCTTTATTTATGATAATACCAACTCCGTTTCGAGCCTTTTCTTTACCTGAGTACCATAATTTAAAACCTGTATCCTCTATCTCTTTTGCTTTTTCTCCAACCCATTTTGTCTCTTGTAAACATAGAATATGAATCTTTCTCCGAATCATAGTATCTACCACCTCCATTAGCTTACCCGATAATGTTCCGATATTCCAAGAATCAATACGAATCTTATTATCTAGGACTAGCTTCCTTACCCCCCGTATCTGTCCATAATCAAAATGCGGAGACCCTCTCTGAAAATTTTTCACTACATTCGAGCGGCAATGTAGCGGGACTAACTTCTTTACCCACACCCGTCCATGATGTGGGAACCCTCTCTGCAATTGATTCACTACATTCGGGCGAAAATGTAGTGGCCCTTGCTTACTTCTTACTGCATTCGGGCTCTGCAGCACGTCGCTAGGCGGGGATGCCCCAAAGCAATGCTGATAATTTTTGTAATCCATGTTGTAAAATTCGACGAAGTTTTACGGTGGCTGTCGGAAGCCTAACACAACCCTCCTCCTTTATCCGTGCTTGGGACCGGCAATGCAAGGATGATCCCTTACATGGGCGGAGTTTATTATGTCTCTAATGTTTATATTTTTTTTACAGATATTTGGTGGAACAGGTTTGGAAGTGATTGTCCAAACCTTAGAGATTTTACAGTTAGAGTCTTAAGCCAAACCTGTAGTGCAACAGGTTGTGAAAGAAATTGGAGTGTTTTTTAACACATCCATATAAAAAAGTGCAATAGGTTGGAACACAAAAGGCTTAATGATTTGGTTTATATTCGTTGTAACATGCGCCTTCGTGAAAGGTAATGTTGTATTACTTTCAAATTTTCAATTCGATATTATTTAACTTCAATTTTCAATTGTTAATATTACTTACTAATTGTTTATCTTTGTTTGTATCGTAGGCAATTAAAAAAAGTAAATAGAGAAGAAAGTCAGTTCGATCCAATAAGTTTGGATAATTTTATTATATTAGAAGATTGGGTTATGGAAGACACTGAAGAAAATGCCCTCCTAATAGAAGAAGACGTTGCCTGGATTAATTTAGAAGGAGCGCAACAACATTATGGAGATGAAGAATTTGATTTTGAAGAAGAAGGTGTGGGCGTGGCTGATGATGATGAGGATCTGCAATAAGGAGAAGTTGAAGATTATTTAGTTGATGATCCTGATTACAATTTGTAAAATGTAACATTATATGTAATTGTAGTGTACTGTAAAGTGTAAACTATGTCTGTATTTTATTTTTTGGATTCAAAATATGTAAATTTGGATGCAATTGTTCAATGTTGAATGCCCAATCTGTACTAAACTTACATTATATGAATTTAGAACAATTATCAGATTTTTCCTGATTTTTTCCTGATTTTTTTTACTATTTTTATTAATTTTTAATTAATTTTTGTATTATTTTAATATTAAAGTATGATACGATATGATACGCCCGTATCGTGGAGCCTAGCGATACACGATACGATACGCCTCAGACAACACTGGACCAATCTATTTATACAATCAATGATACCCCGGTTTACCTTACCATCCCTTTTAAAGATTGTTGAATACTTGAATGTTGGGTTTAGGTAATAAGTTACTGCATAAATAAGCTCATGCAATTGTTCGTTTCATCTGTTATCTATAATGTTTCATACGGGTACATAATCCCCTTTATAAGGATAACCCATAGATGGTTTCTTCACGATGTTAGTCAATCTCAAAACTTTAAACTAAAAGACATGCAATTCTCGATAGTCTAACACATGAGTTTCAAAATGTACTCCTAAAGACTCTCTAAAATCTCATTTAGCTTTCTGTTTTTCTATTTTGAGGCAACTTTGCAAATTGTTGCCACTTATCTGAAGAGAACATTCTCTTCAAGGCTTGCTTTTATTTCACAATGCTATCTACAAATAAAAAATTAGTTGCAAACCGAGTTGCAGCTGTACAAAGGAGTTGGCACCATCTCTATATCTCCTCATCATGCATAATAAAAAAATATGGTTTAGATAAATTTGGTGATATCTTTGCAACATTTAGTTGTTGCCTTTATCTCGAAAAATACAACAAATACAAAGAATTTTTTTTGAAAACACAAAAATTATATCACAACCCGGGTTGGGAGCCTTGCACATACACTGTAGAGCACATTGAGAGCCTTGAACACGGAACAACCGGAGAGAAGCTTGGGAGACACCAGAAAACTCTATAAACGTGGGTTTATGTTCGGCATACGGGTTGTATCGCACGATACAACCCGATAACTTTTGGGCTGCGATACATAAGGGTTAGCTCAATGATACGATGATAACACTGGTACACATATATGCATGTGTATATGTATATATTTCTACATATATCCATCTGTATCTATATCTAGATATATTTTAAGCCTTTGTATGTGGGTGTGGGTGGGAGAGAGAGAGGGGGCTTAAATTATTTCTGACAAATGTTGTCGACTCTCTGGTGGTTGTTGTATTTGATTGTTTTCTGTTATTTTCTGGATATTTTTTCTATTTAGGCTCTTTGTGATCCATCTCTAGGTGTTCAGATTCATAGATGCTTTTAGGGCGATCCACCTCGTTTTAGCATGGCTTTCTGTGATATATGAGTAGTCCGTTTTTGCTTTCTGTCATTCAGCCTAATATAAGTATGAGTTGCAATACCTGAAAGTGTTGGTGAAACATGTTGGTTCTCATTTTCTAGACCTTGTTCTGTCAATACTTTGGTAAAATTTTGAATCTTGATGCAATTCTCTGGCATGGATTAGTTGCATTCTGGTGTAGCTTAAACTCATTAGGAAGGCCAAGTTGTGTGAAATTGTAGGATTCTTCCACATGTAATTTGCAGACTCGGTATCTCTATTCTCTGAATCCCTGATCATTGAATTTGTTGATTTGTTCTCTTACTTCATCGATTATTTAAAGATGATACTTATGTTCTGCTTCTTGTGTGTACACGTGCATGTGTTGTCTATTCTTTAAAGATGATTTGTTTTCCTCTCTTCTTTGCCATGTAGTAATTCATATATCTCTTCTGAGTTCTTGTTATCCTGCTATTTTGCATGAAAAAATTGATAGAAGACTCATTACCTGTTTGATGCTTCAGAACTGTTCTCTCTATTGAGGGAGTTGATAAGGTAATAGATCGTCGAATAATTTGTGTCCTTTGTGGGCATTCAGGTGGGGGTGAACATCTCCCTTACGTTTGCTCGGAAAAAGGGTAGAAATTCTTTTTCTTCTACAGTGTTCGTCCTCTTTCTGTATATAAGATGCCCGGTTCTTTAGATGAGAAACTGTAAAAGCAAAGGCAATGGAAAACCTTGTAGTACTTTTCATGAATCGGTAGATTCCTTATCCAAAAAGAATGGTTAGGGCCTTTTGTGATGCTGCATAGAGACTCTGTAAGTAATGTGTCGGCGAACATGAACACACACCTTTGTGTCTTCACGTATCTGAATCACCGGTCTGTGCTTGTCAAATTTGTTTTGGGAACGAGTTTTGGATTTCGGTCTTCAATAGTTTGGTTTGAATGTTGAGTGTGATGTGACAACTTTGGGTTGGTCGGTAAGTTATATAACCTTCGTTTCTAATTGTGACCTATTTATTTGTAGCATGTGATTTCATTTTAATAAAATAACACGAGTGTTATATTTTGCTGTGATAACGACGATGCGATGTTGAAGATTGTATGATTACCGGTGGAGTCGTTGTGTACGTGAGGAGAAGGAACATACGTGATTGTGTTCGTGAGAATACTAAGTAGGTGATGATTGAGGAGACTATAGAAGACGGGAAAGTAGGGGCAAATAAAATGTTGGTAGATAAGAAAAGTGGCGGAAGTAAAATGTTCATGTTTTTTGAGTTTGGTATGCTAAAGTTTTATGGGAAAGATGGGGCAAATAAAATGTTGGTAGCTAAGGAAAATGCTGCAAATAAAATCTTCACGTGCTTTGAGTTTTGTTCACAACTTAGTGAAGTTTTTTCGATTTGAACAAAGTTTTGCGTGTAGGGACTGGTTAGTTCGGTTTCCGTTTCACTGACGGTCACGACCGTCTGTGATAATAAGAAACGGCGACGGATATCTATGCTGACGGGCGAAACCGTCAGTGAAATGCGAATTTGCGGTTTCCCGTCGTTTAAAGCCCATGTACTGTGACGGCTGTTTCTATGCGCCAGTGTTTAAAGTATTACAGGCGTGCCCATTCGCCAGTAAAGCTGATACGGTTCCTCTCTGCAAGCTTTCCTGTTAAAGTGACAAGTAGTTGGTGGTACAGTTCGTGTCCTTCAAGCCATCACGCAAATGAAATGTAGTATTAGTATGTGTCTGATTTAGGTGCAATGCCACTGCATGATGACTATGGTCCACAATCACACATCTCAACAATTTTTGAGATGTGGCCACGACGATCTTGCGAAATGCTAAATGAAGGTTGTGATGCTAGGAAAACGTGGTTTCTCTGCAGCACGAGTTGCAAAGTAAATAGCTTCCTAGTAGTATATGCAAAGCACATCGGTGTCTTCAATTATTATGGCATTCACATTGTAGTTGAAAATAAACATTCACATCCTATCCCATCTAACTTAATTATGAAGAATTTGAGACTTTAAAGAAACGATGGATATCTGCTGCATCTAGATCATATCGAAAGCTTCTTGATGAGAAAAAGTAAGCAAACGCTTGGTTTGAGCAATTAACAGAGAAGGTCTAATAATTGCTTTCAAGGGGGAGGATGAATGTTTATTTTCTACCTTGTTTGGATCGGGAGCGAGAGGTTGTAGCAAAGAGATTGCATGATCTCATGAGTTGGTGAAGCCTGCTGGGTTCAATTTGAAAAGGAATCCATATCGCTGAAAACTGGGTTAATCCGTCACTGGAAGAGCAGCTGCATGAATGAGCCTTCTTTTGCTGCATGTCGTACCATGGCATTTTCTGCTGCACGGAAGGACCCGCCATACATGAGAGATTTCCCAAAGGGATCTGCAGCCATACATTGTCTTTGATTCCTTTGAAAAAGGAAAACGCACAAATAATATTAGAGAGAGAGAGTCTGACAATGGCATTGACATTAGTCTCTAGCAGTAAAATTCCTGTCCATTAGCTCCTGTCCTTATACTCATGTTAGACACAAATTTAGTGGTGTAGTCTTACACAACGAAATTAGCGAAGTTGAGGATAAGGAACTCTTCGAAGGATTATCCCTTTGATAGTTTCCTGATGCCAATGTATGAAAAACACCGTTTGCCTTTTAGGAAACATACTGACAGCAAATGCCTGTATTAATTACGGATGCTAAACTATCTGGTTTGGTTCAGCAAGTTCATGATGAGCTCGTTAACACTAGGTTCACAGTCTAAACGAATCAAACATGAGCTCCTGTAAAGCTATATGAGCTCAACATGCACAACTTGCGTTCCGTGGGGGTCAGCTTGTATAAGCTAGTGTAGTTATGGAGAAATATGTTTTTATTTTGGCTCTGCTCATATAAGCTAGTTGTGTTAGCACATAGGATTGTATGTACGTCTATTAGAAAACAATGTTATGATGTTATTAAATGATCAAATCATTCAACAGTGGATACAAATAAAAGTTTGCTTCATTTTTGGCTCGGCATAAATGCAGTAATATGCCAAACATGGAAAAGATAAGAGTTGATGAATGAGCTATGAACGGCTCCTCTTAAATTTCTTCAGCTCGTTTACCAGCCCTAATAGGAATTTGAGTTATAGTCCGGAAACCTCACTTGAGAAGTCAACCCGGAAACTTTGGCTTGTGTGTGTATATATATACATATATATATACATATATACATATATATATACATATATACATATATATATACATATATACATATATATATACATATATACATATATACATATATATATACATATATACATATATATATACATATATACATATATATATACATATATACATATATATATACATATATACATATATATATATACATATATATACATATATACATATATATATACATATACATATATATATATATACATATACATATATATATATATATACATATACATATATATATATATACATATACATATATATATATATACATATACATATATATATATACATATACATATATATATATATACATATATATATATATATATATAGAGAGAGAGAGAGAGTACATTAAATAGTTTTGACACGGTATGAACCAGAGAAGAAATGCACAGTAGGTTGAGGGTTTGCATGCACGTAGTCGGTCTCCAAAGACGGCATTAATGTATTGAGTGCTCCCATGTGCATCTGGATTATCAAAAGTTATCATTCAGTCATGGTCTGCTCGGTGGGTGGGTGGGTGCGCGAGTGAGTGGGTGTGTGAAACTTCAACCAATTTAGAAAAATTTCATGCCCATATGTGTCCCCTTCAATGGTTGTGCTTCATACATTGTTGTCAAAAATATATTTCTAAAAGGAGAGGATACAAATTCAATATGATTAAAATTTCTCTTCCCATAATTTACAGCGCTCAAGCGGGACTTTGAAGAATTACGGTTACCAATCCCCTTTCATAATGATCAATAGAATCGATAAGACACTTCCCGTAGGCTTCCATTTCCTCGAGGGACGTCATTTTTGAGATATCGGGCTCAAAGACCTGCAAGTTCAAAACAACATCGAAGCCTTCAAGATGCAATAATTAAAAGATATTAAACCCTTAGCAAGATCGAAGTACCTCGATTTGCTCTCTTTCATACTAATCTCATGTTCAAGTTTAGACATTTCTCCTCGAAGCACCTGCACAAAAATTAAATATTTAAATGCATATCATGGGAGTAATGAAATGATATTTTATTAGTTAACCACATTTTCTATCTTGCTGAGAGCTTTGGAGAAAGTGAATACTTACCTCTATTTCTTTGATATTATCTGGGCTGCTTCAACAAAAGGGAGGATGTTAGTAGCAACACACAACACACACAGTAGATGTACTTTATATATGTCCATGACATCTGCTTTTCTCTCATACAAGATACATACCTTTAATTCTAGATTGCAATCATGATCTACTTCTCTATCATTCAGATACCGTTCGGAGGCACTAGCGAGGAATTAGATACTGATTTGTTTTGTTGCTAATCATTCACCAACGTATGCTGTGGAAATTTTGTCTAAAATCTGTTTCTATTCCCTCTCAGACATGTTTATTATCGTAATAGTAACAAGTTAGAGATTGGAATTGCCTGTTGCTGATTTTGAAATATTTTTTGTAATAAGTGTGTAAAATAATCAATATACCAACTCTTTTGAAAACTTTGAAAGAGAGAGAGAGAGAGAGAGAGGAAAAGAATTGCATGAACGACAAACCTCATTTTAACCCTGCTTCTTAAAAGTGGAGTAATTTCTGGTTCATTTCTTAATGTCTGAAGGGTTCTGCAAGCAAACTTCGGGGCCATGCAACGTAGCAATTAACCCTCAGTCACCTTTTTTGCTTACATAAGGAAGACCTTTCCATTCAACTTGAGAATCACACTCACAAGATAAGAAATGGATGCTCACCTCTATATCTCGAACGTCCCTGTAAAAAATAAAACTTACAATAATCAGCAGTGAACAATAAAAAGGAACAAAATTTTGGAAACAGTCAAGTTTCAGTTCCTAACCCATTTCTCTCGTCCGCAGGCAAGTGAACATAACGAACAAAGACATCTTCAACTCTGTACACAGAAACCCCCCTGTGAAATGATGGACCCACTTCTTTGTCATCTGCTGGTATTACCAATCTACCATTCACTTGTATCTGACTATTTCAAAAACACTTGTTTCTAGTGTCCACTCTCCTTTAAAGCATTAGTTTAAAATGACATTTGAAACGATATATATATAGTTTGAGAGAGAGAGAGAGAGAGAGAGTCACCAAGGGACCTTTTCCTGCTACAGAAATAGTTGAGTCGTCAGGTTGGTGAGAACATCATGAGAGCAAGATCAATATCGGAAAGAGTAGAGAGTTCATATGCTTTCTTAAGCAAACCATTCTTCCGCTTAGGATATGTGACCTGCCTGTGTGCAACATTCTTGATTTTTTTCAAATGCACCTTAGTCCTTGGCATGAGTTTTCACTGGAGAGAGAGAGAGAGAGAGAGATGCACATATATAGGTAGATTGATATGATGAATAAATGGAAATAACTGTATATTTATGCGATAATAAATCAGACATTAATTTACAGGAGCCTTGAGAGGGAAGGTGAAGTGAAAGAAACGAAAGAAGTAACTGCTCTTTACTTCATAATAATCGTGAATTAAATATCTTTGGTCATGGGTAGATGAATGGAACGATTAGTTTCTTCTAGAGGTTTTTCCTCAAAATTCGTCTCATCGAAGGTGGAAAATCAATGAATAAGATAACGTATGACCACATGAAAGGCCAAATGCAGTGATTCTTTAGGTGCTCTTAATATCGAAATATGTACCGGCAATCAACATGTCCAAGTCGTTATCGCATGTATGTGCGCGGAGAGAGAGAGAGAGAGAGAGGGAGAGAGAGAGAGAGAGAGAGAGAGAGAGAGACTCTGATTTTCATGTGTAAATCTCGCGAGTCCTGCCGATTAAAGCGTTTATTCGACACTCATAGAGATAGCTCACCTGGGAAGGGGACTCAATTCACAAGTTGCAGGCTGTAAATTCCATAACCGCTGCGTGGATACCTGGCTTTGGTCTCCCCAGGAGTAGAACTCCCTCTGCAGTAAGGGCGTCAGAGAGCCCTGCCCTTCAGCTGCTCTGGATGATTACTAGTTCACTTTGTTTCTCCCATGTATTATTATACCTTTAACAGTTCGGGGGAGGACGATCCAATGTCTCGATCCTCTTCATTCACCATAAAGGCTTCGTATGGTTTCTTGCTTAATTTTCAGGTTGGTGATCGTAGTAGGTCTCTGCATGGTCTAATTATCTCAAATAAAATAAAAGAAAGAGTTTATTGTTTCTGTATGTTATGCACTTTCATCCATCTTGGACCCCATTTATATAATAAGGTCGAATTTTCTATTACATTTACCAAAAACAGAACTGATGATGATGTAGCATTTCCTGCAAAGCACAATGCCTCGATCCTTCCCAATCCAAGCTCAGACTGTACATACCAAGTCGACTTAACAAGAACCTTTAACATGACAATGACTTGAAAAGCTTCATCCCAACCGAGCCTTTTCAGATTCCACAGGGTCAGCTATTGAGTGCAAAACGAGAACTTCGAAGGTAATCTATTCCTAAACTACTCTTATTAATGGCCTGTTTGCATCGGGGAACTTCATTACAGAACCTGCATCGAACAGGGGACGAAAATCCTGGCTCTACTCCTGCATGGAGCCCAACTGGTAGAATGCAAGGCTATCCACACGGTTCTTCTGTGGTGGCTTGACCGTGGGGATAGAACCCGTAGAGGTATCTCCGCTATAGTGACTGAACATGAACTCTTTGTAGTCAAAGGTGCTTTATCTTCAGAATTTTCCTTTCTCCATTAGCGCCCATATTCCAAAAAACCAGAAATTTCAGATAAGATGACAGAACTAATAATGCCATGAAACTTACTCCGTTGGGTTTATGGAGTTTTAGGCACAAGTTGTTTCAGATAATGACTGAACATGAACTCTTTCTACACATATTAACAATGATCCAACAAATTAAGTTTTAGTCGTTGTAAACTTACACATGCTACATAAGAGCAAACCTGGCAATAGGTCGATTTTCTCTCACAAAGGCTTTCCGAAACTTAATTTGTTTACTCCTACTAGTGAACTTCATTGGACAGAGTTCAATATAACTTAATCCGACTCATTCAACCGTGCTTGGACCATAACTTGGTATCCATTTAAGATCCATACAGCACCAAAGCACAAGTTCATCTTGGATGAAATTGCATTTATGTCCAATCTTCGTAGCTGCATGTAGTATGGTTTCTTTGTTTTTTTTTTCTCAAATGCATGCATGTTGAGTTTTCTCGAAGTTTTATCTTGTTTAAGGTTCTACGTATTTTCTTTTTCTCTTTTGGTACAATGCGGAGGCCGGATGCATGCCAATGGTGTCGAATTCATGACATTCAACTTGTGAGTGGGAGGCCATAGCCATGTGAGCTATTGCTTACTGTGGATTCCTCTTTATCTTCGATAAAATGCTGAAATGCCAAGTGAGAAAAAAATAGACATGCGTCAGATTGGGTGTGAAAACAGACAAGTATTGGGCCCGGTTCAGGTTGACCCTGAAGTCAACATCCCTATTATCATTTCCCTTTTCATTTGAAGTCTCAAACTACTGTTGAAGTCCCAACGCTTTAACGTTACAACATGCCACCCGTTGATAGACACGATTTTGCCGCCCAACCGGCTGCATAGAACTCTGAGGCCAGCCTTTGCTCTCAGGAACCTATTGGTTTGGTATATAATATCACAAAGGTGTGCCTATCTTGTGTATTGACATCCTTAACCTAGTTATATATATATATATATATATATATATATATATATATATATATATATATATATATATATATATATATATATATATATATATATAAGAAAACCAGATCCTATTTACTTTTGACATGCTCATCTCACTCATTGCTTTTCAATGACATAAGTACAATTTAAACATTGTCAATAGCGGGCAAGATCTAAAGTATTGGGTATCAAACTAATGACTCAACTTGTGAATCGACCCAAAACTAAGCCTTTTCTCAAGCCAAATTGAGTATACTCATTCTTAGTCTCTATCAAGCTCGATTTTGTTCATATTATTGCTGAACTCCAAAAGAGCAAGATCAATTTGTTATTATTTCCTTTCCTTCCTGGTATTTCATGTGAAAAGGATACACACCAAGGAAATAAAGAGAGAGAGAGAGGAAATTGGTCCTGGCTTTTGTTGAGGGATTTATAAGGCATGAGATAAAACAAATGAACATAATAAGTAAGCGGATAATTACAGTTAATTATACTAAGATCTTGACAGAGGAAATCTTATCAAACCTACCAAGTAGAAAGTATTGCCCCTCCAAACTTGATAAACTCCAACATGTGGATTTTGAAGGCTTGCATCTAAAAGAGAGATCACACAACCACACCCATTAGCATTACCACCACCTTATCCATGCCAATGTGTAGCATCGGTTCTATGATAGGGCTTTCGAATTGCATGATGCCTCCGATCCTCCCCTTTATAATGATTGCATGTATTGTCGATCTAAGTTGCATATACAAAGGGAGGACGAAGCTTGGTATGCATGCCCCAGGACTCGAACTCATGGCCAGCATCACATGAGTCGAGCCCTGTCAGGTGAGCTAATGTATGAGGTTAAGTTTCTTAATTGTTTTAGTTCTGGGAATTTTTTTTTACCTTGTTACATAATCCGAAAGATATACAGGTTGATTTAGTGTCATTTCGTTTCTAAGATCACCTTTTGCATAGTCAATTACTACGTCGTGCTTAACATGACAAAACCTGTCTTAATTTGACAGAGAAACCAGCTTTTCCACGTGAAAGCACAGGCCTTGCGGGTCGAGGGTCTGAACAGGGGCTGTTCATGGCTCGTTTGTCGACTCAAAATGTGTGGAAGAAGCATGAGTGGAACATGAGCTGCTCATTAAAGCTAATACCATAATTTTTAGTATATAATTTATTATAGAAAATATAGTTTCCCAGTCATAAACTATGCAATCATTCTATGCTTTCATATACGATTGGATCAGTTAATTTCATTGTGCTCAACTAGTTTGGTAACATGGTTTTCAAGCACACATACAGGCAGACAGACACGTGCACGCACACGCACAAACAAACATTCATAGCTAAAACAGTATTTGATAATGTGACTTTGTGGCTTACACTTAGCCTAAGAATTTTTTCACATTAATTATTTCAAGTGGTAGCTAATGTGCTTAGACTTCGTTGGTTTAGTAAATAATTCTGGCCCATTACTTGCAAAGCCAATGTTAGAACGGAATCGAACCACACCAGCCAGAACAATCTGCTTTTAATCGAATCGGTTACCATTTGATCCAAGATAGTTTAAGGGAGTAGCCAGAATTGGCCCCAGTTTTGGCTGAATAAACTGAATTATTAACAATCAGACTAATTAAAGCCCTTGTGAACCATTTTTTGAAACCAAACCCAAGCCTTCTCCTATATTAAGCGTGTTGGCTGTATGAGTTCATGTTATATTGTCCTCGATCTTTTCTCAAGGCATTTAATTCAAGAAAAGCAAGATCATGTTTTACCATTTCCTTTCAGCATATTTATCATACCGGCCAAGTCAATTTCTTTGCACTTTTCTGTTAGTACTTTATCTCTACCTCTTTCGAATGCTGAAACCACTGTAGACATGTCCCTCTCATCTTAATTCTATCAGTATCAACCCGAGTTTCTCTCTTTTTTCATCTTCTATTGTTTATTTTGATATGCTGAACTATTTTAAACCTTGAATCATGATGATTATTGGATTTGAACATGTACAAATAAAGATATTAAAAGAAACGAGGAAAAATATGAAGGAGGAAGGTACATGAGATGAGTAGTTCAGCTACAGTCCTACTCAATACAAGAAGAAAAAACTCACTTCCCATTGTTTCTCATTTTCTCAAGCCTTAAGTGGATCCAAACACAGGAATAAAACATAATAAATATGAAGAGAACTACGATTCATTGATTTAAAAAACTAGTGATTCAATTCAGGAAATAAATGTGGATCGGATATCTTTTAGAAAATGATTCAATTCAATAACCGATTCTATCAAAATTTGTTCAGCCTACCAAGAATTGGTTGATTCAAGTGGTTCACGCTTGTTCCCCTTAAGCAAAGTTCCCGAATTCGAGCCTTACAAGAGGAGGCACCAGCGATAGGAGACCATACCCACGAAGTGGCTAACACAGCTCGAACCGGTTAACTTTACTTGTATCAGAAAAAAAAAAAATCAGTTCAGCATTGAACGAATCATCATGCCCACAAGATGATTGATTTATGAAGCAGTCATGCACTATATAAAGCCAAAAGAAAAGGGGTTTGAAAAAGGAAGAAAGTTGCCTAACAATAAAGCTATTGCAATGACAGAATGTCTTTTCACTTTGTCTTCTCTTGCACATTAATTAAAATACAAACTTACTTCTTTGTGATCAAACCTAATGGGGCATCCCCCAAGATTTGGGCAATCCATGATAATGATATTTAGATCACTTCAGTCAATGTCAAAAGAACCCCAATGAAGTCTTAGCAGTTAATTATTTTCTCTTTCTATGACTTTAGTGCATGGCTACGCAATTTATTCAGATCTTTTTCTTTGGTTGAGTCCAGCATTGACAGCAAATTGAAGTTAACTCTTTCATGATTGACTCAAAGGTAAATTATAATCCAACAGGGGTATTGGATAATTTTTTATCCAGAAGTCAATTATGGAGAATTCGGATCAGGGATATTATAAAAGAAAATATCCAATCCATATTATGGTTAAAATTAGTGTGACACACATATACGATAAAAATGAGAGAGGCACCCTCCAATGCTATCCAGTAAACAGTTCTAAGAAGGTGTCACACAGTGTCAAACACTCAACACAGACACTTCTTGTGTTCAATACGGCACTCACTTTTTTTGCAATTTTTTAAAGTAAAGTCCTAACTTGCACAAAGCTTATTGCTACCTTAAAGGACAGCCCAGAGAATTTTCGACACCAATGAAATAACTCACATTTTTTTCTAATTTTATAAGATATTTCAATTATATATAGAGAGAACATAGTTCATGCACACACTCATCTATACTTAAATCTCGCTTGTTTAGGCAATGATAAGGTGTGTGCATTTACTAATTTCTCTCTCTCTCTCTCTCTCTATATATATATATATATACATATTGTCATGTCCTTGCATGATAAATTTTTAAGTTCCCATATTTGACACCTGCACTGACACTCATGTCTCAAACTTACAGGACTACTTGGTTTAGATATTTCGAGATGTAGCAATATAGAGCTCTAAGAAGGGAGATGTAAGAAGCTAATATTATGTATGTCTTCTGGTTGAATATGCCAGATCAACATCGTTTTATATTGAATTTTCATTTTACCTAAGTAGATGTATAATTGCAATTCTTAATCTAATTCAATTCCTGAGATTCCAAAATAAGATCACACCTAGATCTTACATGCCTCTATCTAAACCAGGTCCAACCATTGATAATCCAAGCATGTATCATTGAACCAGGCGGTTGAAGTTGAACTTCTACCTGCCAACAGCACATGCAAGCTTTACAACAATTGAGCACCTCATATAGATCCAAACATTTGCTCCATATCCAATTCCATATCATTCTCTATGACGTTTTACTGAAAAAGGAAATTATTAGCACAAAGAGTGATAGCTCATCTCGCTAACGGGTTAACTCACAAGTTGTAGATCATGAGTTTGATACTTGGGGCAAACATGTCGCTTCGGCCTCCTTATTCTACCCAAAAGAGAATGATTGACAAATTTTTAAAATTAAAATATGTGCACATTTTAAAAAATCAAGAGAACTGAAACTATTTTGACAATTCCGGCAATAATTATGGAATTTGTGTAATTTCCATATACTTTAATGGCCATGGCGAAAAGTTTTTCAACTTCCTATCCCCTTTGAACTTGCTACTTAAAGGTCTTCTCATGAAACGAAAGGATACTGACTGTTTGTCAGGATAGGCCCGTTCCTTATTTTTATATATTGTACTATCATCATCATTATTGGTGTACATTTGCAAATACTGTAGAATACATTGAAACTGGCTCAAAACTCTTATAATTGTACAAAGGTGTTCCTTGGATGAGTACATAAGGCAGATATCACTGTCATGTCATCCTATTGAACTATAAGATCACTTCTGTCCAGCTTCTTGTCCTTAATTCAAGTTTCATTGCACCACAATGATTCTGAAAGGAGCAACAGTATAAGAGATAAGGAGGAACCATAAATTGAATAAAGAGCAGAAAGCGAATTTCGTATTTGATCTTTAGTCCCCACTAAGCTAACATCTTTAGAACTGATCTTAATTTTGGGAGAATCCATTTCGGAAACGCATCAACTTTGAAGATGATTTTAAAAAAAATTGCCAAATCAAGTCGTATTAGCATCAATTATAAGATAAACGAATTGAAGCCGAAAACAACCTGAGCCTTTTCATATACTAGGGGGAGCCAGTTACATGGGTTCTTACTCACCAGTATGTTCTATCTTGAGTCCTACATGCAATTAAATCCAAAAGTATAAGATCATGCTGGATGTTTTCCTGCTAATGCTTTTCAACCCTTCAATGCCTCTCCTGCAATGCACTTCCTCTAACTTCTGGTATCTTGTATGCTGAAGCTCTATTGGCTCTCTTTCTATAAGCAAGAACCACCTTCAACACATCTACTTTCTTTTATCTTATCAAAAGGACTTGGTTCTTGTAATAAAAGAAATCCTTGCAAAGGCCTACAAATTAGGAAGATAATAGTTTTACTATATGGCTTGGTCGATTCAGACTGATTCTAACATCACAAACGAGTCTTGACACGGATTTTCCCACTTCAAACCAATAACTATGAGCGTTGTCTTAGGAACTTAGGAACTGGTAGGCCCTCCTACTTCCCTCAGCAAACAATCAAATGGTCTTGCATCTCTCGTCATTTATGTGAAAGGTACTCTTCGTGGGGAGACCATCTTCCTCCTTTTGATGCTTTTTGACCCTAAGAAAAGGATAATTCAACCCATATTTATGACTTGAGCAAGGATTAGACAGAGAGAAAAGTTTGCAGTGAAGTACCTAATTATACAAGCAATTAAGTGAAAGTAGTTGTTATTTAATATACAAGTTGAAATAGAATAATGTTTCACAAGACAGCCTATAGAAACCAACCCTATGTAGCAAGAGCCTTTTGCGAGCCATCTGTTGAGTGTGACCAACCAATGAGTCCAAAAGTTACAGTCCCCAAATCAAGAAAGGCCAACCCTCAATCAAGGGATAAGAGTTCATCTTCAACCCCACTGTTGGTCTACAATCTCTATTATTTCATCAGTCTTCAGAAACTTAACTGCAGAGCTTCTTAAACGTTAAAATGGAAGCATTTTTATTAATTTCAAAAGATTATTAATGAACTTCCCTATTGTACACAGGTTAATTCTCTTTATTACTATGTAGTCACAGTACAAGACCGTTTAAAGCAATCCCGAATAGAACTCACTGACTTATTGCACGCAAATGAACATAGAAATAGAAACTGTATAGGCGAAATAATAAATGCAAAAATAATTAGGAAATTGCTCTCTCTATTTCTATATATATACATATGTATATGTATATACATACTGCAGGAGTCAAAAGCTAAATACTTTGAGAGTACCTTATCATTCCTAATATATATATATATATGTGTGTGTGTGTGTGTGTGTGTGTGTGTGAAAGAGAAAATGGCAATAAGAAAAGAACCACATTATGGTTCAAACTGAAGACGTAAAGCAGGCATGCTAAGCAACCGGGTTATGAGACCGGTTATGTATGTCACATACAAGAACTCAAGAACCCAGCTGAAATATCACCAAGACGTTCCAGCAACATTTCTGTTTCAGTGTTGTGTGGAAAGGGAAACACCGACCTGCAGAAGACATTCTGTTCATTACAGATGACTGATATTTAGCAAAGAGTGTTTTTGGGAATCTATTCTGGAGGCTGGATCACTATGAATCTCAGAAATAGATGGAATCAGATCAGTAAGACTAGGAAAAGAAACAGAAATAGAAATGTTTTGTTTGATGTTTTATATCCTTGTTGGAAATTGGTAAAGATGTTCGTTCTCTAAACTTTATCTTCTGTGCGAAGTATACCAATTATTCGCCAACAGTTAAAATCCCAGACGTATCTTATCTTGAGATGCAGTTGTTGGAAGCTCAAGTGAGAGCCCTTGCTCTTGATGTGATCTAACTTCAATATAGATTTATTCTTTTGTTCCAATGAGGAGGCTGAAGCTAGATGCACACAACGGGTATCCAACTCCCAGTGAGTCGATGCCCAGCCAGGCGAGCATTGTTCTTTGTGATAGATTCAGTCAACGCTATAATTGGTTATATATATATATATAGAAAGAGAACTTGGTATATGTTTATTTAGGTATTAATCTTAGTTTGATAGATAGTTAAAATTCAAAAAGGGAAAAATGTGCATGAAAGTAAGGTACACCTTTACAAAAATAGAGATTACTTTTACTTTTTAAATTTGATAGATAGTTGAGATTTGTGTAGATATGGTAGCATCTAAATGTGTTAGCATATACCAAGTTCTCTCTCTATATATATATACATATATATATATACATATATATATATATACATATATATATATATATATATATATATATATATACATATATATATATATATATATATATATATATATATATATATATATATATATATATATATATATATATATATACATATATATATATATATATATATATATATATATATATATATATATATATATATATATATATATATATATATATATATATATATAGCACACCTCTTAACTTACAATACGATATCCGGCCTTGTATCTTATAATATCTTGGCCATTAGTAATACATGTCCGTGTCGCATCTATTGAAAGCCCTATCAATTGTAGGTACAACTCGCATGATATGAATGATAGGTCGCAAGAATGTATTAACTTGGTGATAGCTGGAAGATAGAAAATGTTTATTTCACTTGCTTGGTTTTGTTTATTATAAGTTGAAAGGGGAGAGGGCTTTGTGTGCATGAGTGATTAAAAAAAGGGTGAAGTGGCTTGGTGAATGATGATTCATCAAGTGCTTTCTTTTCTTCAAAGTTAGTAAGAGATATGGAGGAGATCTTCGTGGAACATGACAACGCCAATCACGCGAACAAGGTGAGACAGCGTACATCATCACCCTGTCAATGTGGGGAAGGCCGGTTGGTTTGAAAGCCTGGACTTTTGCCGTCGGACCCACTTGTGGCCTTGGTTGTTGTGTGTTGGATGATGCCGTATTTACATGCATGATGTACCACACAAGCAACTAGAGAGAGAGAGTGTGTGTTAAACTACTAGAAGCACCATCGATAAGTTCCTGAGATGGAACTGTTAGATCTCTCGTGACAATCTGACAGTAAATATGCTACCGGGAACCAAACTCCTGCAATTTGTCTTGGGGTAGAAACAAATTGCAATACGTACACACATATACATACATTGAGAGAGAGATGCATCTTGAGTAAAACAAAGTGCAATTTTCTGCTTCTGCTCTTTATAATTGAAAAAGTTTTGGAGGTCATGCTCAGAATTTGTTGCCTTCAAACTTGCGTATAAGAGTACGTTAGACAGTAATAAACCACACCTCCAGGAAGCGATGTAGACAGTTCATATTCTGGTTGCACCGTAGCAAAACTGGATCCACCTTAATAAGACTCCACGTTATTGGATTCGTCTGACAAACTTCAATATTGAATGCAACCTGAACACATAATCATGTTTCATCTTTGTGTAGATAATTCGGTTTCGGATTTCAAATCGGATGAAAATACTCACTACTGAAAATCAACCTGATTGTTAATCTCTGTTTTCAGTTACTAATCGCAACAAAATGGGTTCACGTCATCTGATATCCAAATCCAAGCATTCATATTGCAACCCTGTCTCTAGGCAGCTATATTGTGCAGCATTTACAGTATATCGGTTTCTTGAATTATAAGCATGTTACTTTTGAAAACAAAGGTCGATCTACAAGCTACCTAAATGGCCTACCATCCTTTGATTTCTTGGCCATTTTGATTTTAGCTCTGTCACATCATACATAAGGTATCACGCATGGGAAAGCAAAAGAGCATGTACAAACACAAGTAAGCTGCCTAATTTATTATGGGACCTACTCTATTTACCTCCCTCGATCACTCCAAATGCAAACAATCAGAAACCAAGTTGGATGAACTTAAATTTCAACTCAAGGATGATTTAGTCATAATGCATTCAGTGTTCCAAAAGAAACTTCTGTACTTAATTTCTTGAATGTTAATTGAACAATAAACAAGTTGGTCTATTTTAAATACGGTTAGACTGCTGTTCACAACTTTTTTCTTTGGTTCTATATGCGGTTTCTCAGACCACAATAAACAAAGATACATATAAATATAGATATCATAGGCAAGGAAGCATTATGTGCAACACAAAAATGGCAAAAGCCTCTGTGTTTCAGCACCTTGTGCCAGAAAATGAAACACCAAGTAATTCCTCTCTCAAAATATTCGGTTTCCAAGTTTCCGATGACCAGGAAAGCAATTCACATTCTCACAGTAATACATCCATGGATTCCTCTGGAGTTTTGACTGGAGACGGCCGGAAATATGAATGCCAATACTGTTTCAGGGAGTTTGCTAATTCGCAGGCCTTGGGTGGTCACCAAAATGCTCACAAGAAAGAGCGGCAAGAACAGAAGAGAGCTCAGATGCAAGCATGCAGGACGGTGAAGCTGTATGGCATCCCAGCACCTTTTCTGACCCCTCATGGAGTAAGGATCATGCCGAACAACGTCGATGACAGGAAATCGTCCTTGATTCCGGTGGCTCGACCTCCTTTGCTATATGCAGTGCAACCTGCAGGCTTTTCCATGGGATCTCCGACCGCCTTTCCGGCTATACCGTCATATCCAGTGGCCTTGAGGCCAATCTCTGATGAAGTTCAATCATGTACAACCGATCGTACATACAACTTTTCTGGTGAATTCTCCAGCAAGAACCTTGGAGTTCCTTCTCTATCTAAATTTTCCGGCGAGCTTTTGGACAAAGAAGTGGGGCTGGATCTACATCTTAGCCTTGCACCTTTTGCGCCATGAACGAGTGACCATGCCTCACTAATTACAGTGCCTGCAAATGGAATTTGATGGTCCGGTTTCGAGCTCAAGCTTAGCTTTGTTTCAGGTACCTCACCCACTAAAGCTTTGTGTTGAATGAATTGCCTATGCCTGCTGATTGCAAGTAATATCTGCTTGGCTTACCGTGAGCTAGCACCATGAATCGCCAGCTTGTCAAATAGTTGTTTTGTATATTTCAATCTCTTTCTTTTTTTATGTTAAAAGAAGTAATCTGGGCTTGTATTCTTTATATATCATCCATGACAGAATCATGAGAAGGGTTATACAATGTCCTTAAATTGGCTGCAAAACTAATAAATTCGGGTCGCCGACTCTCCACCGCGTAAAAGGAATTGGATCAGCAACCTCATGTTGCAAGCTACAGTCGCCCATATTAATAAGATGTATGAAGATGAAGATTCAATTTTGTTTTTGTGTAGTAACCTGCTAACCTTCGTATTTAGTACCAGCCTGGAATGTGTGTGTGTGCGTGTGTGAATGTGTGTGTAATGAAGATAATCAAGTAGTCCAAGGAAATCTTGCCATTTGGTCCTTGAGGCAAGGGGAGCTAGCACCTGAACCTAAATCAGAAGTCCTTAATTTGTGAACTGAAACCAAGCACAAGCATACCTCTTCCTTGGGCAATTTTTTAGGCATTTCTAGGAGGTGCTGAGTTATAATTTCAGTAGAATTTCCCATACATTACTTGTGGAAGGAATGGGTGGCCTCGAATCATTATGGGTCCTGAAAATCAACCCCGTGGACCTCATTTAATGTGTGTGCGTGGAGAGAGAGAGAGGTATTGTACATCAGAGATTCTAAATAGTTTGCTGTATTATTGTACGAACTTTCTGCATTGCATTAGACCGACATGTGTTGTTTAGAGACTGAAGATGACAGGATTCCTCCTGTCTATACTCACAAGTATACATCTGATCATACAGCTTAACAAAAATGGGTGATACTAAGAGTCCGCTGTGGCCCTCAGACTTTCCTCACATAGACTAGTAGCTGACATGCGAGCTGGCTCAAGGGTCGGAGGTAGGGGTGTCAATGGGACCCCCGTCCCACACAACCTGTTAACACGTGTATGTTACCAAAATCATAGATGCTTTTTTTGTCCCAATGAACCCACTAATTTAGAAGTTCTCTCTCTATATATAGAGAGAGGAGAGAATATGATGACTCTAGTTCATATTATACTATTCATGCTAATTCGTACATGAACATGAGATTAAAGACATTGATAGTGTGAAGTTGCTTTACAAAAAAAACATACAAAGTACATTATCATTTTTTAATGTATATCATTCATCTTTTCAATATAATGGTCTAAATTGACATTAATCATCTAAAATGAATAGGAGTCTAACAAGTACATGTATGTTTTTGTGCAGAGCCTTTATCGAGTCCCCTTTTCAACTGAAAGCCCAAAATTTTCCAATGTAAAAATTCATAAAATCTTATTTGCCTCGTATTATCCGGTTATTGTTACAGAAGCCAGTGCGGCTTCTCTCATGGTAGACCTTTAAGACCCAGATCTGAAGCTGGTGACAGCAATTAGATATGTACTTTCTTGGTCCCAAGCGAGTGGCAGACCTATTAATGGGCAAGAAAGGCCGCTGTGTCACCCGAAATCTGAAAAGGAAAACACCCAAATGTCCAATTCAAGCTGCTTATGTTTTCTGGGAATTTATCTAAAATGCCTCACCTGCATTTCACCTACCTGGACTTCCGGTCACAGAAGACGGTTTTCTAGGTCTGCCACGAAGTGGGTGGGATATCTACCAGTATTCTCTCTCACACCACTCGTCTAGAGAAGAGTGGTGTAGGTTCATCTTTAGCCCTTCATTAAGCATGCTCAAAATGCCATTGTCTCAGAGCATCGACGATGGCAAGTACCTCTCTACTTTCTAGATGCCCCAAAGTAGAGAACTCTGCAAGATCCTCTGCTTAAGTACCTCTGTAATTGGTGATAATCTTCTCCCGTCTTCAGGAAATAGGACTGCTTGTGAATTCTGTCATAGTGGGACTCAAACAAGCTTTACTTTTGCTTCAGCATTGCTCGCTTAAAAGTCTAAATGGCCACTGCATCCTAAAGTTTTTTTTTTTTGGCAAGCTGGGGTTAAAGAGAACCTACCCGACTTGCACGCGTTTGGATATTGAACTCATGAACTTCAACTTTCGACTTTCCTGGCCAAGAGAACTCTCTCTCTTCGTGCTGCTATATCCCTGTTTGGAAGGAAGTGAAGCCCTGAAACTCCTTAGACATGACCTTACTACACCATGCTGAGCCTTCCTTCTTAAAAGTGCACGACCTTCAAGCTTAGGTTTATACTGTCGCAGTTGATAGCGTCGTTCATTCGTATAATTTATATACGAATGCCTTGAGGATGTTTCCCGCAAAAGAGCAAGATGAGGGAGGTTTTAAATAAGGAACAAACTTTGACCAACTATGAAGCACGGAAACTTCTTTTAGGTCTCGTTCTCATGAGTATCGGAAACCAAAAACTCAAAAGGAACGCCACAGAAACGTTTCCTTAAAGTTTCCCGTTTCTCATAAACGTTTTCTCCTTAAAACTGAAAAAGAGGAAAATCCAACTGTCAATTTCTCCTTTTCAATCGAAAACCCTGTTGCTTTTACTATAATCTTCACTCAACCAAAGAATCAAAACCCCTCTCTCTCACTCACTCTTTCTTTCTCGTTTTCAATAAAAATTCCCACAACCGCCGCATCACTTTTGCTATAAGTTTGCTTAATTGAAAAATCAGCCTTTGTATTTTCCAGCGAAGAGAGGGCTCAATTCCTAACAATGACGGTTAAAAGTATATGGTTTTTTATATTTATGAATTTAATGCAATTAGATATTAAATTCATTATTGAATATGTAATGTGATTTAGTTTTTTATGTGTTATATTATATATAAATGTATATATATATATATATATATTACTATTTTCCCGTTCCCTATTTGAAGATTTTTTTCACGTTTCCTAAGTTTTGAAGATTTGTGATTTTCTATGTCCCGTTCTCGTTTCTATTTCCATTCTCGTTTCCGTGCGACATGAGTGCAGCAACAAGTCCAAGGTGGTTCGATGTCACTCTTTGCCAGCCTTCTATTGCGCCTGAGATGCTTAACCTTAACCATAACCATATCGATGTATCATATCATACTAAGTGGAGTCGCTTAGAAAGCAAAACATGATTCGCAGGGTACCGGTCCTAGCATTATTCTTCCGTAAGCACGCCGAACTTTGAGATTCTTAAAGATTCGATGCATTAATGGCAGAAACATCGCATCCCAAGTAGAAGATCCACGATCACATTTTCAGAATAGACTGCATATACCATGTAGATTGACGAACATCCTAGAGTGAAGGGCAGCCCCTTCATTTTCCCAGAAAAGCAAGATGAGTTTTCCACAAAATATCAGAAAATTCTAGGCATATGTGCAAGCAGACCTTATATGACCAGAATTGCGCGCACGCACACACTAAAGGCACATATATGGCGGCCCCAGTGGGTAGAGAACTTCTGGAACAATCTAAAACAGGCATAGCTACATTATAACGTATAATTATGATCCTCTGATTAATCCACAAGCTGTCCACAAAAATCAACAAACAATTTTCACATTGTTTGAATCAAAAGCAAGCTCAAGCCATTATCATAAAGATTGCAGGATACAAATACTCTAGAATGAGGAAGCAAGGAAAAATATACCAGCAATTGAACCTCTCCTCCCTTCCGGCAGCCCATTCCTTGATAAATTGTCTAACAGCAGTAAACTATTCGATCTCAACCCTATCACTTTTTTGAGCCTCCCAAAGGATTGTGGAACCACTTCTTCTTTGTCAGCTTGTCCTTCCCCTCAGACCCACTCTCATCAACTGTATCGTGGCTAGGGAACTTGCCATGATTACTCCCAGTAGCACCATTTACTGTCTTTTCTGTGGTAAAAGACGAATGTATATCGTCTCTTTGTTTTAACAGTTCATCAACCTGCACAAACAGATTTGCAGAACTTAACAACAAGAAAAAGGCAGCTTATCAAAGCAACAACAATTAAGACTTTTCCCATACTACATGATGGGGTCGGCTACATGGATTCTTTGTTTCTAGAGAACCCTATCATGTGTCATGCTAACAGTTACCTCAATATAAACTAGATCATTCTTTATTGTTTCTTTCCAATACTTTTGTGATTGTCTTCTTCCTCTTTTAACAGTTTCACAAAAAACTTTTTTCCTTGGGTCGTCTTTCTATATATCCAAACCATCTTAAAGGATTCTCTCATTTTATACTCTATGCTTAGGTCATCTTTCTTCGTGTCCAAACAATCTTAAACAATTTTCCCTCATTTTATCCTCTATTTGTGCTACTCCCAATTTGTTTCTAATAACCTCATTATGTATACGGTCTTTTCTTATATGACTACTCATCCATCTCAACATCTTCATTTCTGCTATAGACATCTTTTGAAAGAGATACCAGTGGTACTTGAATAGAATCTCGGTGAGGCAGATATTATTAGACTATGAGTAAGCAACCACAAGATAGAGAAAAGAAACAACTTGGAGTAGACAGTTAAAGGGCTCGAAGTTGATAAACATGGCAGAGCATAAAGGCCTACATTTTGCTTCTCTTGATTGTATCTGTTCATTACTTCCTGATATCGCGCCACGGCCTGACAAAAGATCATAGAAAAGGTAAATGACTTTCTGCACAAGTACATCCTTTGGTCATACGTAAGACCAAGAGAATGTGGGATCAAAAGATAAAGCACAGGAAACCTTTCTGTATTCAGCTTCAAAAATCCGCAGCTCATTTCTTTTTGCTAAAATACAAGCCTCAATCTCCTTGAGTTTTACAGTTGTATCCTCATATGTCTTTGCACAAAGGGCTTCGATGGTATAGGTTGCGGGTTTGAAGAAGTTATCACCTAAAACCAGAACATCAAGAATTCATAAAAAAAGCACAGCATCGCACAGAGATCTTTGTTGGAGCAAGAAAAGACGGACCATAAACAGCAAATATGTGGGTTCCTGCTTTTAGTTCTGAAACTTCACACGGTTGAAGACCTTCCAACCTCTTAAAGAATGCTGATTTGGGGTCTTTTGCCATCTCTAACTGCATAGAGAGGAAATCTCTTCAAACATCATAAAGGGCTAAAGCAAAAATATATGCACAACAAAGCAGAGGAGGAACTGAACATACCGCATTCAGTGTTGAATCTAGTCGATAGACCTGAAAATGCAAAAAGTACATCCCTGCAGATGTCACCTTTCCAGTTTTCTCACTATCTTCCTGCATGTGGAAACAACAGAGAAGAAAGACTCACTAAGCTCAGCCACAGGTGTAACGGCAAGAACATGAGTCATTTGAAAAGTATGAGGCATATATTGTCCTTGCAGAGGTAGATCCAATCCCTGTGCACAATTACATGGGTCTTGTGCTTGCAGTTCACGTAAATGTGCATACATATGCAGGTGACATCAAAAGGTGCCGTTCTTGAATGTGCACAGGGATTGGATATAGGACTTTGACCTCCTAGGAACCCTCTATTCTACCCAAGTAGAGCGGGAAAAGCTTGTTAAGGTTAAGATACTTCCATTGTCGTTGTTTATGTTTACATTTAGTTGAACAAACATATTCTTTTGGTATTTCGTTTTCATATTCTAAATTTAAGTGTGTCTGTCCTTATGTTGAGGGAAAGTTTGAACCTTCATTTTTCATATTTCCTCTTTATTGTTATATTTAATTACTATGTTTTGCCAAGATCCAAACAAATAACTGCCCACGAGTTGGATTTCAGCAATCATATACCTGGAAATATAAGGCATGGAAGCAAAACATGATTAAATAAGTAAATAGATAAGTAGAAACACATATTATGATCAAGTCACCTGTAAAGCCAAACCATAGCCTCCGGTTGCTTCTTGCTCAAAATATAGAAGCTGCCAAAAAATCAAACATGTTAGCACCAGTAAAGAGTAAATTGTTTACCAAATAAAAGTCAAGTATCAGCAACCATATATTTCTAAGCAAAGACTCTCACTGATTGATCAACTTTCAATCATGAAGTGAAATGAACCTTTAATCGTATTCATCCAGCCTATAAAATCCAAGCCAAGTGAATATATATGGACCATTCAAATGCTTAGCTCCGAAGCAGCTTGGGTACTTTACCAGACTTAGTTTGGTGCTTCTCATTCCTAGATAAGTTTGATTAGTAACATACACATTTCCTGCAGTACAAGAAATTCATTTCCTCAATATGGAAAGCCAGCATATTTAAATGTGCACCCCAACTATCTGATACATTCTTTCACAGCAATGACTTTTTGTCAAAATTTATCAATGATTTCTGTACATTATGATTTATTTTAAATAGTGATGTATGATTAGCTTCTTTCCATGTGACACCACAATTTTCAGCAACTTAATGAAAATAGTACGTCTTATTCAGTGCAAATCCAGTTTTAACTTTTAATAACACCTTTTCATTTACTGTATTCATAGATCTAATTCATATTTCATACATTCATGTGGACCGTGTCTTCACATTTGTTCACCCGCAGAAAGTTATTTGCATTCTGTATGGGAAAGAAGAGAAGAAACATGAACTTTTTACAGCTTGAAACAGGAATCCAACTCTACCTTCTGAGATTCACCTTTTTCACAACGAAGAATTTTACAGGGTACAAAAGGGAAGAGAATGAGGACCTAACCTTGAACTTGCTTTGGGCAGCTGAAATTACTCTAACAACAACTCCAGCACGAGCTTGTTCTTCATCGATTGTTACACTATAAAAGTGAGCTGCTTGCTTTTCAACCTACATATGGAACCCATTTGTAAATTAGTCCAGTAAGAAAAAGTGATTCTCATGATCATGGATTAGTTTCAACAATCACCTTGCCGATAGTAGAACTTCCAACATAAAGAGGACTAATAGTCACAATTCCATTCAACGCTTCCTCAAGTACAGAAGCTGAAACTGTAGTCTTGATAGGCACCCCCAACTTGCTGCGAAAATTATCTCCAATAATACTAGAGAGAAACTATCCATCCAAAGCCTACAAAATAATGCTTACCTAAACAGTGCTGCAAACATTGTATTTACAGTTCCTAAGTTCGACAAATCAATCTCCATATCCATGTTCTCAGCTTCTAATGCCTGGAAGAGTGAAACATTCACAGCAACTGAGATCACAAAAGGACAAATCAAATTGTTAAATTTACTAAACCCATAAAAACTGGAACGAAATAAAGAGGACGGAACTAGCTCAGAGATTGTTGATTGTTGATTCAAATTGTCCTAGGTGAAAATGGATCTGATTATCACATTGAGAGAAGTTCAGAAAACTTAAGTAGAAGATAAGATCATAAGACTTAAAATCACTAAGGTTTGGGAGATTGTTGATTCCATCTGAAATAATTTCCATCAAGGAAACAAATGAAACTCAGCTACATGTTTAGTGATGTCACTTGTATAAACTAAACGTTGAAATGACAACAAATTCAATAATTCTATATAAGTGCATACACATATCATGCTGAAGATCAGTTATACATATACGTGTGCGCACACACATATTAGACATGCGTACTTTGTGCGTGTGTGCTCACTCAGGCGTGTGAGCAGCATAGAACCCCACAGTAAAGCACATATTAACAAAAGGAAATGCATGTAACCGCACTACTTACACGTCAAGATAAGCACAGAGGTGAGCAAACACGTGCCAAAAATGCACCCAATATGGTCTGTCTTCACAGTGTTGGTGACAGAGTATTATTCATATTTTCCTAGTTTGTTGCCACAAGCTCAAGGTGGACATCAACTATGGAGATTCACTAGCTAATGACGTCCACTCAAAATGTCAAGATGACTGTTTCCTGAATGAAGACAATTCCAAGAACAAAACAAGAAATTGAGACAATAATGGAGAAGAATGAGAGTAACCAACCATTCTACTTGATAACCTTCTTGATTGATATAATTCATAAACCAAGATAGAAACTTGAAAGACGCCATGAACTCAAAACCTTCACCACGGCCACTACTTTCAGTAGTTGATGACAAGGCTTCTTTTAGGATGTTGGACTATGGACAAGATTGATCCAACTTCAAGCTAGTTGTATTTAGATTACCAGTGTCCAACTAATGGAAATGACTGAAATACCTCTAGGGGAATGGCAATTTTCTTTTATCCTAAAAAGTGTGATTCACACCCTAACCTAGCTAAGAGGCAGAATAGCAACATTCCCTGAATCAATGGATGGTAAATGAGCAATCCAAAGGTCCTGAACAAAAAAAGGCATAAAGAAATGTCCACCAACGGATTGCAATTCCCCATGTTTGAAATAAGAAGCCACAGTTCCTTTGCCAAACGCCAAATGTACCCACTGTCATAATATAAACTATGAAGTTTCTTGCCCCAAAAGATGCTATGATTTCTTTCCAAAGTTAAGGTTCCCTAAACAGCCAGCTTTTGTCTTAGAAGATAAAGTGTTAATTATCATAGCAAACATATTTAACTCCCAAAGAGAGGAAAATACAATTATACAAGTCGCATAGCATATCCTACCATAAGCAGTTGAAATTGTCATAACATTTCTTCTCAAAAATTGTTAACTATTCAAAAATCTAAAAAAGTTGTAAAAATCAAGTACTCTTAAAAACAGCATTTTGCATTACATATATCATGTATATGAAGAATAAAATGAACAAAATGAGGACATTAACTTGAACGACAATACATGTCAATAAAAAATGTTATAGGTCATAGCCACAAGATAGGGGAGAAAACAATATATACATACTTCAGCAGCCGGTTAAGTGCCCTAGGTGCAACATGCCGTATAAACATATCTACATGTAAGTGAGACACATATGCACAGTGACACATATATGTTGTGCATGTTGTTTTTAAGTATATTTGGTGTCAGTGTCTCACTTTTTAAATCCTTAACTCAAAGGATCATACCCATTGCCAATTCCAAAAATTCACAAGTAAAGTAAGAAATCTAGAGAATACAGTCTAAGCTATAAACGCTAACACGGATGACTAGAGTGAACATTAATCGCAGAAAGCAAAGGATGGGTACAGTAAAGTTCAATAACATCTCCAACTAAGAAAAACATTACAGAGCTATTGAAAAGCCCTTGAGATCAGGAGACTGACATTTGGAGAAACATGATGAGGGCTAGAATGGCAGATTCAGAAACTTCGAGTTAAGCCATTTCAAAGAGAATAGAAATGTAACCCACAACAGGAATGATGGACAAAAAGATGATAATTACTAAATACTTTACCATCCCCAGAGAATAAACCTGATCCTATATTTGAAAAGAAACTAGCAAGGGCCAACATTTCTACATAGCAATTTACTAGTATATCATGCTACAACAAGAAAATACCAAAAATCAGACTTTTCAGTGTCGTGCATATAATGGCGCCTTTCTGACAACTTAATCAAGTATAAACTCCACCAAACGACAGTTCCAAGGGTTGTATCAATGCTTGCAGAAGCAACAAAAAAACAATAAATAAGTACCTCAAAGCCAGCACTATCATATTGCCTTCTTTTCTCTGGATCAGACAAAATGTTATACGAATATGCAACCTCTTTGAAAAGCTCTGCAGCTTCAGGGTTGCCTACATTTTTATCTGGGTGGTACCTATTCCCACGTCAGAAGCAAATAAGTCAAGCTCAATTTGGAAAGGAATTTCTAGGAAAAAACATAGATGCAACTTGTGAGGCCTAAGTGGTGATTAAGAAAACTAACATGAAATGAAGACACAGAAACAGGATGCAGGAGGACTATGTCACATGGGTGCGGGTGCGGGATACGGCAAATTTCAAAAATTTTGAATGCGGCGACATGGCTAGGGTATATAATATTATATATTATATATAATATTCAAGCTACATAAATCAATCATAATACAACTAGTATTTGCTAATTTTGGGTGCACATAGGTATCAATTAGCAAGTTCTCTCATAATGATCTGAAACTTAGAATGATTTTACGAGGTGCAAAATATCCAAGTTATGGATTCAAAGAGTTTCTAGATCTTTTGTAGGATATAGCATATACTAGTATTTGTGCTAGGATCCACTAGTGATGTCATACTCTTATGTTCTATTGATCTGACAATGTTCCTGGTCTTCAAATGTGTTTGGTGACAGAGATTATTCTGTGCAAAGGCATACAGTATGGAGTCAAGAATCCAATGAGATTGAGAAATAAGAAACCAATTGTCCGCACCCAAAATCATTCAAGCTAATATTGTATACAGCTATAATAGCAAGTGCACAACTTTATATTAAAGCAAAACACATAAATGGTAAACAACTACTAATTTCATCATAATACACAAATCAATCTTCATTATCCGGACCCATTTATCCGTGAGTTACAAAAAAAAAATTGCATTTTTTTTTGCCATGCCGCACCGACACGGTGTCGGTGTCGCACCAGTGTCGAGGTCGACACTCCACCCCTTAGAAGTATTTGTGTGACTTAGCAAGAGGATGCTAGAATGAGTTCCTCAATTCAGTTAGATAAAATTAATATGTCAAATCACCAAAAAAATATAATAGCCTCTTGAGCCTTACAGAAAGTTATCTATGAAAACATATAATAACACATAAGAATCACATGCACATGCACTAAAAGAAATTAGATTATGTTTACAATAAAGGTTATACCATTATGCACTTACAAGCACATCAGGAAAAAGTAAAATATGTAACAGAGAATTATGCAACTTTGCTCTGTGACATGGAAACTTGAACCATGTCCTTGTGCTTCCTGCTTACATGCTAGTTCCATCTGAAAATCGTAGTAGTAAGGGGGCATCTCTGTGTGTGTGTCAGAGAGAGAGAGAGAAGGGACCTAGTAGAAGGTTAAGAAGGATATTCTTTGTCAAAAACTAGAAGAAAAAACTAATAACACAAGCTACCACAGAAAACTACCTATAGAAAACAACATGATAATGGCCACTGCATGATATTCAGCAGCTGCCATAGATTGCAAAATTTAGCAATACAATCTAGTTTCAGGTAACTTCTGTACTACAACAATGTTGCTTTTAACATTACATAGCAATGTGCTGTCTACCAGAAAAACTCCACAAGAAATTAGACATTTTGTTTGTACTTTGCCAAGTAAACTCCCAGATTTCTGATCATGGAGTTACTGACCACAAAAGCCAGGATATTCTCAAACAAAATTACTATATAGTAGCATTACTAGAACAGCACATGAGACTACAATTAAAAAAACAACTAAGCCTTTTCACATACTAGATGGGGTCAGCTACATGGATTCTTTTTGTTTCCATACCAGAATAGCATATGAGACTGATCAATTAAATGTTCACATCAATCTTGCAAATGCCATACACGGGCAATCGGCACTGATATGCCTGTATCACACCATATCACACGATATGATATGATAAAAGTGATTTTTTTAGTTATTCTATTTAGACATTAAAAAATAAAAAGAATGTCCAAAAGATCATGAAAAAGTTCTACAATATGCATGCATCAAGAAACAATGAATTCAATATCAAAACAAATTGAATCACATGCATGTAGGGGCCTTGTTTTGAGACTTGAGATTGACAACTACCATCAAATATAGAGGAGATTTGGGATTTTAGGAGAAAAGGGGGTTGGTGTAGGGAGAGAAAGGTGCAGACATGCAAGAAGAGACCAAAGAAGCGGGCATGAGAGAGTTTAAACCCACCTCATGCAATTAGTTTTCAAAAAGTACATAGTTTCAAAAAATTGACACCGTATCAGGGATGTATCATACAATACAGTGCCTATAATGTACTGTTTCATAAAATACGCCCCAATACAGTATGATAAATTGTTTTTTGTGATATGGTTACCTGAATTGTAGTGACTGAGGTACTGATACGTACAATACACATACTGTATCATATGACATTGAGGTTCTTGTAACATTAGTTTATATGAGCAGAAGGTGTGTATACCATGTATAATACATAGTGTGCATGTTGGGTTCATCCTTTCAAGGAAATGAAAATTAAAGACATTGGAACAAGGCCTATAAAACATAGGAACATGATGGTTTAATTTGAGAACTTTTGTTTCTAGGTGGAGGATTATGTAGACACGACTCAAGACAAAAGAGAGAGTATCAGTAACTAAAATAAACTATGAACTTCACGCTGCAATAATTACCACCAATAGAAACAACCGTGTGTCAGATACCACAAGCAGATTCCACATCTAAGTCACGTTTGAGATCGACCGTTGATCAGACACAACTTTATAGTTGAAAGGCAAAGGATAAAACTAAAATGAGCAAAGGGATTAAACACCATAGGAGTGGAAGAGGCAGAAATAATGTGGGTTGGTTGAATGAACAGCAAAATCACGGATATCAAAGATGAAATCCGCTTCCTTCAGGGAATAAAATCCAGAGATCCATAATCTTCTTTCCCAAAGTATTTATGTATATTAATCATATGAGATGAGGATGGGTGGAAGAAACCAATTGACAATTGTTTATATGATTAGAATTTTAAACGGGGTTCTGAAACAAAGATTTTATATTCTAAACATCCCCGAATCCAAAAAGCGAATCAGCATAAGTCCACAGGAATGCAGCTTCAAATTCTCAATATGCATAACCCGCAACCACCTTTTGATGGAAAAAATTTCCATACAGAAAGATATAAGCAAACCTATTCCGGAAATTGTCAACTTCAAAACAATTAGGCGGAAGAACAGGATTTTCCATCAACCTTCAATTAAGAGCAAATCATTTCTCTCAAGAAAGTTATCTTAAAAGAAAACAAATGGAAAGAGATTTTCGATTTCATTCAGTACCGGTGCACCTGCAAGGACAATAGATGGAAAGAAATGAATTCTTGAAATTCCAATCACGTACTTTAGAGCTAATTTTCTGTAGGCCGACTTGATCTCCTGATCAGATGCATCTCTTCGCACGTTCAATACGTCGTACGGATCCCGCCGGACGGACGGAGCTGACGAACCCTCAATCTTCGCAGGCTCCATCTCCACCCACCAATTCACTCGATCAATTCACGATGTTCATCGCCCCAATGGCCCCTGATCGAAAGCTAAAACCAACTCCCAACCTCACTCTCCGCAGAAGACGAAAAATCGGTGTATAAAACCTTGAAAACCTTTGCTATAATAGAAACCAACGCGTCAATAACAAGAAGAAAACCCCAAAAGAGGGAAAAAGAAATAGCAAGGGGAATTGAATAAAAGGTTAGCAGAAGGAATCGAATCGCTCACCAAACCGCAACAGAGTTCGACCCCCCGAGTCGACGAATCAACGAGTTCTAGATCGGATGAAACAACAAGAAATTGAAAAGTAGGGTTTCCTATGAAACGAGAAAAGAGAAGAATCGCAGAGCTAGCAGACCCGACTCAACCAGCAAAAATGGACGAAAAGAATTCAATTTCCGCCTGCAAAGATACGACGGGCAGTCCTTCTTTAAGCGCTCTCGCCATAAAAATTTGCTCATGCCGTCGCTGTCAATCTAAACATGCAGCCCTTAACTATCTTCACGCCTCGTTAAAATTCATTCCACCTCCACTGCTTCTCATCTGACGTGGTAGAGATTCCTGTAGCGGCTTAACGTCTAGGGAGTAAACACGTTGAGAAGGGAATCGTCACATGGAAATGAAAATGGAGGAATGCTGATTGGCGTTTGGTTTCCCCACCACCCAAAGTGATGAACCTTGCTGCAGCTCACCGCTGGTAAATGAAACCGTGGTTCGGCTCGGTTTGTCTCATGCCGAGCTCGTTCGAGTTCGGTCCACAATCGAATTTGGATGCTGTTCTAGCCGGTTTTATACTCGTGCCAAGTCCGACGAGATTCAGTTCATGACCGGATTCGGGCCGTGATCTACACGAACGAGCTGTGAGTGAGGTGGGCATGAACATGCATGTATGACTTGGCTAGACTTGCATGAACTTGTTTGCATTTAGAACTTTCAAGTCAGTATAACATGTTTCATGTCCCATTCATGGTGGGTGTAGATCAATCGAGATTGTAAACCGAACAAGAATAAGACTCTGAAATTAAGCCATAAACAGCCGTTGTTTGGCTCATCTTACAGCCCATAAAAGGGAGGAGATTGTTTCCTTCTTTTTTTGTTGAAAGTGTTGAACCCCACCTGGACTGGTCTGGTTCGAACCTGGATCTGCCCACTATGGGATAAAGCTCTGACAGTGCTGGTTTTCTTCTTTCACAAGATTCAAACTCGAGGCCTCGCTTAAAGGGAGCAACCAAGCATTGGATTGGTTTCCAAGTCTTATTCTCATGATTCATTGCGCGAGGTCGCTATTTTGTATTAAAGCTTTTCAACTTTTAAGGGACTGCCTTTAAGTAAATGTAAATATGGCTGAAAATTAATCAAAAGCAAGAGTGAAGTGTTAGTTTTATTTATAGTAAATCCATGTAAAAGACTTGTTTTGGTTTGATTAATCCACGGTACCTATGCATAAGTATTTCTTAAACAAAACAAAGGTGTAACTTCTTTGGAATTCGACCTGCTTGAAACCATGGGCTACGCGGTTACATCTCTACATCCATTTCTAGTTAGACCAAATTTCATGCACCTCCCAATATCCCTCTTTCTGTAAGAGGCATTGAAGCGCTTAGCGTGGGCACATAGGGTACTTGGCGCACGAACATGGATGTGATAAGCAGATCGGTGTCTGTTGGGTAACACTTTCTGTTTGTGAGAGAGAGAAAGAGAACCAAGAAACATGAATGTGATGCACTGATTGATGTCTGTTCGTTAAGGTCTTCTGCTGAAAGAGATAGAGAACTAAGAAACAAGAGCTAAGAATAGGAGCTAACAAGAGTTATCTTCTGCTGAAAGAGAGAGAAAGAGAACTAAGAAATATGAAGTGACAAGCGCTGCAGATGAAACAATATTCAGCCATCCAACTGTTCCTTTAACACATTCTATGCATCCCCCTGGATGCGAACTCCCCACCAACACGACCTACCAATTGAGCTAACGTTCCGGGTGTGCCATCCATATGCTTTAGTAGCTATATCAGCAGCCAACCTGGACATGATAGAACAAGTATATAATATTGGCAAAGGATTCTAGATTTTCTATATTTGAGCGAGTCTAATTATGCGTTTCACTTTATATATTTGTTCATCCCTCAAATTCTGAACAATTTATTGCAGAGAGACTAATGGTTGAATTTTAAAATAAAAAATATAAATTTGAATATAAGTTCACTTACAAAAAAGTAAAAAAATATATGTTGTTTTTCTATTGTTTAACTCAACCATATATCTCTTTAGATAAATGATTAAACATATGATACAAGGATATTAAAATTTTCATGTATATAAAAAGAGAAAGGGTTTACCAAACTCTTTTATATATATATGCTACACAAAAAGATGAATGGACTAATCCAAGCTACATTGTGTATTTTGTACTTTTCTCATATTTTTAAATACAATTTCCACTTTGTTTTGTTTTGAATTAATGCCATCTGTTTTTCGAATCCAATGAGCCCCATAGAAAGAATTATTAAACTTTCATAAATGTCTAGTCATCTATAATAGTATAATCAAGAGGTGCATTAAATGTGACGTGAAACTATACAACGACTAACCACTCGACTCCCATTTTCTCTCATTGAATGTGACATGAGAAAGACGACTTCATCACCATGATCACACCAATAATAATAATGATTAAGGAATATATATATACATAGAGAGAGAGAGAGAGAGAGAATTCCTCTTCTTTGAAAGAAAGAGACTTGCCGTAAATGAATAGACCAGGAATGCCCGATCACTCTCTTCAGTAGGCTGGGAGTCCCCCCCCCCCCCCCTTGAACAAAGCGTCTTTAGCACCCTGCTGTTGTGCTCGCAGGCTGCTTGTGATGTGGAACTTTTGAAAAAAATATATATAGCAACAGATATCGATGGTTTGAAACCACCGTTTTCGAATCGGTTCTTGAAAATCATAAACCTTAATCAGTCTTAAGGTCCCAGAGCCGGTTTTGGTTATCGACGGTCCTACAACTTATTCGGTTCTGGTTTGAACCATCAAACCGGTTCCGAACAGGCTATGTCTAAGGCATAGGAACCCCTTTGGCTCAGACACGTCATTTTTTATCGTTTCACCCAGATATAAACGAGCACCGGGTGCCCAAGGAGGCATAGCTAACTGGATAAAAGCCATACATGACGAAGGCATTTATTGTTAGGCAAAAGCTCAGGGGAAACACACATCAGACACATTCTCCTGACGATAACAGAAATTCAATATAATGCTATTTAGAAGGGAAAATCAAAGAAGCCGGACCTCTTTTCGAAACTACATATTTTCTATGAAATGGAACAGATAATGACAAACTATACTTTAATGGAGGATCATCATGAGTGATTCCAGCCATCCAAAAAAATGAACCACAAAAGGATTGCTTAAGCTACCAATTTACACGTTGTGGTTGGTTGAGCCAAGTAGATTGTCTTCCTCGCTAGGAAGTTCGCTCATGGACACCTGAGAACTTTGCTTTGTTGAGATCCTGTTCCACTCATTCTCAACTCGAAAGAAAACCCACTGAAACCGTCTGAAGATTTCCAAGGCTGTTATGGTGAAAACAGTCAAGTAATTATGCCGAAGATGTGCCGAGAGCTTATATGTCCATGTGCATCGGAGGATCAGATTGCTTCCTATTACCCAGTAATAAACCTGCAATGAGAATGACGGAAACAAATGACAAGTTTAAGTGCAATCCAGAACATTTGGAGCATGCAACCTAGTAGATTGCATTAGCATTTTCGTTCAATTTACCAGAAAGCATTTGAAAACAATAGAGAGACCATATCCAAGCATTTGAATTAGATGGTGGCACCTTCACATCATCAGATCCCAAGTGCAAAAACTAGAAACCAGACCATACTCATCTTTCAGTTGTCATATATGAAATAAATACATTATAACTCGCAACATTCATAAAGCCTGTTTATCATTAAGTGTGAGCAGTTGATTTTCATCGTCCTAAAAGTAAAACTATATGCACATTAATCTTGATAAAACTTTTTAATATACTAAACAAACAATAAAAAGAACATCAGCATGGTTGAATCTAGCACTTGGTTGTTGGATCCACGCAGGCAGACTGAGTAACACCACAAGGCATCATGTTTCTGGGTTGACTCAATCTATTTAAGAATAAGAATGGGTTGCTCACATGATTATCATCTTTAAAAGGAAGAAATAGGCACCTACAGATCTCACAATCCATTTTCTGTAATCATTTTATATGAGGAAATTGGAAGATCAATACTTAAAGTGCTTTCGTTTCTAATGTTTTCATCCATAGAGTCCTACCTTCCCTAGCATACTCCATGAAACTCCTTCCACCTTTGAAGAGTGATAATCCACTTTTCTCACAGAAGAATCCAAATCACGCCAACATAAAGAGTTGTTACTTGAACGGATCTTGCCCTTAACAGCTCAGAAGATTGCACTGCTAAACTTAATTCTCATCTAAAAGTGGTTTACAGAAAAATAGTTCAGAGAATTAGTGAGGACTAGATATAGAAGCTAAAATTCACCAACTGACACACGGCAAAACTCAAATGAAACATGGAGTGTACAAGAAATTTCGCATGACAGCCACCATCAATATATTTGGAAGTTTAGTAAAATCCATTTCAGAATGTTTAAAAGTTTATTTAATATGTCATACGATGAGTAATTAAGAAATGCTATCATATGCTTTTGGCCAAAACAATAACAAAAAGTTGCTTATTAAAAGTAAAATCACATTCAATACTAAATACGAGAAACATCTAACAACATATGCCTACGTTTAGGAAAATAAAGAAAGGAGCAGCTACATGGAAAAAGAAAAGGATAATAGGTGGCCTACCCACAGTCGCCCATACAACAAGCTCGAAAGTAGACTAGGCGCTTTGAACTTGAAAATTCTGGAGAACACACTGTGGACAAGAAAGTCAAAGGCAGAAAACTTTATCACTATTGCAATGATAGTGTCTTACATTCATAAGAAGCCAAAGTTTGATATGTATGAAGCGTATACCTCAGATCCCAATCCCTTGTCACGTCCCAGTAGAATGAATAAAGTGAATTTACAACACCGGAAAGAAGCCACAGTGGACGATAGAATCTTGTCCAGCTTTCAGGAAACACATGATATTTGAGTGCTGAAAGGAATATCACAGGGACTGCAGTGGAGTATTTTAACGCTGCACAAAATGAATGTGGTCGCTATAACAAGTGGAAATCCCAAGGAGATAAACTTGCGACTTCACTGAATTGAGAAAAGAGCACACCTACTTTGACATATCTGGAAATACAAATGGAAAGAATGAAGCAAGCAAACTGATATGGTCGTTCTTCTTAGGAATCAGCCGTTATTTAAACATACCATAAGAGCTTCTTTCCCTAGTGCAAGATGAGAAACTACTAGTGTGAATTCCCTTCTCGCCAACTGTACACTCTCCCAACTGAGAGGCCATATTTGCAGGCAGTAGACGAAGTTGAAATATCTAACATCCACTATCAGGTTTGTCTGTTCATGGTCTAGGAAGCTGGTGATAGTGGGAGTCTTGCAGAACTTCAGTCAAGATGGTTGATGAACAACAAGTAGGTGGCTTTGCTTCCTTCAAGTGGACAAAGAGTCACAAGAGACCTCCCAAATGGATTTAGTCTGTTTCACCATGTCCCATGCTTGGTGATCACTTGTCATAGAATACCTAAAGTGACGATATGAAAAACTAGGAAAAGAATTGGATTGACACTATGGCAACATAATAATTCTTCAATGTACTCAAGTATTAGCGATGAGTGTAAAAACATCATTGAAATTCCGAAGCAGTTCTAGCTTGATTTTCATTCATGTGGATATAAAATCCTGTTTACAAAGAACTGTTTATCCTAGTTCTTAATGGTAAGAGATCCTAAACTGGATCTTACCGTTAAAAAGACATGTTCTTTCTTTGGTATCTTTATATTGCCGAATGCACTGGAAAAAACGACACATGTAGGGGAGAACAAGCACCAAAGGAATTGCAACAGAGTGGCTCCCACAAATTGAATCAGCTTCAAACCATGCAATTGTTGCAACCTGTTAGAAATGCCGTCCAAATTTTCAAGTCAATATAACTAACTGAAGAAGAACGTAGACGTTATATGGATCATTGGACTTTTCACAGAACCTGAGAGAATAAAGTATAGCATATGCGTTTGCAACAAAAACGGAGGTGCTTTGAATTTAAGCATTCCCTTCTCTTAATGCTCCTTATTTAGAATGCTACTAGTCAAACAAGTGTAAGATACATGATCACATGATATTATATCTCATTATTGTGCTTTGAAAGCCATTTGCAGTTGCACATACCATTTTATTTTAAAAAATTATTACTTACCCTTTTGCAAAAATACAAATCATTTTCTCCAAAGCATATGCTTCATAATATCATGTTTAGATAAGTTGAACGTTATAATATATTAAGAGTCTTTGTTGCAGAGATTGGACAACGAACATGAGTATGTCATACTTATCAATACTTTATAATTTACAAAGTCATTTTTTAATATCCTTAGAACAATATGAAATAAATGTGAATCACAAACTGTTAACAGCCATTTTCCCCTAGTGTATTCACATTTTCTCTGGTTTGTGCTCAAACAAATCTGTTTCAAACTTGTAATTTATCAGATCTAGTAATTGACAACAGATTTAATTGAAAAAGAAAACATAATGATAAAGCAAGTCACAAAGTCTGCATAGCTGTCTTTCATGGACATAATGGATTGGATTAGACTGTTTTTTTCAATTGATGCAGTTCCTACTACTGGAACATTTATGGTACTAAGTCAAATGTTCTGATATCTGTCTATCTATATCGGTCAAAATTACTCTTTCTAGTACCCAACTTGTATATTCTGGTTTTTATTTGTTGGTCTATGATGCATGGGTACTCCACGTAAGTACTCATACTGGGTACTTAGCCGGTGCAGGTACATGACCGGTACTTGGGTAAAGGTTTTCAAAAATTTTGAATTTTGGATCCATCTGGTTACGTGTACAGATATCCATGTTATGTGAGTTTTTCAAACTTTTGTTATCAATAGATCAAGTCCGTCTAATATCGTATCAGTCGACTTGATTGTGAAACCCACTGGTGTCATGCTTTGATGTTTCGAAATTGAAACTATTATGTGATGTAATTTTCTGCTTGAGACGTTACCATTCTTGTCAGAGTTATATGCCATGTCAAAATTTGTAAGTTTTAATTTTTAATGAGCTTTATATTGTTATCATCAATTTTGTGTAATCTTAAGATTCTTAACTATAGATGTATAATTCTTAATTTTATGTATAATTCTTAATTTTCTTTTGTCTTAATGATGGAACACATGTACCTTATATTTGTTAGATTATGCCAAGAATCAAATATCGAGAAGAGAAGAATCAGATTTCAGGAAGAATTGGCTGCGCCACCACACACTCTTTCTCCTTTTATTCGTTTCTATGATGATGATAGAGCATAACAGCTGGTAGGGTTTCCCCTTTTATAACCAGCATACATTCTAATATATTAGAGAAGTGAAAGGAATTTAAAGGTAACTTTAAAAATAAAATGATAAGACAGCCATCTAAGTGGACAACTATCTAAATACTTAATTTCTACATGATGTCTCCATTCTCTTCAACACTCCCCCTCAAGTTGGGTGTAAAGATCGTATATGAAACGACAATCAATCTCAATATGCTTCGTCCTTTCATGAAATACTGGATTTGCAGTAATTTGAATTGTTGACTTACTATCGGTGGAAGGGTAAGGAAGGAATTGAACTAGCCCTCACTGGGGGATGAAATTGGAAAGGTCCTTATATACCCTTGGAAAGAGCACCTTTTCCCAAGTTTTTTAGTCTATCCGGGATTCCCCAACATATAGAAATAGGAATTTTCATTGTAAATCTATTTCCATAAGTAATGAGCACAACCATTTTTCCTCACAAATGCATGAAACAATAGCTCTATACTCGGCTTCTACTATAGATCTGGTCACTATGGTATGTTTCTTGCTTTTTCACGATACTATATTCCCACCAACTAATGAATCATATCTTGAAATTGACTTCCTGTCTTCTTTCAAACCTGCCCAATCTACATAAGTATATACTTCGATATTTGTACGTCCATGATTCCTGTATAGTATGCCAAATCCAAGAGTGCTCTTTAAATACCGGAGTATGTGATATACTGCATCGATATGCTTCTTAGAGGGAGCCTGCATGAATCTACTAACAATTCCCACAGCATAAAAATATCAGGATGACTATTAGTTAAGTATATCAACTTTCTAACAAGTCTTTGATATCTTGTGACATCAACTTCGTCACATCTATCATTCACTTCCGGCTTCTAATTGACATCCATAGGTGTGTGAATAGGCTTGGATTCCAACATCTTGGTCTCACATAATAAGTCTAGTATGTATTTCCTCTGATTTAGAAAGATATCACACCCTGAATAGACCACTTTAATGCCAAGAAAATAATGTAATTTACCTAGATCCTTGATGTCAAAGAGATGATGTAATTGACGCTTTAGTTTCTTGATTTCTTCAGTATCATTCCTTGTAACAATTATATCATCAATATAAACCATTAATAATGTTACTTTTATCTCTTTTTTAATAAAGAAGGTATGATCACCAGTGTTATCCGTATCGCACCGTATCATACGACAATACATATCGTTCACGATACGATACTGTATCATACGATACGGGCGATACGCCCAATTTTTTTTTTTCAAATTTTTTTTTTTCAAATTTTTTTTTTCAAATTTTTTTTGCATGTTTCTGCCCTCTCTTTCCCTCTCTTCACTTCCCTTAAAGGCATCCTCCAATATGCTTATAATTTGGGTTTATAATTTCATTTATTTAATAAGAATAATGTATAAAATTTTTTTATGACAAAATCATTTCCCTTTCTGTCACAACTTTTAGGTATATTTTTGCTAACAGTTTCTAATTTCATAAGATCGTAAACAATTAAAAACATTTAGTTCTCTCGGTTAATTGAGTAGGGATTTCACAACTTCACTATTTTAAAGTTCACGTTACATGACTTCCATTGAGTTAAACATGATCAATGTGTGTGAGGCTTAACTCAGTCTGTGAAGTGAGAAATGAAGCTCATGCATTAGTTAAAAAGCTAGTCTCGAATAAGAGAAAAAGGGGACATCATCAAGTAATAATATAACATCATTAAGGTGTCATAGACTCAATAATCAAAGAAATGGAGCTCTTTGTTTTGCTCACATATGAAAATTAGCAAATATGACAACTACATGTACAAAGATAGCAATTTGTTAATTTTGATATATTACATGAGTGGATTATGGAAGATAACGAAGAAAATGCACTCCTAAGTCCTAACTGAAGAAGACATTGCATGAATTAATTTGAAGTGCAACAACATCATCAAGGAGAAGATGAAGATTATTTAGTTAATGATCCTGATACAAATTTATAATATGTAAAATATAAATGTATTTCATTTTTTGATTCAAAATATATAATTTTGGATGCAATTGTTCAATATTAAATGTTCAATTTGTGCTAAACTTTGCATTATATGAATTTAAAGCAATTACCAGATTTTTTCAAAATTTTCTAGAATTTTCTTGATTTTTTTCGAATTTTTACTAATTTTATTGATTTTTTAAATAATTTTTATAGTTTTTTAATATTAAAGTACGATACGATACGATACGATACGCCTGTATCATGGAGCCCAACAATACGCGATACGATACGCGTCAGACAACACTGATGATCACTACCACTCTTGAAATACAACAACAAAACTAAGCCTTTTCCCATACTAGACGGGGTTGGCTACATGGATTCTTTGTTTCCACAGATCCCTATCGTGTGTCATGTTAGCAGTTAACTCCCAATAAGCTAGATCATTCTTTATTGTTTCTTTCCAACACTTTTGTAGTCGTCCTCTACCTCTTTTAATACTTTCCAAATTTAGTTTTTCTAACCTTCTTACGGGTTCTTCTTTTGATCTTCTTTCTATATGTTCAAACCATCTTAAATGATGTTCTCTCATTTTATCCTCTATTGGTGCCACTCCTAATTTGTTTCTAATAACCTCATTATGTATACGGTCTTTTCTTGTATAACCACTCATCCATCTCAACATCTTCATTTCTGTCACAGACATCTTTTGTACATGTTGATGATTAACTGCCCAACACTCAGAACCATAAAACATGGCAGGCCTAATTGCTGCTCTATAATATTTACCTTTTAATTTTAATGATATCTTCTTATCACAAAGAATACCTTATGCTCCTCTCTATTTTAACCAACCAGCATTAATTCTATGTGTAACATCTCCATCAATTCTTCTCACTTTGAAAAATTGACCCTAGGTATTTAAAACTTTCCTTTTGGGGAATGCAATGTGTGCCAATTTTAATTTCTATGTCCTCTGAAGTAGCCAAATGATCAAACTTACATTCCATATATTCTGTCTTTGTTCTACTAAGTCGGAGGCCTTTACTTTCTAATGTTTCTCTCCATAGTTCCAATTTTCTATTAACTTTTTCCTTAGACTCCTCCACTAATACAATGTCATATGCAAATAACATACACCAAGGTACTTCATCTTGAATATGTTTTGTTAACTCATCCATCACCATTATAAATAAGTATGGACTTAAAGTTGATCCTTATGTAACCCAATATTAACTTCAAAGAAGTATGTCGTTCCTTTATAAGCCCTCACACATATTTTTGCACCATCATACATGTCTCTTATAAGGTTAATATATGTCAATGGGATACCTCTTTTTTCCAAAGTTCTCCAAAGAACCTCCCTCGGTACCCTATCATAAGCTTTTTCTAGATCAATAAATATCATGTGAAGGTCTTTCTTTTTTGCTCTAAAATGTTCCATAAGATGTCTCAAAAGGTGAATCACTTTAAAAGTAGATCTGCCTGGCATAAATCCAAATTGGTTCTCTGTTGTACTTAATACTTGTCTTAACCTACGTTCGATAATTCTTTCCCATAATTTCATAGTCTAACTCATTAACTTGATACCTCGATAATTCGCACAATTTTGAATGTCTCCCTTGTTCTTATATATGGGTATAAGTGTACTTGCTCTCCATTCCTCGGGCATCTTTTGGTTTTTCCATATTTCATTAAATAGTCTTGTGAGCCAAGTGATTCCTATTTCTCCTAGTATTTTCTAAACTTCTATAGGAATATTATCTCGTCCTACCGATTTACCACTCTTCATATGTTTAAGAGCCTCTTTGACTTCATTCTTTTGAATACGTCGGTAGAAATTGTGGTTTATATACTTTTCGGACTTGGCTAAATCTCCTAAACTAATACTAACATCTTTATTTTCATTAAAAAGATTATAAAAATAGTTTTTCCATCTATTTCTTATATCATCATTTGCCACTAGAATTTTTTCACCCTCGTCTTTTATGCATCTAACATAATTAAGATCTTTAGTTTTCTTATCTCTAGCCCTAGCTATCCTAAAAATATCTCTTTCACCCTCTTTTGAGTTGAGTTTTTTATATAAGTCATCCCAAATCTTAGCTTTTGCTTCACTAACGGTCTTTTTCGCTTCCTTCTTTTCTTTCTTATAAGCTTCTAAAGTTTCACTAGTTTTCTTAGCATAATGTAATTTGTAACATGCCCTCTTTGCCTTGATTTTATTTTGTAATACTTCACTCCACCACCAAGCTTCTTTTTGTGCCGGTACACCTCCCTTAGATACCCCTATCACATCTTTCGCCACTTCCCTAATATGTATAGCCATATCGTTCCACATATCACAGGGTGTGTCAACATAATTCCAAACATCTCCTTGAAGGACTTTCTGTTTAAATATATCTTCTTTCTCGCTTTTGAGGTTCCACCATTTAGTCTAAATAGCTCGATGCACTCTTTTCTTCTTTGTCCATTTTTTTATTTGTAAATCCATAACTAAAAGTCGATGTTGGGTGGTTAAGCTTTCTCCTGGAATTATCTTACAATCTTTACAACACGCTCTATCTTTTTTTCTACAAATAAAGTAATAAATTTGTGTTTGTGATAAGCCACTCTTATAAGTAATTAAATGTTCATCTCGTTTTTTGAAGATTGTATTGACTGTAAAGAGATCAAATGACATAGCAAAATTTAAAATCTCCCTACCTTCCTCGTTTATATCCCCAAAACCAAAGTTTCCATGAATCCCTTGATATCCTAATGCCTCTTTACCGACATGTCCATTTAAATCTCCTCCAAAACAAATCATCTCCCTTTGTGAAATCTTTTGAAACACCTTATCTAACTCTTCCCAAGAAACTGTCTTTATACTATCTTCTAGTCCTACTTGGGGTGCGCAAGCACAAACTATATTCAAAACCTCTGCTCCTAACACTAATTTCAACATCATAATTTGGTCACCATATCGTTGTATGTCTACTACACTCCTTTAAATTTTGATTCGGTCACTACCACTCTTGAAATGGCCCAGCTTGATTCGGTCACCATATCGTTATGTCTACTACACCATATCGTCATGATTCGGTCACTACCACTCTTGAAATGGCCCAGCTTAATGATATTATTGTTGAACTTTTCGAATCGCGTGCATGGTGACTACTTTAGGCCATATATGGCATTTTTTAGCTTGCAAACTTTTCGTGATTAATTCATATATCTTGGAGGTAAATTCATGTACACTTCTTTATTAAGCTCTCCCTCCCCTGTAAAAATGCATTCTTCACATCTAATTGCCATATTGTCCAATTTCTTTGGGTAGCTATGCTAATTAGAACTTGATAGATGAAAGTTTTATAACTAGTACAAACGTTTCCTCATAGTCAATTCCATAAGATTGACTATATCCCTTAGCCACAATCAGTGTTATCCATATCGCACCGTATTGTACGATGCGGTGCGATATGTATCGTACGATACGGGCGATACGCCCCAAAAAAAAATCCATTTTTTTTTCAGATTTTTTTCCCATTTTTTTTTGCAGGTTTTTTGCCTCTCTTCACTTCCCTCCAAGGCATCCTCCGATATGCTTGTAATTTGGGTTTATAATTTTATTTATTGAATAAGAATAATTTATGAACAAATAAAAATTATGATAAAATCATTTCCCTTTCTGTTGCCAACTTTTAGTTATATTTTTGCTAGCAGTTTCTAATTTCATGAGATCGCAAACAATTAAAAACATTTGGTTGTCTCGATTCATTAAGTGGGCATTTCACAACTTCACTATTTTAGGGTTCACCTTACGTGACTTCCATTGAGTTGAACATGATCAACGTGTGTGAGGCTTAACTCAGTCTGTGAAGTGAGAAATGAAGCTAAAGCATTAGTTAAAAAGCTAGTCTCTAGTAAGAGAAAAAGGGGATATCATCAAGTAATAATATGTGCTAACTGAGGTGTCATAGCTGAATAATAAGCATCACATGGATATCGTACATCATAGGAAGTCATGAAAAAGTAATTCTGCTTGATTATAAAACAAGAGCATCATATCTTAATACAGCTGTACTCTGCAACAGCAAACAGTTATTAGATATTAACATAAACTCAATTAGCATCCATTTTAACAAGAGAAAAATCTGGCCGACTTTAGGGACAACTAAACCTTTTAGAAAAGTCATCGAGTAACCAATGCATTACATTCTATATTTTAAGATGCCACTAAACAATATAGTGGGGTTTCATAAACGAACCTGTCCATGGACGATTCTACAGGCTGAACGCTCTAGATCTGACAATACCTGCCAAACAAACCAAAATCAAAGAAGCACCATAAGAAACTAAATGAGTGAACAACAACATGAGATTATGATAATGCAAGGTCACAAACGGTGCAGAATGATTTGCCTTCCATAAAATTTTCAAATCCGTATCTCACAATCATCAGCTTAAAGAGTGTATTTTCAGTAGTACGCATTTTATACATGCATACATACATACATATAGTGTTTGATGCTTTTATAGTGATTTTACTTTTTAGGTTTGAGTATTTCCACTGTGGATAATCTAGTGTTGGATCAAATATCTCACTTTTCAAAAAAGAAAACGGCAAGAAGTTGAGATGCCCTAGCTTGTCAGTCACAAACCCAGCCCACTGACCCATGACCCAATATAGAGTGATTGAATTCCAACCAAAGTTTGCAATGTTGTAAAGCAACATAATATTCACTATATGCAAATGTCATAAATGTCACATTGTGTCATACAATATGATATGTTAATATCATATATTTGTACCCGATCAGGGTACCTGCAACAATCTCACCATTCATCAGTGTGTACCACACTCTGTTGTATCATGTGTGTGGTATATATCAAGTGATATTGTTGCAACATCGTGTATGACATCATGCATTTAAGGATTTGATGATGTTTTAAGTAACTACTGATATGGCACAAGATCGCTCTCTATGGCACCAAAGAATCCATGTAGCAGACCCCACCAGTGTGGGAAAAGGCTAGGTTGTTGTTGTTGATGATGTATCGTTTCTCCTTTTGCTAATAAAACTCATGTTTTCCTGATATTTTTATTCCTTGGCTTGCTTAATTTTTTAAATTAAACCTCTTTCTTAAGGATAAAGAAAAAGAGAGTCATACCGTCTCATGGGAAATGGTAAGGTACATATACTGGTAGCCATAAGGACATAAGGAGAAAAGCCATAATTACAACATTTCTACAAGCAATTTTGATAATTTATAGAAAAAGAAACAAGTGGAGATAATACTAAATTCAACAAATCCACATCAATCACCAAAGTTCTCTTAAAGCCAACCTTTTAACACACAAAAACCACAATTAAGGGAAAAGGGACACACCTTTGACATGGAGGTTAAGATATCAGCAATAAAAAAATCTGCAAATGTAATTGCCTGCACAAAGATAAATCAGTTCAAAGCATGGAGAGAGAGAGACAGAGAGCACCCTAGAGGTAGCTATCGAGTATAATATATGAAGGAACCGTTGTGTAGATCAAAGACAGAAATGTGGGGCCAGAATGAAACGACACAAGCAGGGTCATTGGGAACTTACATTTGTACCTGAACCAACTAACAAGGGGAAAAGTTAGGAACAACCTTGCACTAGCTAACCCCATGAAAGGACCCACGCTTATACAGGTTTTCATGTGGAGTGTCTTCTAAAGCCTATGTTCTATAAACAAATAGAATTGGAAATAAAACCACTAATACAAATCAGTGAAAGAAAATGTTCTAAACTATGAGACAAATAATTATGAAATCAGGACATGAATGTAAAGAAATAGAAGAGAGCCCCAATGTGAGAGTTGTACTAAAAGTCTAAGAGCTAGATGATATCTTGATGAACTTTGTAGCAGTATGAAAACCAAACTATCAGCAGTTGTTTAGGAAGATTTGCAACTTGTGTCAACCAACTTCTATGCTTCATTTGTAGATCTGAACATGAAGCTTAGACGCTGGTCATGGCAACTGCTCTACATATCAAGACTTTAAGTCCCACCTTTCTAAACACAAAATCAAGAGGGCAGTAAACCATATTGGTTTCTGCAGCATAATCCATTTTTAACCATTCATAAATTTCATAATATTATGGCAGTACTTATTTCAAAATTTCCAGGTGAATGTTGACCTGGAAATGTTCAAACCCCCCAACTTAAGAATAACAAAAGAATCAATCAGCAATATGATAATGATGAGGGACAGCTCCGAAGGCATCATCATGCTTCGCTAAAGAAAACTGACACATGTAATACATAAGGATGAGAGGTCTGGCATAATCACTCACAATATATAGAGAGAGAGAGAGTGAGAGATAAACATATACACATATATATATATATATATGTATATATATATATATATATATATATGTATGTATATAGATAGATATAGAGAGATAGATAGGTAGATCTTTTTACATGTGTGACATGTAGAACTTTCATACCTGAAAAGGCAGCAAGATTCGCCACAGTGTCTTCAACAAAAAATAACGAGTGGATAAGTAAAAAATATCAAATGGAAATATGAGAACCATAACAGCAACCGTGTATAAGAGGACCTGCATTAGATTGAAAGATAATGTTAAAAAAAAAAAACAACTAAGCCTTTTCCCATACTAGATGGGGTCGGCTACATGGATTCTTTGTTTCCACAGATCCCTATCATGTGCCATGTTAGCAGTTAACTCACAATAAGCTAGATCATTCTTTATTGTTTCTTTCCAACACTTTTGTGGTCGTCCTCTACCTCTTTTAATACTTTCCAAATTTAGTTTTTCATACCTTCTTATAGGTTCAGGTTCTTCTTTTGATCTTCTTTCTATATGTCCAAACCATCTTAAACGATATTCTCTCATTTTATCCTCTATTGGTGTCACTCCTAATTTATTTCTAATAACCTCATTATGTATACGATATTTTCTTGTATGACCACTCATCCATCTCAACATCTTCATTTATGTCACAGATATCTTTTGTACATGTTGATGATTAACTGCCCAACACTCATAACCATAAAACATGGCAGGCCTAATTGTTGCTCTATAATATTTACCTTTTAACTTTAATAGTATCTTCTTATCACAAAGAATACCTGATGCTCCTCTCCATTTTAACCAACCATCATTAATTATATGCATAACATCTCCATCAATTCTTCCATCACTATGAAAAATTGATCCTAGGTATTTAAAACTTTCCTTTTGGGGGATGCAATGTGTGCCAATTTTAATTTCTATGTCCTCTGAGGTAACCAAATGATCAAACTTACATTCCATATATTCTGTCTTTGTTCTACTAAGTCGGAGGCCTTTGCTTTCTAATGTTTCTCTCCATAGTTCCAATTTTCTATTAACTTTTTCCTTAGACTCCTCCACTAATACAATGTCATCTGCAAATAACATACACCAAGGTACTTCATCTTGAATATGTTTTGTTAACTCATCAATCACCATTATAAATAAGTATGGACTTAAAGCTAATCCTTGATGTAACCCAATATTAACTTCAAAGAAGTCTGTCATTTCTTCATGAGTCCTCACACATGTTTTTGCACTATCATACATGTCTCTTATAAGGTTAATGTATATCAATGGGATAAGCTTTTTCTACATCAATAAATATCATGTGAAGGTCTTTTTTTTTTGCTCTAAAATGTTCCATAAGACGTCTCAAAAGGTGAATCGCTTCAATAGTAGATCTACCTGGCATGAATCCAAATTGGTTCTCTGTTGTACTTGATACTTGACTTAACCTACGTTCAATAATTTTTCCCACAATTTCATAGTATGGCTCATTAACTTGATACCTCGATAATTCACACAATTTTGAATGTCTCCCTTGTTCTTATATATGGAGAATGTTAAAAAAAACACTGAACATAAATTTCAAATGGATGAACAGTTAATCTGCAGTTAGAACTCTTGACAACTTTAGCTAATACAAATTTCAATAATAGCTACTATTCCAGAGCAATGTGAAATATATTCTACAAAGTCATGAATAAGATAGAGAAGTAACAGTTCAGCGCACTTACAGATTAACAAGTTGAAGAAATGAAATAAGATCGTACTTGAGAAATGCGCCATGAAGATATAAGGGAAAAAGAGTAGGGGATATTGACCTACCTAATATGCATAACAGGGTATACCTTCTTTTTGGGTCAAACTGGATATACTTTGTCGTCTCATGTCTTAACATTATCCCTTCAAAAGGAACATGAGGGACAACTTAACCGTGTCACCTGTCACACAACTGGTGGAACAAAGCCCATCCAGACATCAATACTTTCCATTCCCTGAAGACCAATACTGTTCAGGCCTGGTTAATGCGATGGACATGTACAGGAAGGAAAACCAGAATAAACTTCATGACAATCATTAGGTTGAGAAGATGACAAGAACGGTAGCTGACCATTCCCTAACCTAGGGTCATGAATTGGAAAGAAATGTTTTTATAAGTCTGACCATGTTAAAATATGAGAAAAGAACGAAAAGAGGATCTAAAATGGCCTTCCACCACCAGTACATAACACATGGAAATTCCTGGCATCTCACATTGAATCAACCGTTTCTTATTGACGGACAGTCTGCAGATACATGTGCATGCATACTAGTGGCACATATACATCTGGAGAAGTATTTTTTTCAGCTTTAAGAGGAAAGAAAGCAAAACAACAGCATTAAGTGAAGAGGGCAATATTACATAAGATGACATAGGCCTGACTTCTGAGCATAGAAGAATTAAGAGAAGGGATAGATATTAACTGGTTGTGATGCAGCAAGAGATACTGCTCCATGAGAATACAAATAAAGGTAGGCAGTCATACTTGTTGGAACAATGATCGTCATCCAAGTTGCACACTGCATACATGCAGAAGAGAAGAAACTTTAAGCATTAGTAATGTAAATCATAAGTCACAACCCAAACAATAATCTTGGCAAAGATCTGTTAGACCAAGCAGTTCACAACCTGAAAAAACCATTGAAACTTGAAGATTCCAATAAAAGCACAAGAAACAGGACAAACCAAACTACTCAACATACAAAACATTAAAGGAAAATAGTTTACAGATAAATACGTCAAAACATCTAAAAGTACACAAAAGATTTGAGGTCCACCAAATACAGCTTATCACATGAGCAAGAAAACAGCAGGCAAAGTTGGTTAGGCTTGAGGAACAAATTTATATATGGGAGCCTAAGTGTATGCCTGAAATCCTGGACAAAATGGCACAGAGCGTTCCTGTGATGTGCACATGGGGAGCGTGTATTTTACATGATCACAGATCGAAGTGGCCTCATGCCAATTCATCCATGTGTGGCCTGGGGATGCAAATGCACCTTAAGGGGAGGCCAGCTTGGTCATGATTCTTATCATGATGAATCCTGAATAGAAACACTCTTTTGATCAGGGAACCTAAAGTGATAGGTTGGTCCATTAGTGTTTTATTCACATCAGAGCAAACTCTTCTTCTTCTTCATGCCATATTCATTAGGGAAATGAACTACCTTGCATCATGAGAAATCTATTCATACGAGATCCAATTCTTCCACATGATTGCTGTGGTGGTGGTGATGATGATGGTGAGATGTAGCAAATAATGGCCCAAGAAACATAACTGGAGCAATTCTATGAGCACATTACCTGTGGTTTTGAACACCAGAAAATTGTAATTCCAAATATTAGGTATCTCTTTCTTGAGTCCGATTTGACTTAAGAAAATGTGGCTCCTGTACTTCGAACTTACATGATTTTGTGAAAGTTGTGATATCACTAGGGTGAAGAAAAACGTGTCTATATATCCAAAAACTTCACATATCAGCTTTACTTGTCATATTTACAATGTTCACCTTATGTCACCTTCCAAGCATCTACAAACATTATTCAACAAATATGCAGCGTAAATATGAAATGACTAATATAATATATATACTAAATGGCTTTAAGATGCAACTTAAAGTCTCAAAGTCGCACTGGAAAAGTCAAATTTGTCAATCAACTAAAGATAGAAACCGGGGTCAATGCTGGGGTGCGAATCTGATAAAGTTGTTACCTACTCCCAGATTGACATTGAGGAACATACTGTACCTTCCATATTTCTTTATGAGTGAGATGAGTATGATCAAGATCAAAAATTTTTGCATAATTGACAGATGACTGAGAAAAGACCCACAAATTTACTCCCCAAAGCCAAACCATCATTGTCTACAAAAAAATAAATTTGATGAGAATTACAAAAAACATGGTTTTTTTGTGAAATAACCTAAAATATTGCAATTTCCAAACGTACCACAAGCAGAAGAGGATTATAATACAAAAAGACTTCATACAAGAATAGATCATGCAAATCAGCACTCATTCTCCTCACCGAATCAACACCAACCTGCAAGTTCAGAAATATCATGATCATTAATATTTTGCAACCAGCAAGTACCAAGTTTTGGCGCACAGGCAAAAACACATTCACGTGCACATGTATGCACACACATATATATTACGCATATATGTACATATAGATATATCCACCAATTAAAACACAAAAAGATGGTCAAACCAACCTTGCAGCAAATAAAGCCCCATAAGAGAAATAGAATCACCTGAAAAACATCAGCATGTTCTCATAAGCCAATTAACATGACATAAGCTTGAAACAACTTATCTTCCATTTGGTGGAAAAAGAACCAGAAGTGCAGAAAATTTGAAGACTACCAATCATGTACAAAACACAATATTCGCCTGACATAAACTATCAAACTTGATTACGAATAGCAATGCAACACCTGGATTGTCTTAATTACCCAATTTCACATAATCTAGCAAAACTTAGACTCCAAGTACACTGCACCTAGGAAGACAAATGAGCAGAAAGTACATAGAAAGCAGGGAGAGCCGAGTTATCATGGCACTTCTGAAACTCAAATAGAGCTTGTTAACCCCTTGAACTTGGTTCTTGCCATGAAAAAATCACCAGAAGTTTCTTTTTAAGGTTTTCTGAGGAGTATTTAGTTCCTTTTCTCTTTTCCGGCAGGCAAGCCAGGCAAGAATCCACTATGAGATTAAAACACCATACCTCTTAATTATTACACTGCAACTATAACTCCAGCTATCTCATTCAACCAGACTGAATAGTTAGTGGTTTGCACGATACATTTATATGAGCAGAACAAGGTCCAAGACGTAGGTAACAGGCTTGATTTCTAAAAGGCTCTGATATTCTAATAGTCTATTAGATAATAAAGAATGAATACATGGCAGGGTTCTTCTGAACTTGCAACTATCAAAGAATTGGTGATGATGCAACTCAAGTAGATTCTTGAATATCACAAAAGGAGCAACTAAATACTAACAAATAATAGGGGAACAGGAACAAATCATGTCTCCCACTTGAGGAAGGTAGTTTTGGCATATTTAAGCTGAAGGGTATGAATGTCCCCATCCTTAAAACATCTGTGTGAAAGGTGACCTCAAAGATAAATAATCCTTTAGTGAAACTTACAAGCCATATGAGTTGAACTGCCTCATGGTGCAAACTTCTTGGGGTCAGTTCAAGTAGGCGTGAAGGTAGTGCAGAACATTCTAGGTGAAGTCTTAGTATGGGCACCATGGTTGATTTTTGCTTTGACCTCTGAACAGGAACCCTCCTAATAGCGAGTTATCTAGAGAGTCTTGAGAGAGGTTATTTATTGAGTTTAAATAATTTGCAGTCCACAAGATGGTAATTGACCATTTTAAAAGCTTGTCTGGAATAGCTCAGAAAACTTTGCTGCATCCATTAAAGGCCACGGACATAAAAAAAGATTGCCACCTCCACTGCCCACAAGCAAGAATTTGTGCATAGGTGCATAGAGGCTCATGTGTGTTACTGTGCTTGCATTTTGTGTGTCTGTGAGTATATAATAATATATTATATATAGAGAGAGAGAGAGAAAGAGAGAGAGAGTTGATGCAATAGGGAATAACATATGCATAACCCAGAAGGATGTTAAGAGCGACTAGAGTAGGATTTGGTCTCATACCTTATGCAGCAGGACAAGTAGAAAGAAGAGCACATATGGCCATATGACACTACGAGATGTTGATTGAAATTAAATGCATCTGAAAAAGTTAAATATTTCCATAGACAGCATATTCCTAAATATGAATAGAAGGACAAGACAATGATTATGTGTTAATAGTGGTAATTAATAAAAAGAGTGTCCTAGCCCCAATCTTACCTTTTATCTTGCCACAAAATCCTAGCTCCGTACCTTAGGTGATACTAAATGGTCTCAGTATCTCTGACATAAAATTAAAAGTCTAATTGACTTTAGATGAAGCCTTTGTTTTATCTTTGTGAGTCGGACGGGTAAGTAATATTTTCTCATAAGCTATAAAAGTCCATGATTTGAGAAGTTGTACTCATGAACAACCAACAAGATTTTATTTTACTTCTCAAATAAAATAAAGTCTCACAAATTTTTAAAGACAGCATATATCATGAATCAAAAAAAAAAAAGAAACAACATACATTAAAAAAGCTAAGTCCAGCAGAGAGGCTTACTGGACAGGCTTGCTCTCATATAAACAACTAGATTATAGATGTAGAACATTAAAAAGTGATTGTCAAACCTTGAATCTCCACAAAAAAGTTGGGGATGGCATTATCGCAGCACCATGAACCAGTGAATTTCCTGTCTTCATTTCAGTTGTTTCTGTTGGAACCATAGGATTTTCATCAAGTGCTAAGCCTGGTTCACCTGAACCTCAGATAATAGAAAGAAACGTGACACAAGGGCGTTTCCATTTTAAAATAGACAAACTAATATCACTAGCTACATCGAATATAAAGATCAACAAGAGGCTAGTACCAAGCTCAGAGACAACAGGCCTACTCCCTGAACGCCTAAGGAAAGGACTGTTTGCAAGTGCTGCTACATTAGATCCAAACATAGGTGGAGGTCATTTGGTGATTCCTTCTCACCTTGCCTGGTACTGATCCCGCCAAAACCTGCAACATATGATAAAAAAACTAAAGAGAAAATATAACATTTTGTCATAATAACTGACTGCAACATTACTAGATACATGAACCTTCCAATTTTCAAAAAGAAAACCAACGTGCCTCCTTCAGGATTCTCATATTAACAAAATGGGGAAGAAAGCATCTAGTAGCAAATCACATGGAAAATCAAGCTGCAAATGACACTTTATTAAGAATTACCAAGTTCATTGCAAGAGTGACCCCTCAATTTTTGGACAATTGTCAATACCACATTAAAAATGCAAAGTTTCAAATTTCACTTGCAACAAATTACCGAAAGTTGTTAAACTCGATACCCATTACAGAATCGATCTTGTCGAACGCACTAACTGTGTAAATTGGGAAATCAGAAGCAAGCTATCCAAATTCGATGCAGGCCTCGATTTTCCAGAATCAAATCAATCCAAAATCATGCAAATCACGAGAGATGCAACAAACCCATTTGGGCCATTTCGGAATTATCATAAGGAACCCACTAACAGAAAATTATTCAAAAGAAAAGGAGTGATTGAGCGAAATATGTTTACAGATTCGAATAATATGACAATGAAAGAGAATCATTCAACCTGTAAACGTTCGCTAACAAGGAAGATCCGTCCTCTCGTCGACACGTACAAAGATTTGCACCAAATTGACATGAATCCACATGCACACTCAGATCCGAACCTTGGATATAGTTGCCCCCGCAGACAGACACACACACACAGAGAGAGAGAGAGAGGGCAGCCCTCATTCCCATTCCTTATGAGATGTGCTAATGCTTACGGAAAGAACGTGCACCTGAGGACACGACGCGGTGGTAAAGGTCCACTCTTCGCATGTTAATAGATCTGCTGCCATCTGTACCTTGTTATGGTGCTTTCCCACAAAACTTGCCCTCTCTCTCTAGATATTCCACCGAAGTTATTGGGTTTGGTTAGGGGTACAGAAATTTCGTGTTCGGAGTCGGGCATTGTTGTCGTGTTTTTCCGTGTCGGACTTTCGTGTTACCTTGAGTCACCACGATTTTTTCTGGTGGCATCCGTGTCGGACTTTCGTACCTAATTTTCTATCTTCTGTTCAGGCCAATAATTCGAGTCGATTTATTTCAAGTTTGGGTGAATTGCGGTCTTGTTCGTGTCATTTTTTGATATGATGCCTTATATACTGCCGTTATAATCGAGTCTTTTCTCGCTAGATGGAGTCAGTATATGGATTCTTTATTTTTTGAAATTCATGATAAGTTCGACAAAGTTTTTATTTGGCTGTCGAAAGCCTAACGTAATCCTCTTTTATTCAGGCTTAAGACTGCATAGCCGAGTTTGAGTATGAATGACTATATGATGATGACAATTTTATGAAAGTGTGAGCCGAAATTAAATCAATTGACAAAAAATATATACTTATCAAATCAATAGACAAAAAACATACACTTGCCTCATAGAAGTCAGACGTAGATATAATGTCCGTTCATGTGACACGAACGGATGTTGTACTAATAAACACCGTCAAAATGCATTGTAGACATGTCTGGTTTCAAGTACTGACCCGAAAGCCCGTTCTCGTTACAATTTTGGAGCTACCTAGTTCTGAAGTGATTCTCGTTTGAGTCTGCAACCGGTAGATTTATTAAAAAATATAGATAAAATTAAAAGAAAGACAAGTTCTGGTTTACTTCCAATTTTATAAAAGGTGAAGTGAACTATGTATTATAATGAATGGATTTAAACTGTGGTTTATGACTTTCTTCTGTTAATGTTCCGAATTATGGTGGGAAGCACCGCAACCCCAGCTCCATGTAGATCTACTATTGGGCCTAGATCAGCCTGATATATTCGGATTTTTGCACTGCTTTTTCAATAAAAATTGTCGAGTTCTACTAGCGCCGCCAATATAAGTATGAGAATTTAGAGAAATCCAGCTGCTGCAGCACCTCCCTGAAGCATTTAAGAGTGGCTTCCATCAAGACTACTTAGTACTCTGCACGGATCAAACACGCGCAAATCTTAACCTCAGAATTTCAAACTTTGAGAAGCAGTTTTTACTTATGAATATATATATATATATAGATAACGCCTGTAAGTACATAAAAATGTTTAAACCATTTAGTGCATAAGACTTTTAATTCAAATCACCACTATTGATGTCAAAGATTTCAACACTAAATGGGGTCGGTTACACTGATTCTCTATCATGTATCATGCTAGCAGTTAGTTTATTATGAGCAAAATCATTTTTTATTGTTTTTTTCCAACACTTTTGTAGTCTTTATCTTTTTTCACATTTTCACAATCTAGTTTTTTATACCTTCTTAGTGGATCTTTCTTTGGTAGTCTTTCTATATGTTCAAACTATCTTAAATGTGTCACTCCTAATTTGTTTCTAATAACCTCATTATGTATACAGTTTTTCTTTATTTTTGTCACTCCCAATTTCTATTGGTGTCACACATCCATATCAACATCTTCATTTTTGTCATCAACATCTTTTGTGTATGTTGATGATTAAATGCTAACACTTAACCATAAAATATAGGAGGTTTAATTATTGCTCTATAATATTTACTTTTCTACTTTAACAATATGTTTTTTTTCACATAGAATATATGATGCTCCTCTTCATTTTAACCAACTTATATCACATATATTTAGAGATATCAAAATGGTCTCAGCCCAAGGGGACGGCCTGACCCGACCCTCGAAAAATACTAGGCCGAGCTAGAAAATTCCACCCATATGGCCTTGGGGGCCAACCCAAGTTAGAACGGGTTGGCCCGTTGGATATTAAATTGAATTTATAAGACCCAATCCAAATATGCTTGAAATCCAAATCCAAACACAATGTTTTAGGCTTCAACAAGCCATATACACATACACACATAATAAAAAACTATATATGTACTACATATATACGCATACATATAGTAAATATATATACACACTATATATATACATGTAATGAAAGAAACTATACATATGTACATGTAATTGGAAAAACTATACACACACACACACACACACACACACATATATATATATATATGTATACATATGTATATATAAGAGCCATATATACATGTAATAAAAAACTATAAGCTATACATGTAATATAGTATATACATATAAATATATAATTGAAAAACTATACATATGTGGGGGGGTTAGCACTTTAGAGGCCCATATTTTTCATGGCCAATCATATATTTTGTCTTTATTCTACTAAGTCAGAATCATTTTTAATATCTCTCCATAGTTCCAATTTCTTATTAACTTTTTTCTTACACTCATTCACTTCCACTAAAACAATGCTATATGCAAATAACATACACCAATGTACTTCATCTTTAATATATTTTGTTAACTCATCAATGACTAATATAAATAAATATGAATTTAAAGTTGGTCCTTGATGTAACCATATATTAACTTTAAAGAAGTTTGTCATTCATTCACGAGTCTTATGTATTTTTACACCATTGTATGTATCTCTTATAAGATTTATATACATCAATGGAATACCTCTCTTTTTCAATTTTCTTTTTTTTCTCCAAATCAAACAACAAGATAGGGAGGTGATAAATACTCAAACCTCATCAATACTCAAACTTACTCAAACATCTTAACCGTTTGATTGATATGAGTAATGATAGAGATTTGAATTAAAAGTTTCATTGTATTTTATATTTAATACAACATCTGTATTAAATATTTTTCATTTTATCACCTCAATCGTGGTTGAAATGATAAAGTAGATTTAGGTACTGATGGAATTTAAGTATTTACACACACACACATATATATATATATAGAGAGAGAGAGAAGACACAAAACTTTGTTTTGCTTCTTTATGCGGCTAATTACCAATTAAGTTTTCTACTTAACAGCATACTCCAATATGAACGAAGAATCCAGATAACCTGCTCCATCTAGTATGGAAAAAAGGGTTAGCTGTTATTGTTGTTGTTGTATTCTCTGGTCACATGGCTTTTTCGCTCTGTATTCTAAGTTGTTGATGGGAGAACTTAGGTCAAACTCTTCTTGGTGCAGTAATTGATAATAGTTTTCCTTATTTTTCAATTGAAAGTGGCCTACATAGATCAAGAGGGTGAAATTAGAAATATAGTGACGTGACATCCTATGATGTTTCTCAACTTAATTAAAGACTCCGATATTCACAATCACAGTCACCGTTAATAGGGTCGGTGTCTCTCTGGTAAGCTGAATCCTAACATAGGCCTTGGAGACATGGGTCTCAGTCGTAGAGTTTTTATTGCGTAGTTCTTCTAATCGTAGGTAATCAAGAAGTTTTATTTTCACTATAAATATCGAAGACAAAAGTTGAACTAAATACTTTAAAGGTGAAGAGTTTCATGAAAGACTGTTTGATATGGTTGTTTATGACATGAAATAGTTCTTGGATTCGAAACAAAATGTACATTTTACGCTTCGAATCATTACACTCTTAGGAGAAAACAACTGCAAATTTTTGGTGAATGCTCAGTAACAATCAACTGCTGCTTTGGGCATATGTCCTTGTCACGATGATGCATGAACTTTTACCATAAGTTGAAGCTTCCACAAGACTCGTCGCAGACTTAAAAGTCTTATGTTAGACAATAGCATGACAAGGCCAACACCAAGGCGTTCTTTATTCTCTTGGTCTCCTCATTCATGATGCAGAATCAACTTTAGGCCGATGTTTCTGTTCTTCACTGGGTTGATGTAAAAAGGACTCGCCAAGTCGATAATTGTTTCTCTATTATTTGATGTTATTACAAGCTGATCGTCCAAATTAATGAATGTCATCCGCGATGTTTTCAACGAAAACAATACAAAGGATGTAAATGTTGAAGGTGACACCCTTAAAAGTTTGCAACACTCAATTACTGGAATGCACCATATATATATATATATATATATATATATATATATATATATATATATAAAATATTTTGAGAGAGAGAGGAACTGGGATATACATACTGCATTTGTCGCACACTCCATGTGCACCACCACTTTTGCCGCCTTCTACCACCCGAATAGCGACCTCCCTCAACTTCGCCCATGCTGTGTTTATGCGTGCGTGTTTGAGCAGATGAGTTATAGTGGATTTAAGGGGTTTGATCTGCATTCATCTCTCATTCGCGTGGTGGTAATCGATCTGTTGATAGCTCATAATGGCATCAAGCATCATGGCACTCGACTTATTGATCATAAGGAGGAATCTTATGTTGGATTTAATGTTAATTAAGTTGGGTTTATTAAACCTATGTGCATTAATAGCATTTAATTCATGTTCATATCTCAAATATTCAATTGCTGCATCATTGATACATGTGAAAATTTTAGAGTGTAAAAGGTCACATGAGACCTGTACATGTGATGATAAGAGAAGATAAAATTTAGTCCCATCTTGAAAAATGAGACAAACCCACATGTTATTGTTATTACTAGACCACTTATTGATCATAAGGAGGAATCTTATGTTGGATTTAATGATCATTAAGTTGAGTTTATTAAACCCATGTTCATTAATAACATTTAATTCATATTCATATCTCAAATATTCAATTGATGTATCATTGATACATGTGAAAGTTTTAGAGTGTAAAAAATCACATGGAACTTGTATCAAGAAGAGACAAAGTTTAGTCCCATATTGAAGTATGAGATAAACCCACATATAATTCAAGAGGAGACAAATCTTAGTTCAAAGAGCTTCGGGAGGACATGCTAGATTACTCGCGTACGTGTCAGGTTAGGTAAGGGTTTGAGAATTGTCTTCAGTTTGCAATTTTTTTTTTTAATCTAACGATAGGTACATAGCGCAAGTACTCGTATGTACTCGTAACATAGTACTGATTTCTCTCAGACAAGTCTGCAACAGTGACTTGCACATATAAGTTCTTTTTCTAATTATTGATTATGCTTTTGTTTTCTTTATGGTTTGTTTATGACTTAATTTTGATCTGTGGTTGCTGATTGGAGCATGTTTACATTTAATACATATTGATTTATTATGCATATATTTCTATGTATTTCTATGGATTTTGTCAACATCTTATGTTAGATAGAGTCGAACAACCATGGGCTCGATCGAGAACAGCTTCTTGCTCCCTGCGTGCACAAGCCATTGATCCTTCCTTTCCCAAGCCACCAAGGAAGGGATAGAACTACTTAGAAACATGCAAATATTGACCAGAACTTTGTTAAGAAACCAATAGTAAGGATATCTGGTTCAGCTTTAGACACTTCAGTTTATCAATCTGCTTTTCACGCTTCGGTTCTTTCCTTAAATCCCCAGAAGTATCTAAAGACTTTGTTAACACTCTGCTTATGGTTTATGACGAGGACTTGCTATTACTGTGCAGACAAGGGGTCCTCATCACTGAAAAACTCAGAGTCATCACTAAAAGAATGATATATTAGTGCTTGCTGATTCATCTAAGTTATGACCCATTGACGTATTTTGATGTGAAAAGATTTGATGAATTAATCCGTTTCATTATGTTTCTAGTGATGCACTAGGAAAAAGCCAACTGAACTTTAGGCATATAAAACTGATCATTGCTGCAGAAGAGATCTAACTGTTGTGGTATATAGATACGCATGTGGGCCCATGTTTTAGTTAAGATTCGATCTGGATTATTGTCTTCGAACTATTTGGAAATCACTTACCACTCATAATCTGTAGGAGTTTTGCATGCAGCGGAAGCAGCGAGTTGGAGACACCCAAGAGAGTTGCGAAGTTGGACTTCGATCACCTAGACTGACCTATTCAGGGAGGTTATGCCAGAATGATTCTCATCAGATCAATAGATCAGGCAAGGTGTTTCCCTAAGATGATTTTCCTTCACAGAAGAATTTCAGAAAGAGAGAGAGTAGGAGATTCTTCTGACATTTCTTATCGTTTTACTTCATAATCAACGAAAACCAGTCTTCATTCCACACTAAATGAGTCCAACATATATTCGGAAATCACATTAATAGACGATTTCATTTCAGTAGAAGTTGACGAAGAATTTTTCGGCTCTTACCTTCTGTCTTTCGGGTCGCTGGAGTTTCAGTGAATGCAGTGGATGTTGAGGTCGCGAGGTTTCTACACGAGGGTTTTCTCAGACGACTGTGAATCTGTGAGACTCTGTTAATCTATAAAAACTCTCTGTCTGAGTCTCTGTCTATTTCTCACTTCTGTTTCACCTTATAAGGGGCTGCCTTTTTATAGGCACCCGCTCCTCCGTCGTCTGGCATTCTCCTCTCGTGGCTTCCCTCATTTGGGAGTGGTAACGGATGGCTATTACCGGATTTTCCGGTAACGGCTATCCGTTACATATCCGGCCTCTCCTCAGGTAACGGCTGGATGGCCATAACATTGTAACATCTCCCACTTGACCATTCGAGCGAAGTGTATCGACATACTAGTTTTCCTCCCACTTTCCCGGGGTTTTCCCTAGTTATGTCGATCCCTGATTACTATTGCAATCAGAACCTTTTGTGTGGTTATTTCCTTACACAACAAATCATCTGTTGTATGGTTATTTACCTATACAACAACATATCTCAAACCCATGTTTCTAACATGTTTTGAGAAGAGTTCTTTCGTTATGCCTTTGGTTAAGGGGTCTGCCAACATGTCTTCTGTTGGCATGTATGAGATGGATATTTCCTTTCTCATAACCATATCATGAACATAGTGATATTTTACTATTATATGTTTGCTTTTTGAGCAATCTGCTCCACTCTTAATAAGAGTAATTGCTGCATTGTTATCGCAATAGATAACCACCGGCTCATCTGTTATTTCCAGCTTCAAATCACGTATGAAGCGACTTATCTAGACAATACTTGTTGCAGTCATACAACAAGCAATATACTCAGCTTCATGTATATGCAATGCTACACAACCCTGTTTCTTACATGCCCAAGAAACAACACTACCACCAAATAAGAATATTTGTCTTGAGGTTGATTTGCTGTCATCTTTGCTCCCAGCAAAGTCAGCGTCTGAGTATCCTACCACTTCTAATTCATTTGCTTGAAAACATAGTTTCAAGTCCTTTGTTCCTTTCAGATATCTTAGAATCCTTTTTACAACTATCCAATGCTGTCAACCTAGATTACTTTGATATCTACTGACAAGACCAACAACAAAGCTGATATCAGGTCTTTTACACAACATAGCATACATCAAGCTGCCAACAACTTGAGCATAAGGAACATTAGGCTTATCGTCTCCTTCATTGGGACAATCAGCCTTACTTAGTTTCACCCCTTTTGCAACAAGTGTATCTGCAGACTTGCATTCACCCATTTTGAATTTCTTGAGGATATAGTCTATATATCTCTCTTGACTCAGGCATAAGAGTCTAGATCCTCTATCTCGAGAGATCTTTATACCCAGGATATAGGATGCTTCTCCCATATCTTTCATTTTGAACTTGGAGTTCAACCATGACTTGGTTTTGACAATCATTTCATTGTCATTTCCAGTCAACAATATGTCATCGACATACAAAGATAAGATGACAAAGTGGCTCCCACTGTTCCAAACATAAACACAGTGATCAAGTTTGTTAGCCACAAACCCAAGTTCTATAATGGCATTTTGAAAAGTTAAATACCATTGGTGAGGTGATTGTTTTAGGCCATATAGGGATTTTTTCAACCTATACACTTTATCTTCTTGGCCTTCAATCACAAATCCTTCGGGCTGCTGCATGTATATGATTTCTTCTAGATCGCCATTTAGAAAGGCGGTCTTCACATCTAACTGATGTAAATTCAAATCATAATATGCAGATATTGCTAGGATTATACGTATGGATGCAAATTTCGCAACTGGGGAATATGTCTCAACATAGTCTATCCCTTCCTTTTGCGAAAAACCCTTTGCAACCAACCTCGTTTTAAACTTGTCGATTGTACTATCGACCGTATATTTCTTTTTTAGAACCCATTTACAGCCTATAGCTTTTCTTCCTTTTGGCAAATCAGCTAATTACCAGACTTGTTTTTTCTCAATGGATTCAATTTTCTCATCCATGGCTTTCTTCCAATCTGTTGCTTCCGATGAATTCATTACTTGCTGACAAGTCAAGTTATCAGTCAATTCATCTAAATCTACAGAATTACACACTTCTTCTAAAAGGTAAGTGTGATAATCCTTTAAATAGGATGGAGTGGCTCTTGGCCTCTTATGTCCAATTAAGGTATCGGTAGTTTCAGGAAGTTCTTCTATGGGCTCAAAAGATGATTGGTCAAAATCTACCAAATCATCAACATACTCTTCATTGTTTTTCAGGATGTCATTCTTAGAATCTTCTAAGAATTCAACATCTCTGCTTTCAAAGAGTCCTTGGTCCTTATGATAGAACCGATATCCTTTTGAACCTTTTGGATATCCAATAAATATACACCTCAAGGACCTACTGTCTAGTTTATCTCTAGACTGATCAAGGATCTTGACATGTGCAATTGATCCCCATCTCTTGAGATGACCTAGGTTGGGTTTTCTCCCAAACCACATCTCATATGGTGTAGTGAATACAACTTTACATGGTACTCTGTTGAGCACGTAAACAGTTGTGCTTACCGCTTCTCCCCAAAATACCCTTGGTAGAGAGGCATCAATAATCATAGACCTTGTCATATTCAATAAGGTTCTATTGTACCTTTCAGCTACACAATTTTGTTGAGGTGTTCTAGGCATTATATTTTGTTTAGTAATACCAAAGTCTTTACAGAATTCTAAAAATTCTGCTGAGGTATACTCACCTCCTCTGTCTGATCTCAAGACTTTGATAGTATGCCCCAATTGATTTTTCACTTCTTGTTTATATTCTTTAAATGCTTCAAGTGCCTCTGATTTATGTGCTAAAAGATATATATACATATATAGAGAGTAATCATCGATAAAGGTTATAAAGTAACCCTTTCCTCGATGTGTCTTTACTCTAAAAGGTCTACATAAATCTGTGTGAATAATCTCTAACAGGGTTGTTGTCCTTTTTGTTTCCTTGGAAAAGACTTTCCTCGTCATTTTTCCTTGTATGCAAGCTTCACATTTGTTGAAAGTCTTTTCCTCAAATTCGAGTAATAAGTCAAAGTTGGATAATTTTCTTAACTTTTCTAAACTTATATGCCCTAGGCGTTTATGCCACATATTTACATCAACAGAAAGGATACTTTCAATATAAACAGAAGATTGATGATTTTTATTATCGGATAACTTGAACAGTCCATGTTCTACATCAAATTCTCCTGAGAACAAGATTCTCCCATATTTTCTCACAGTCACCTTGTTAGGTACAAACCTAACTTCAAAACCTTTCTTTACTAAGGCAGGGACCGATACCAGATTGCGCCTTATAGATGACACAATTAATACATCGGTCAGTACAATTGGTTTACCTTTTACAAATATCCTAAAGGATCCAATACCCAAAACATCAGAAAAAGTATTGTTTCCCATGTACACACGATGTTCTCTGGGTTGATATTCTTTTAGATCAATTGCCCCTTCCTTGGTTTTTGAGATGTGTCTTGTAGCTCCAGAGTCTATCCACCAACCTATAACTGGGCGGTCCAAGTATAGACATTCTGAAATTACACAGATTATATCATACTTCTCCGATTGTTCGCGTTGTGGGTTATTTCCTCCACCTTTCTTGTTGCGGCAATTCCTCTTATAGTGCATCATCTTTCTACAGTTGAAGCACTTGATCCGGGAAGCGGTTTCCTGTGATTTCTTAAAAGCTTGACCGCCTTTTTTGTTATTCTTGCCAAACTTTTTATTTGGTTTCTTTTTCTGGTTGAATTTGGAGCTAGATGCCAACTCATCCTAGACTACTAGCAGTTTTTCCCTTTTGTTTTTTAGCATGTGTTCTTGCTCAATTGCTAGCTTTAGGGGTAATTCCGAAAGGTTGATTTCAGGGCCTAACCTTAAGGCAGTGGTGACCACATTTCATGATGGAGGTAGACTATTCAGTATAGTTGATATCTATATTGGTTCAGGGATGACTGATTTTACTACAACTAAATCCCTAGCCATTACCAACATATGATTTACATGTTCTACTACATTTTTTCCTTCTTTCATTTTAAAGGAGTTGTATTTTTGTAGTAGCAACTGCACATGCAACTTTACAATTGTATCATACTTAGCTGTTAATGAGTCAAACAGCTCTTTCGCAGTCTCAAATTCTTCAAAGACTCTAATCAGGTCATCCTCCATATAAGTTAACATTACAGTTCTTGATATGGTATCGTCTTTTAGAAATGTTTTATACATTTCTAACTGTTGTTGATTTGCGTCTAGTGGTGGAGGACGCACTGTTTCCTTTAACACATACTTACACCTTCTAGTGTTAGAGCTAACGGGATTCTTCTCTTCCATGTCTGGAAGTTCAGACCGTTTAGTTTTTCTATTTTTATCAGTTCGGATACACATATCCTAGAACTCATTTTTTTGTTTGGCAAAAATACTAAGCAAGCGGTCTTTTTCTTTCTAAAGGAAACAAAGGAAAAACACAAAGCAAACGGTCTTTTTCTTTCTAAGGGAAACAAAGGAAAAACACAAAGCAAGAAACACGTTAACTTAATGCAGAATTAATAATTTTTCTAAGGGTTTTTCTGCCTCTAAACCCTTAAACGAATACCAAGGGATAAATCTATAATTTTACTTATTTGTATCTTTTTGTATTTTTGTAAAAATCACAAGGACAAACTCGTAAAATCACTATTTGGTATTCTTGTAAAATTCGCAACTGATCAGGGTTAAAATCGTAATTTTAACTCTCAAGGCGAATCTGTAATTTTTTAAAAGGAATAAGGGTAAACCTGTCTTTTGACTGAATGGCAGAAACGATATTTTCCAAACCAGGTTGGATAAAACTGTAAATTAACAGCAATATTTTTGTAATTTTCAAAAAGGCCAAGGGTAAACTTGTCCTTATTCAATGGCAATTTCGTAATAATCAAAAAATGATGGGGGCAGTTCTGTCTTTCTCTCTCAAAACCCGAGGCGATTTTCTGAAACCACTGGCGGTTTCAGAAAACCGTTGGTTTTCGAGCCGCGGTTTTTTGAAAACTGCATGTTTTTTTTTTATATATCGCTTATAAACGCGAAAAATAAAAAATGTTTTTACAAGTCTGGATTTTTCCAGAGAGAGGCGGTTTCGGTCGATGGCCGACCGTCGGCATTGGCTGTCGGTTGTCGGGTTCTTTTTCTTCTAGGCACTCCAGCCGGCTGCTCTTTGTCGCCTGCTGTTTCTGTCTTGCTTTCAGGATTTTTCTGGCTTGCCGTTGTTCTACCTTTTTGGCGCTTTCTTTCGGCCTGCCTCTGGCTTTGCCTTTTGGGGCTTTCCGTTGGCCTGCCTTTGGCTTTGCTTTTGGGGCTTTCCGTTGGCCTGCCTCTGGCTTTGCCTTTGGGCTTTCTGTTGGCCTGCATCTGGCTTTGCCTTTGGGGCTTTCCGTCGGTCTGTCTCTGGCTTTGCCTTTGGGCTTTCCGCCGGCCTGCCTCTGGCTTTTTCTTTGGGGCTTTCCACTAACCTGCCTCTAGCTTTGCCTTTGGGCTTTCCGTCGGCCTGCCTTTGGCTTTGCCTTTAGGCTTTTCGTCGGCTGGCCTCTAGTTTTGCCTTTGGTCTTTTCGTCGGCCTGCCTCTGGCTTTGTCTTTGGACTTTCCTCCGGCTGGCCTCTGGTTTCCCTGTTCGACTGTCGATCGCCGACTTCTCTCTCTTTTTAAAAAAAAAAAAAATTCCTAACCCTCTTCTCTCTATTTTTTTTTTTGCAGGGAACGAGGCCCTGATACCACTGACGAAGAATTTTCCGGCTCTTACCTTCTGTCTTTCGGGTCGCTGGAGTTTCAATGAGCGCAACGGATGTTGAGGTCGCGAGGCTTCCACACGAGGGTTTTCTCAAATGACTGGAATCGGTGAATATGTGAGACTCTGTTAATGTGTAAAAACTCTCTGTCCGAGTCTCTGTCTATTTCTCACTTCTGTTTCACCTTGTAAAGGGCTGTCTTTTTATAGGCACCCGCTCCCCCGTCGTTTGGCATTCTCCTCTCGTGGCTTCCCTCGTCTCAGATTCCGATAACGGCTGTCCGTTACATATCCAGTCTCTCCTCAACCATTACCCGAGCCGAGAATGGCCATAACATTGTAACATAAGTATGACCAAATCTGATCGAACCTGATGTAGCATAAACGGTTTTAGCACTCGGCTAAGATTGCCCCTGATTTGTGAAATCATATGGCCTTCAAATTTTTTTGTATACAGAAACTCTTCTTTTTTCAATATTAACTACTAAGAATTAAATGTGATTGTGGCTTAAAAACCCGCTATCCATCCAGAATCATCTGCTTCGAATCCACCACAACGTTTCTGTAATATCATCAGGTTTCTGATTCCATTGGACTGTCAAAGGTTTCTGATTATATTCGATCAAAGATGCACTAAATAGACAGGGGATCCTGGCCTCAGGAGTTTTAGTTGGCGAATCCATCTCCCTCAATGCGCTGTTCCTGTAACTCACAAATAAATTGAGAAAAACCCCCTCAACTTTTCCATCACCGGACTGCCTTTGCAATGTTAGGAACGAAGAGATACTCTTTTCTAATAAGCAAGTGCAGATGAGCACACTCTTAGCTCTGCAGTTTTATCAGTCTTTCTCTAATACTGAAAGTCTGTGGTCTCAATAGCTAAGGTGCTTAACCTCTGTTTGATGGGAAACGAAGAACGAAAGAGAAAGATCAGTACAGTCACACAAGTCACAAAAGACTCTCCACTTACTCCACGACCATCACAGAGGAAAAGTTCTACCATTGTTAATCACTAATTACAAGATGAAAACTGCATTATATATCTAGTCCAAGATTGAGAAAATCTCTCTTGTAGTAACTATTAGAATAACAAAACAAATAATCAACCAGTTAGACATTTCATGTTCAAACCTATTGCAGGTACTTCTCAGTTGCCCATCTTACATTTATATTTTTACGTGGGCACCACACACAAGCACAAATAATAAAAAAAACTTTCACCAATAAGCTAAAATAAAAGAAATGCATTATTACTAAACAGTTACTGGTTTAAATCCATGGCATCATTTCAAGCAGTTGCCACTTTCAAATATGTACATCTTCAGCACTATTAATGGGGTGCATTGTATCGTGGGCAAATTCATATGAATATGAACAGGAAATCAGTTTATAATATACTTTTTCAGATGGCATGGCTTCTTGTTGCCCCATCAAGGTGCCTGCTGGCGTGCCTCCACAAAGTACGCTAAAAACAAATGGTGGGGTGCTGTTGAGCACAGCAAAGCATGATAAATAATAACTGTGTGGCCATTATTTTTATATGTCAACTTTAAAATAAACAGATACCTGATCAGGGATATCAATGGGTTGGATTCAAACCCGAATCTGAATTTAGTTGGCTTTGCGAGCGCTTTGATCGCTGAAGCCTGGCAGTGCTTTGATTGCTGCTATGAGAGGTAGAGGCGGAGCACTACTGTGCAATTCGTCTCTAACTTTTCGCTGAAGGACGTCAACCCATGATATTCCTTCATTTCTGGACCTTGCTCTTGTCCTCGGGTAACCAAAACAGGTTAACTGCAGCTGAGCTCGGCTTTCGATTTTTGCATCAGTACCAAGATAAAAACCCGTTGGACAGCCAATCTCAATTATGTTATTTATGTGTGATCTGAAACCCAATGAGTGAACGGCTTCCATTGGTCCTTCTTAACCTAAAGCCACAATTGGAATTTGATTAACATTTAGGTATCCGATTAGTGAGGCGCTGACCCAATCTAAGCTGTTCCCATAAGTACAACTACTTGTAATTCTGCTCCCTTTCACCCTTTCTATACGTAGTGGTAAATGCTGAAATCTCATCCGTGAATTTACTTTATCATCTCAATCGTTAGCTTTTTTTACATAACTGATTAGATTTAGATGATAAAGCAAAAAGTATTTAATACGCATGTTCATTAGATATAAAGTACAAAAACATAATGACACTTTTAATTAAAATCTTAACTGTTGAATCTAGTGATGTTGGAGTACAAATTAGGTTTGAGCATTTACCACTACCTTTCTTTCTCTCTCTCTATATATATACATAATAAATTAAATAACTAATTGTGAAATTGTGAAATACTAAAATAGTTATCGGAAGCCTTCATTCTTGCACACATACACACCACATATATATATATATATATATATATATATATATATGCGTGTGTGTGGATTGTTTACCAACTTATACAGAAATGAATTCCTAAGTTCTGTTAAATCAAGCATCGATTTTCCTTCTTCATGAGCAATCAGGAAATTAGTGGATCCATTTAACAAGAATATCTGGGCATCAGCAAATATTAACATGGTATTTTTGATGCATTAAAAGTTTGCTGGTGAAATTGCAATGAAATTGAATCTCCTGGTTCTAACAGTAAAATGATGGAATTACTACAGTTCTCATAGTTGATATTCCATCACTACTATAAAAGCTTTTCATTTTCCAATTCCGAGGAATCTTAGTTCCACCAAATCCAAACACAGCTTTATATAGGATTCTATTTGATCTTTACCTTCTCTCGTCCCCCTTTCTTCAGTAAAAAGAAAAAGGATAAGTACACAGAAGCCATTCAAGTTGCTAACGTACGGAAATTAACTGCATCGATTAGCAGACTTCACCTCTAATCATGCTTGAGCCTGAAAACCGCAGTCTTCAAATTTCTTCATAATCAGACAAAGAATGAAAAGTTTTTACAGTAGCTAAGACAAGCCGATCGAGCCGAGTAAAGCGAATCCATATTACCAAGAGAATCTTGGAATAGTGTTTCATGGTGCAGATGGTCTAAGGCTTAAGTGCAGATCTAAGCCAACTTCCTGGTTCAAGTACGTAGCAGGACGGACCGCATCACGCTCACCGGAAAATTTTGTAGATGGAGAAGATGACATGTAAAACCGTAACGGTGAATAAGTCAGTGATTGGTGACTGCCGCCATTGCGACTGACCGGAAACATGGGCACCTGGTGATTATATGTGGGCATTTCTGATTGTGTACCGGAGCCATGAAATGTCATAAATGGTGTGGCACCAAATTCCGGTTGCTGGGTGGGATAGATCCATGTAGCCGATCTCGGTGCCGTAGCCATGACAGGGGGCTGGAGGTTCTTACCTTCACTAGAATAATTAGAAGCATGGGGTGAGAAAATAATGGACCCGGGCACCGGCTGGAAACCGTAAGACATCACGGCTGCCGGGTTCCGGCCGACATGCATCTGTGCAAGCTTTAGCTGCTGCCTCTCTTTCTTGTGAGCATTCTGGTGGCCACCCAGTGCCTGAGAATTGGCGAATTCCCTGAAACAATACTGGCACTCGTATTTGCGACCATCTCTCGCTGGACTCGTTCCGAGGTCAGATGATCCTGCACTACCATGCTTGGGATTCGGATCTGTGTCTTCATCTTCATTGAATTGAAAGCCAAACAGCTTTAATGGCTTCTTCTGCTCAGGGAGATGGCATTGAATCACTGAGATTTCTGCCATGGATCAAATGGGTTTATTGCATACTTGATGCAGACATAAAATGGTTTCAGAGCCTTGGTTTTGAGAGAAAAAGAAAAAGGAGTTATTGGCTTAGAATGATGAGCGAATATGTTATGCCGCTCTATAGAATGGTAGAGAGAGAGAGGCTTGTGCTATTGGCTGAGGATGATGAGTATGTGTGTGTAGACATGTATTGATATATGCGTATATTTATATAAGGAAGCAGCAGCAGTGAGAATAACATATTAATGGCAGCAGCATGCATCCCAATAACAGGTAAAGTAGTATTGGGAACACAACCCACCAGTGGAAACACAAATCCACAGAAAGCTAGATTGTGTTTGTCCCATTTATGTTGCCTCTAGTCAATGGAAATAATTTTAATAATGTTCTAAATTAAATAAATTCAAGTTATTGTTTTAAGGAAAGTGCTAGGTCTTTTAGGACATAAACGGGAGAAAAGTTGCCTGGTAGCAATGTTGTGAATATCAAAATGTTCTCTGGGCAATAATGCAAATGGCCTCAGTTTGAATTGGATACCCAATTGATGGAACTAACCCAATTTGTCCACTTCACTGAGAAACCCCATACCTGTTCATCTATTAGCTATTGGGGCATTCAAGGAATCTTCATAACCAAACCAAACCAAACCGCCGGTTTGGTTTGGTTTTAGATGTCAAATTTTTTGGGTTCAGTTCGGTTCTAACAAGGAAAAGGATTGGCAGTTTGGTTCACGGTTAAATGTTGGAACCAAGTCACGAGAACTAATCCGAACTATTATATATATATATATATATATATATATATATATATGCGCATGTATGTACAAAATTTATATACTCATATAGATATAAATCCTGATAAGTTTATGTATATGAATTTTTTTAACTTCATATACATATAAAATCTGAACAGTAGATCCAAATATTCAGATGGCATAATACTTTACATTTAACCCAACTCTAAAATAAGTAAAACCATAGTTTAATATTAATCGATATACTAATTTCTACTGAGAATATTAATCGATATATTATTTCCTACCAAAAATGTTAACTTGATAATGGTACCTGGACAATATTAAGTCCAAATCCATCCACATGAGACCAAAATTCGTACATGTACATCCATGGTTGACTTATGATTTAGATCAATCCAGATTTAGCATGGGTCCAGATTGGTCTAGATCCATTTACATGTACATCCATGGTCAACTGAAACCAAGTATTTAGACCATATCCGGTCTAGATCCATTTTACTTGAGACTTAAAACCTTGATATATATAGCTCGAACTATGACCAAATCTGACCAATATCTATATGGATGCCAACTTAGTGGTCACGAAGGGACATTACAGAGACAATTGTTTGGGTTTAGCAAGAAATTCTCAGGTTCAGTATGTTCTGCCTCTCTTTAAATCCAAATCTCAGGATAATCCAACTTAATATTTATCGAAAAAGTTGTCAATCAACTACTCAAATCCGTGCTAGTTTCCAAAGTTGAAGAACCTATCAAATAGCCTTGATCAAAGATCAAGCTTAAACATACGGTCATGTCCCAATTAATCAAACAAGTCCACGATGAAAGGCAGTTTAAGCAAAATCTAATGGAGGTTGGATTCAGAAAATCGAAGTTCAGATACCATTAATTTATCCCCATGCCTTACTGTCAAGAGCTAATTACCATTAAACCAGTTAAATTTATTTTGATGGAATTACCATTCGCCAACAAAGTAAATCGACTGTTACTCATCATTCTATGTCATATATTATTCTTTTGGTAAAATGTGTGTGGCCCAAGACAGAATGCATGCCCCGGGTGTCGAACCATGACCTTCAACGTGTGTGTTGACCCTCTAGCCAGGTGAGCTAATGCTCACAGATCAGCCAATTTGAATGAAATAAAATTTGAACGAGGCGGAAATTTTTTTCACGATTACAATTATTGAAATACAATTTTAATAAAGCAATAAAGATGATAAAGAGAGAACAAAGGGCTGAGTTGATATAACAAAAGGTTTATATTTGTACTGACTCGCTCAATTCGACTCTTGACAAGACTCCATAAAAATTTCGCGAGAAATCGAACCTGGTGGCCTGTACGCACATAATAGTTCTGCTCCGTTTAAAGATTTTGGATCCACGCATTGAATTGATGCCTAGAAGAAGATACGTATCAACTAATGATGGAATCTATGCATATACATCATGAACTCACATAATGACCTCATGAGAGGTCGGTTTACCACTTTGTCCAATTTCTTTTTTCTCTTAATTTTATTAAATTCTGGTTGAAAACATTTGTGGGCCCTACTTGAATCATCCAACAACTTCCCTATATATTATATTATATTACTATAATATATATATATATATATATATATATATATATAGAGAGAGAGAGAGAGAGATTCATAAATTGAAAAATATGTCATACTACTCCCTTTTAATTTTAAGTGACAAATTTTTTTGTTATAAATGAATATGTTAGGAGCTGGATAGATGCAGATTTTATCGAATTCATTTAAACCCCTGAAAATATTCAAATTCATATATGGGTAAATCAAATATAAAGTTATTGAATGTCTAATTCATCAAAATACAACAGCCATATTCAAATGAACTCCTCCATCGATATAAGTTTACAAAAATGAATTTATTAAAATATAAACTAATCAGTATAAATACAAGTCAAAATTATTAATGTTATCATACAATACACAGACCTGGATCTGGGGCAATAATCTCAAAAATGGATAATTATATTGCATTTAGAGAATAGTATGGCTCCACCTTAGCAAGTATAGCCCTATATAATAATTGACTCCCTAGGTAAAGATATCACTTGACAGATGTAAATAAAATTTCGATTGGCTTGAACTGCAATTAATTTAATTTAAAAGTCATAATTCAATTTTAGATACAAAAGCTTTTAATAATAACTAACAAATAATTTATTCAACAATAAAAATTTTGCCTTAGATTTTTCGACTTTCCAGATTGGATTGGCTCAATACATTAATCAACTCTACCCTTATTTTCCATAGATGATTGAACTCCAGGCACTAGTTGGTGGAGTGGGTACGTGATACTTGCATTAATATAGGATAAATTCTCTGAGTATATTAAGTTCAATAAGGATCCCTCGTTGCATGGGTGCAGTACAAAGCAGTGCGGTGATCACGTTAGAGGATGCAGTGCAGGGCTCTGACAATTTTAGAAAAAACTAAGGAATGTTAGTGCGTCATTATATGGTCAGTTATTAAAAAATAAATTTTATATATATATATCATGTATAATATGAAAACCACAAAAAATTGGGCTACACAATGAAAATATAAACAATACTAACATCCTATGTTGGGATAAGTATACCAACATCTTAATGAGTCCATTACTATTCATCTTTCCACACGAACTAATATTAACATTTTCTAAGATAAGATAGGTTGTGTTTAAATTATATGTAACTATATTCCTTAGGTACTAAAAAAAAATACAAGCAGTAAATAACTCTATAAGATTTGATACTTTCAATTTTTCTTTTAAACCAAATGTAATCGTTTTTTACTCTTAGGTCCCATTTCCGTTTTCACTGGGAACACAAAAATTTTCCCCCTTTTAGTTTCAGCAATCAATCTTCCCATTTTCGTGCCGTGCAAGGTAACGAACATAGAAGACTCGAAATTCATGTGGCCAGCGTCGCCTGTTCGTCGCGCAATGACATGGGTAGATTAGACGGTGCGGAGTCATATTGCGATCGGCAGCTGATCATTGGAGTTTTTATTCTGGGCTTGGTAGGCTTCCTAGATATTTTATTTATTTATTTAGATTTAATTCCTGATGAGACTCGGATCGAAGCTGACTTTAGTTTAGTTTTTTTATCTATAGGATTCATTATCCAAACGACGTAGATATTGTGGCAAATATTGTTAGCCGTACCAATGGGTGCTTAATGTTATATATTGAACGTGCGACAATTTTACAGCCGAGCAAGTAGCTAGATTAATATATCTAAAATGACGTTTTGAGTGCATTTTACTTATGCATTATCGCAACGTATGTGCAGCGTACGTACATTACGTCTTTAGAATGCCGTCTTACTATAAGGAGACAATTGAAGAATGCCAATTACATAATTATTAGGATGTATTCATTTAATTATCTTTTATGAATATTGTCACGTGCTCAATAAATAACCATTGTCAAATCATTTTACCTTACAATGTTAATGATCTTCGTGTAAGCTAATCAATTTGCGGTCTCTGACATTTTAATTTTTTAATATCTTATATCACAACCAAGTTCAAACACGCTCCCAGGAACACAATCTTTGCTCATTAGATCAACCTTAACTGTCTATCATATTTTCCAAAAAAAATAAAAAGGAGCCATGACAAAGTACTGGTAGATCAATCAGTAATTGATTATTAAATTTTCACATTTTTACCAAATAAACATCTTTTTTACCTAGTTATCTATCAAACATTTGAGTGAATTTAGAAAGGGTACAAACATTACATAAAATGCTAACATAATCTCACATTGAGAAAAAAAAGAGTCAGACTTGTATTCGATGACATGATTCAATCAAATGACAATTTGCAAACACATGTGAGGTTATAATTATAGTCTTGCAAACCACAAAGCAACAATCTTATATGATATACTTTGTTAGATATAAAACCATTCATGAACCTCTACATAACAGCAAGCTATTTCTTTTTTTTTTAAGAGGTGGAATAACAGCTTAAGCTTTTAGGTTTTCCTTAATATGAGGGAACACGTGTGAAGGAAGGTTGAAGCTGAAGTCTCTCTATGAATGTTTGAACGCCAATCCTGACTCAGCATGGGCCTAAGTGGAGGAACAGGAGGTGTTTCTTTTCGTTGTCACCTTTATTATCTTAATTAGATGGAAATTTTCAATAAAGTCCACTCAACGTGGGGAAGGACTTTGCGATAAACAAACAACATAAAAATACATTGGTGCACACATTCTCTCTCTCTCTATATGTATCTATATATATAAGAGAAGTAAATCTAATGAACACTAGGAACTCGGTTTCTCTAGAAAAGTTTATGCAAATGGAATCTGCAACTGTAATTTCATGGGAATCAACTCTTAGGTCACTCGGATTTTCTTCCAAGAGTTAAATTATTCTACATCGGTCATTTTCACTGAATCAACCCTTGGACCATCTGCAACTGAGTTATATACGTTTTCGTGATTCAAGAACCACTTTCCACAAAATCATCACTACAGTACAGGATGTTTGTGATTAAAAACCAATGGTTAATGGTGTACTTCAAAAGCCCATTCCCACTAAGGAAACCCTTTCAAGCATTAATGTGCAGTCGGTTTGACAAAGAAAGTCACAAGAAGAACCTAATTGTACTATTTTCTTTTATAAATGGGTTGCTTGACCATTTCAATTCTCACCCTCCCCCACCCCCCTCTCTCTCTATATATAAATATATAAATACGAATATAAAAGCTGTGTGCATGTGTATGTGTGTTGCAACACACATTTCTAAATTATAAAGTAGAGATAGATGCAAGCACATGAAGCATTTTTCTATGTTTACACATGCAGAAACACATCACTCTGTGAAGTATACACTAATAATTTAAATGCCATCTCATAAAAAATTCTATCAGCTGTTTGTCGTTTAACGTTCCGCATTATTTTTATGTGTGGAAATTACTCCATCTATGTGAACCTGGTCAATTAGGGGCATCAGGTCAAGGGCTTTTCTTGCTATCATGGTCTCCACTACAACCATTAAAATAATGCCCATGGACCCTAATTGTGATTCTTTTTGGGCTGAAAAGATGTTGATGTTCACATTTTGGATCACCCAAATCCAAAGGATGTCCCACCAAGTTGTATTCTTGATATTTTTAAATGAATGTTGTGTTATCCGATGCCCCAAAAAATATTTAAACCATGCTTCTCTCAAGTGATGGCCATGAACCTGGTTCCATCTCTCTTATAGAAGTACTCTCATTTATCACACTTAAATATCATCACCCAATTAGAGTCTATATCTTTTGTTGACACAAGTCACAAATGATATAATATGAGATAACTTGGACGTAAAATATGAAATATTTTCCATGTATTGCAAGTGGCATCATCTAAAACAAGTAAAATGTATATAAAGAATTGGTGGGGTTGTGTGTAAGTGGTACTAATGAAATCAATAAATTTCTTTGAGGTAATAAATAAGTACATCCCTAGACTTCAACCTAGAATGTTAGATGCCATATAGTAATCCAACTTGCACCAATAATGTGGAAATAAAATATTTAAGAAGCCATCCATGAATCCGAAGTCTATTGGTTCCCACCCCTTGAATCTTACAAGTTATTTGATTGCCTAAGATTAGAAACTTTAGGTATACATGAAGATAATACTATGCTAATAATGAATAGTGGCTTGAGATGAGGGCACATCATCAAATGCCCATTTAATAGACTAAAGAATTTTGGTTGCTTAAAAATGAAGCTGCTGCTACCATTCACATTTAGCAAAATCCTGATTGGTTCAATGGATGATTCCTAGATAGTTTATTAGGAAAATTTCAATGGAGAATATAGACTGGTTAGGTGGACAAATTACATAAGATTTAAAAAAATTAATTGTTAATCAAGCTGGTTCTCAAACATCACTTAAATTATGCATGCATGTGCTGCTATTTTCAAACCATATGGCTTTACAAGCTATATTTAGCTTACACACACACACATATATATATATATATATATATATATATATATATATATATATATATATATATATATATATATATATATATATATATATATAGAGAGAGAGAGAGAGAGAGAGAGAGAGAGAGAGAGAGAGAGAGAGAGAGAGAGAGAGAACTAATTGACATCTAACCTGTGAAACATTCCAAAAGAACAAGAAACTTGAGACATAGGAAACCATTTCGACGTCCGCTAAAAGTAAAGGAAATGATTAACTAATACTTTGGGCAGGTATATATAAAATACTGCAGTCTAATGTATTACTAACACTGTAAGTTATAATATTTTATAGTTTGGTTGTCTGAAATCGGACTGGGTTTGCCCCAATATCATCCTTAATGCATAAGCAATCTTATCTTGGTGTAGTAATATCCAAGACGAAGGATGACAAAAGGACCTGATAACAGCAATATTGTACGATCCGAGATGCATCAGTGCACATATTTTTCCTAGTGACGCTACGTACATTTCTTTATCACTCTGTGATGTTTGTTAAAGTGGTTTAACCTCTTTACTTTGAGAAGAAAGCGAAGCAAAAAACCCTCCACTATACAAGGGCATGCATATCAACAAATGGGTTAATTACTGGATCACAAATCAGGACTCTAGCAGGTCCAAACCCAGACAGTGGATATTGTGATTAAGAGAACTCAATAGCATTTAAAAAGGAATAAAGTATATTCAAGATAATTGCTTACAATTTTTCTAGATGATAATTAATAGAAATGCTATTTGTAGAATCCATGGTAGCATGGCACATGATAGGGCTATGTGAAAACAAAGAATCCATGTAGCCGGCCCCATCTAGTATGGGAAAAGGCTTAGTTGTTGTTGTTGATAGTTAATAGAAAAATCAACATTAAAGGAAAAATATGTGCTGAAGAGTTTCAAAGTAAACAAATAATATGTGGAACACAAATTCAGTATTTGATCAGCATAGATGATACTATAGGCTAAATTGGTATATACTGCATCCCGAGAAAGATAATTTTAAATATTTGGTATTAGTGTCTTCAGGAAATAGGAGAATTGGAGATGTCACTCATATAGTTCCCCTAAGATGTGAGAGAAATTAATGGTTTTACACTTTGAGGTTTGGAAAAGCTTCGAAGTGTTAGCAGGAAAAGATGAAACATGTTGCTCTTTTCGAAGCTAAATACTAATATGATAAGAGGATCCAGCAAGATGGTGGCTAATAATCCAAGTAGTTCACGCCACTTACTGTGAAAGAAGGCTTGGTTTTGTTGGTAGTCTCTCTCTCTCTCTCGCACATGCACACACACGTCAAGGAATATATGTGTGCTTTAATGTGTAACTTTTGAAAAGTTTGGAGGACATTAAATGGTCTAGTACTGAATTTATGTCAGCACGTCAAAAATCAACCAGTCGAATATGAATTTAATGTAATGGCTATAAGCATGAGCATCAAAGCACATGAAAGATTGAAGCCAACCTTAGAATATGAACAGGATTTGTGTTAAAGTGAAAAACAGCCTATCGGCATAGCCCTTCGATTGTCTATGGCCTGACTTAGATCCACTTTTCTGCATGTCAATGGAAATAATAAGATCTGCCACCCCAAGTTCATGCATTTCATATTGTTAGCACATTTGTTTTGATTCGAATTCATATCCAAACTCTTTCAAGGGAGATTTATTCGAATTCAAATGCTGCCGAGCTTGTTTTCTTCAGAACTTCATGTAAACAGCTCTAGCAAGCATAAAACTGGCTGATAATGGAAAATCCATGCATTTAAAATATAATTGCGGTTTATCCATATTATACAATTCAGTAGCTTTCTTTTCCCATCTATAATTAGTATACAAGATGATGGTTAATACGACCTGATATAGATATTCTCCTTTCTCAATGAATCTTTTTTGAAACAAATTGCTTGAATTTAGTAATAAGTCCAGGAAGACCAGCCTCATGGCAATGCCATTGTTCGACTTCCACCTAAAGATGGGCTTAGAATTCCCTAATGCCTGCTCATCCTCGGACTGTTATGCATCATGAATTGGAAGCTTGGTTGGTTCCCATGGGGAAGAAGGATCCACTAATTTTAACTAATCACATTCTAATATCAGAACAGAGTGCTTGGATGAAAGGGCAAAGGCGAGGTGGGTCTTATAGGGGGCATTTGCATCCCCGGGCCGCACAAGGTTGAAGCAGCACGGTGCACTTCGTTCGTGTTAATCATGAGGAGGGATGAAGCGGCATCGGGCCACTTTGTCCCGGGGAGCATGATTTTACATGCTTCCTGTTCGCGAATGCCATTGCCAGGAACCCCATGCTGCTGAGTTTGTGGATGAAGCAGCCTCGTACTACTTTGTCCATGAATTCAAACAGATCCCTACTCGGTGTGTGTACATGAATTAAAACAGACCCCTACTCAGTGTTTGTTTAAAAGGCAGTGACTTCAGAACTGGGACCGATACTTAGGGTGGGCCTTTCCTTCACCTTCAATCGAGTAAAACATGGGATTGAACGGCCTGCTTTTACTCCATAACACGGTCTACATTTGGTTATAGGGGAAATTATAACTACGATTTTAGTTTCATAGTCCCAGACCTTGTAAACAAAGATCTCTAGATCAAGAATCCTGTCTCCTACATTTAATCGATGGGCCAATACGAACAAGGCATCAGGACAGCATGCAACCCTTAACATCTGAATCCCCAGCCCCTCTGTGATAAAAATTGTGATCGACCCCAAAGATCTAGAACCCTCAGCCCCCCGAGGATAAAATCCTGGCTGCACGGCTGCTCAGATGGGTAGATTACCACCAATTGTTTCCTCACCAATCCACTAGATGATATCACCAATAGTTCCTCACAGTGCATTAGACGAAATTTGTTGCGCAAGCTGAATGCTTTTATGGGAACTCCAAATAGAGTTCCTTCTAGGATTTTCATGGATGAAATATGGATGCTTTCACACTATTAGTGATAAAGTCAATGACATAAACAAGAGATGGTGCAAGATGCAGTACAGAGAAAAGGGTATCTAAAGTTCCAAACCATAGAATTAGAACTCATAATGTCACTGCCATTCTTTTTCTTTAGCAGCAATTTGGCTTCACGCTGCACAAGTTATATCCTTTCCTTCTTACCTCATAAAATTACATGACTGGTTCCCATGAGAGAGAGAGAGAGAGCAACCAAACTAGAAAGGAAACCAATAGAAACGATGAGTGCATCCTTCTCTGTCTCTCTCACACACAGCACACACAACATACCCAAACATGTACACATACACATGCAGGCACGTGCACCAGAAGCACACAAATACCAACTTGATTGGCCATACAGCTTTTTCGGGTCCACCAGCAGCAGCATCTGAAACTAAAAGGGATACAATGGGACTTGGGACACGTGAAAAACGGAACTAGATCAGCAGATTCGAGTAATGACATCCGGTCAAGGAGCAAGAGGAAATGTGGACCTGGGTGGTTAAAGTTTCCACAAGGTTAGGAACGAACGTGTTGATTGTTAAACATGCTGCTCAAATGGTGAAGTGAGCAATAAAAGATGCAACTGAGTGTTCACATGGAGGCGGCTAAGTAAGAAATACATGATGCTTTCCACTTGCAGCCTGCAATATATTTTCACCACCCTAAATACTGGCGTTATATCGATCAATCTTTGAGGTTTTAAAAGTCACTTTCGTACAAAGTTCTTTTCAAACTAATATATAGCATGACACGACACAAGAATACTGCACAAGTATGGCTGCAACTGAAACAGAAATTGAGAAAATCTCGTACATATCCAACTCATTTTATTATCCTTGCAGAAGGCTAGAGTTGATTAGCCAATTATATTCACTGGTACAACTGTAGAATACATGCAAAGGAACTCTCTCTCTCTCTCTCACACACACACAAAAAAAAAGAAAAAGAAAAAACCATACCAGGAAGACTGGAAAACTTGATGGTCCATGAATGCGCTTTAACTTCTTCCATCCAGCAGTCCCAAACACGAAGCCAGAATATTAGCAGAGAGTCAGAGACAACCTTTCCATTTCCATTACTTCACAGGCTGAAAACATAACATTTCATACATTAGGGCAAGATTCAGTACCATTATCTGCATATTCTACCAAAGACCTTCCTCAGTATGGGAATCATCTCTTCTCATTTAGGGTTTGTGACTTTTAACAGGATAAACTCAGAGAGTAGGCCCTTTGGATCTGGAATGGAGGTTCTTGCACGCGCCACTGTGTTAGATGTCCTCATTCATCAAGAAGTTCACAATATCTTCTCTTTATACTTTGTGATACTTGAACTTTTGACCAATATTAAATCTGTTAACGCTTTCATCAAATCCTCTCAGGATGACCGTTCTTACTGCTGCCACTCCCTGCTTTATGGCTTCATCCACCTACTTGAAACAAATGAGTCCGCCAAATTAGCTTAGTTTTGAATATGGACCAAAAGAAAGCTCATGAAATTAGATAAATGTTTACAGGCTGGAACACTTGGTTCTTTATTGTGTATCAAGTATTTTCAAATGACTTTATGGAATAAAAGCAAGAGATTTAACTTGGATATGTTTGGGAGCGTGGAAAAGTTTGCTTTTTCCTGTACACTAAAATGCTCCCCAGGGGCGTAAGCTGACAGATACTTCCGCTAACCAAAGAATAGTTCCTACAACATTTTAGTCTGGTAAAGTTCCGACTAGATCTAAACCATTGCAAAGCGTCTGGTTCAGTTCCTAATTATATTTGGACTGGCATATGCAGAAGAATGATGGTGCATTCGAAATCAAAAAGTCGTTCTGAAACAGTTGACTACAGGTCACTTAATAAACTAGTCAGGCCACAAGGACATGTTATCTAGTCTTATCTAATTAAATAATTTTTATCCAACCCAGCACTGTCCTAATTTGAGCATAATGGAGATACAATGGTAACCATGTGCAATTTGCGTGTACTAGTGTCCCCCTCTGTGTGCATGAGTGTGAGCGTTGATGCATGGGAGCAACTCTTGTGTCTGTATTGTGAGCTTGAAAGAAAGTAACCGTCTATGTTCTAACCTGCTCCCGCTCCTCTGGACTAAATTTCTGAAGTAGGAAAGCTTTGACGTCCATGGTCCCTGGTGGATTCCCAATGCCTGCAGAAGTCACAGAGATACATTTTGTTTTCCAGCAAATGTCCACTCAAAAACCAACTGGAAGGAAGAATTGCAGAAACAACAATGACTGACCTATACATAACCTAGGGAATTGACGGCAACCATCCAAATGTTCCGAAACACTCTTCATTCTGTAACGAGGATCAAAGTGATTACTGATGTGATTATGGAATTATAGAACACCATTTAGTAAGAGGATATACTAGTGGATTACTTATCTACATCTTGACAAAGCCCCTACCAAATACGAGATAATGCATGAATGTTGAATTTGGTTTCATACTGATATTACAAATAATATCTCAGCAATGACTCACCCATTATGATGTCCATGTCCACCTTTTGGCTGGAGTCTCATGAGACCATTCGGTAAAGCCATCTCATCATAAATCTAAATATTCAATAGCAATCAGTTGTCAATGACTCAATATAGTTTCTAGATATATCAATATCAACATTATAATGAAGTACAATCACAACAGCAAATTTACCACAAGTATATGACGGACTGGTACTTGGTAGTAAGCTGCAAGAGGTCCCACCTTCATTTAATAAAAATGTATAAGATATTTGATGTATGATTATGCGTTTGACTTTTACTGGCTGAGAAAGATAGGCAAAATTGAAAACCCAAACAACTGAAATGAATGGAAATGATTTAAGTAGCCCATGATAAAAAATCAATTATGATTGTGGTTAATAAATGGTGAGACAGAACTCTGAAAGCTGAAAACAGGGCATCACTCTCACTAACTGCATGAATGGATAGGTTATAGAATGCACGCTCTGTCATTGAGCTTTTCTTTTTGAATTACTTCAACTTTATATTTTAAATTACCACACTATCTTTACAAAAAAACCATGTAGCCGACCCCATCTAGTATGGGAAAATGGTTAGTTGTTGTACACTATCTTTACAAACCGGCTGAGGTTCATACATTCCATAACAGTTAGATGAAAGAAGAATCAGATCCTTTTGTTACTCATGGAATAAAAGAATGTCTAATATCTCAGTGTTGATGATCAAAGATCGCTACCAAATAGGATCTCATACTTGTCCAACAATTCAGTTATATATATGCTATCTAATTAGACCCAAAGGCATATTTCTCAGATCCTGCGAAAAGTGGCTCATGATGTCAACCTCAACCAACTTGGTTACCGAACAACAGAGCTTTGTCATTAGATCATAAAGCAGATAACTGAGGTCCACACAAGATCATGAGAAAGACCAGACATTCAAGAAAAAAGTAACCGACAAGTTCCTCGCAAGAAGCTTGAAAGGGAAAGATCAATAGAACTAAGAATGTCGTTCTGTAACAAATAACATGCACAAAAGAAAATAAGAAAAAGATTGGATAATGCACAAAATCAAGAAAAAGAAGACTAACTGATTCTCCACTGAAGTTCATATAAGTTTGAGGCTTTGACAAGAGAACCGGAACCTCTCCAATGGAACCTACGCCGCTCATGGAAGTTTATAAAGCATATAAACAACTTTCTAATCAAATCTCAAACAGCAGTATGTTTTGAACAATTAATCAAGGCACAAATTATCGAAAAAAACTTTAGCCGACCCCGTCTAGTATGGGAAAAGGCTTAGTTGTTGTTGTAGTTGTTGTTGTTGTATACACCATTTACAAAAGCATAAAGTACCTATCCCTATCAGAGCTTTTGACTGTATGGTATTCAGTGTTATGCCTTCTTCCTGAGAAATACGATCAATCATTTCAAAGCCCACCTAGTTACGAAAAAAACAGTTGTCAAGTTATGGCATTGCTGTAACAGGTTTGAATGAATTACAATTACTAGACTCACATTATGCCTTGTTCCATGATATTTATTCCCTGGGTTTCCTAAACCCACAACAAGCCATGGTGTGTACTCCAGCTTGGTTCCATCTTTTTGTGTCAAGCAAGCTGATACACTGCATGTCGAAGGAGATCGAACTTTCTTAGAAGAGGTTCTTTGTTTGTAAGATATGCATGCCACTGGCATGGAAAGTGCCTGCAACATCTCTTCAAAAGCCTACGATATAAAATAAATGCTCAATCCATCAGTATGATGTACGTGCTTGTGAATAGTTATGCACATGACATGATTTTAAATGGTTACTGAACTGAATCAAGTTTGAGCGCAAGTTAATAGAAGATTTTTAACATACATGATTGCAGGCCAGTAGATGTCACAAAGAAGTTCATCCTATACTCATAGCCGAATGTTCATTGATTCAGTATTAATTGATACAGAAATTGATATATCGATTAGGACAAACATTTCAAGAGGCAAAAAGATCAAATTAATTTGGAAAAGAGTTCCCCGTGTTTCCTTCAGGGACGACTACAGAAGCTTTTCAGGAAAAGAAGATCAATGACCGGAAGGATTCGCAGTGATAATCTTAGAATCTCATTAGCTCTCCAACTTGCAAGAGCGAATCTTGGTAGCCAAATCAATAGCTATGAGCATTCCAACTAACTTAAACATTGTACAGCGTATCACCGTAGCAATCCCACCAAAATTTTCAGTGAAGCATTTCCACACGTACTTCGTACGCGTCCACATCTCAGCTGACTTTTCCATTGAACGAGCAAATTTAAAAGACGGGTGGTGGCATCGACAACCAAACTCACACCCTCAATACGTCTTACGGTCTTCTGGACATACTTATTCAGAAAAAGAGAACGCTATATGAATGAATCGTGAAGACCTTTACCACTCTTCATAATTCTCATGATAAACTGTCACAAGTTTAAAAGGAAGGCCAAAAGAAACGGAACAGATAAGTGATGCGTTACATACTAAAGCGAGAAGCCGCTGTTCCACCTCTTGATGGTTGTCGATGCGTTCGGTTTGTTACTGGAGAGAGAAAGAGAGACAGAGAGAGAGAGAGAGAGAGAGGGAGGAATTTGTGGATCTACCACACCGGATCCGAGCGTAATGGATAACGTTCTTTTCATGAGCTTGAATCCAAGTAGACGGGATCCGAATTGCACCAATCAGTCATTGCGCTCTTTTGAGCTGCGTCCTCCTCGGCCTGGCTAGCACAAGCCTCTGGTCATTTTGAATTTCTTTTTCAAGAAAAATTAAATTCTAATAAATTATGTTTTAGTTTTATCTTATTCCTGCTATTAGCACCATGCTAACCTTCATACTTATATAGATTTCTGTAAAATAACTTGCGCCGATATTTCAAGTGATAGGCAAGACATTCAAAATATCAAAGATCATGGAATGCTTGTGTTCCATCAAGCAAACACGGGCACCAACACGTATATACGCAGCTGAGTCCCTGCAGCTAGACATGGCTTGAAATCTCTTCGGTTTTGGTTTTACCTATCATCAAATCAGAACTGCCGGTTTCAAATTGTAGTTCTTTTAAATTCTTTTTTAAAATTTAATTGTTTAATATTTTAACTGATTATGGACGGCTTAAGGCTCAAACTGCAACTGCCTCTCAAACTGCAACTGCCTCGAAACAGGCAGTTGCAGAACCGTGACTAAAAACGAACCCAAGTCGATGCAGTTATGGTTGTAGGTTTCAGAGTAACCAAAACTAGTGGTTTAGACCGCCGGTTCTCGTTTGAGAACTGATCATGTTTAACTGCGATTAGCTACAGAGAGTGGACTTAAAACCACTTGATATAAGATGGTTCATCTTGGGGCCAAGCCACTGCGAGACATAACTTTCCACTGAAATATTCACTAGGTGAAGCAGAGTTGCTGTGAAATATGATTATAGTCCACGGTTGTAACCGTCAGGGCCTTACAACCTTTTCAGTTGCTCAATCGTCTAGTCATGTGTTGCATCAGAGATGTTTATCAATCATTGCAATGCTGCAAAGTTTGATTCAACAAACTTTGTGAACAATACTGGAGTTTCTGTGCACGACAAGCAATAGCACACCTTGGCAAGGGGGTCGACTCAGAAGTTAAACGTTATAAGTTCGATACCCGGGGCACGCATCTGGCCGGCTCCGGCCTCCCCATTGTACCACAAAAGTTATTAGGGTTTCTATGTCTCCAAAAGTGTGGAGTGGTTGCATGATGATAAGGAACGATAGAAGAAGTTCAAACTCACGACTTTTCCCAACTATTTTCCAACTACATTTGGAAAATCTGGACCTTGCTACTAACAATCTGGTTATAAAGTAATTATGAATCAACTCTTTTCAGAGAATCCAAGGATCCCATCATGAACTTTTTGACTACATAAGTTAAAGAGAAAAGATTTAATCTTGTTAGACAGATAAAACACATGCATTGAAGGCTTTCTATCAGATTTTTCTACTGATATGCAAGTTACAATGTCAGCTTTATCTGCAGGGGGCCATGGTGAAGGGATCTCACGTGTAAATGAGGGTGAGAGCTCTGAAACTATGGACTGGGAAACTAACTATTCAATATCTAAGACCTAATCATGCATGGGACAAGGCCCCATAATACAGTGCTGCCATCTGTAAAACCATGGCTGATTTTACTAAGACCTTCCTTAATGGTTGTACCCAAGTGTTCCTTACAATAGAGACATGGCAGAATTACTTTGTTTGCTCAGAAGACTTTCAGTACTTTTTGCTTCAACCTGCCCATGCAAAAGTGCTCCAAAAATTAAGTTTGGCCTGTCGACCTTCAAACCTAGCAAAAATCAATGTTAATACCCAAGGAGTTTAGCCTAATGAAAAGAGATGTGTTCAATTTTCATGGGCTCTGCTTCCTGTTTGTCTTGGGACGAGGGTTCTACAGAAATTTAGGCTGGTATTTCCCACCCTAGGTACGTTTCTCACAGTTATAAAATAAAGACAAAAGAGCATTACTATCCAATGCAGTTTGGTGTGGCATCAATGGAAGATAAAATGGAAACGATATCGATGATTCTTACAGCTACCAGAGATTTAAATACAGGTGGACAGAACTTTGGTGAGGTATAAGAAATTCGACCGTGAACACTTTAACTGAGATATAAGAAAGGCCTCTGAATTGTTAGAGGTAAACATTAAATCATGATCTTACATTTTTAGAGTTAAATGTTAATATTACACAAGCACAATAGTGATTAAGAACTTACAAACCACATTCATACATAGTGCAGAAGGATTTCTTCGGTTTTGATTTTGGTTCCCTATTACCCTTATAACCGTGAAATCAGGTCCTACTATCATATTTTTCACGTTACCGCTTGAGCTCTTCAGTGGCACAGTCATTTTCAGTGGGGGTTGCTGCTGACACCTATTCCGCACTCTGCCCTATATCCACATTAAACAACATTGGATTTAACCACCATTGTTCCATAAAACACATCTCAGTTTCGGAGCCTCACTTTTTCCCCATTTTTTCAAGCTTGCTGATTGTTAATCTCTCTCTGGGCATGTGTGTGTTGGCATGTGCCTGTGTGTGGACGTCTGTCTGTCTGTGTGACATTCAAACATATTCGTACAAACTAAAATGATTCATATTCATTCATCATAGCTTAGTTCTTGCCTTTCACTGGAAATGGATTTACAAGCAAAAGAACTGTTCCCACAAAATGCAGCAAACTTCCATTAGATTAATACAGCAGATGTTGATCTGAAAGCAAAAAACATAAGTCAGTTTTGGTCATTTTCTGGTGGATATCTAATTCCTCTAATTTGAAGTTGTATTCTTTTAGAATTCCACCTCTAAAGAGCAGTCAGAATACACAGTTTTCCATATTAGCACGAACCCTCATAAAAGGATACGCCAACGTTGCAATTTCTGTGCAAGGATAGACCACAAAATTCTGAATCACAATGCATCAGCTTTGTCAAGGTGATACTGAAGCGATTAGAGACTACAAATTTCAGATGGATTTCACTTAAATTGGAGAAGATCAAGTGCGACCTCAGTGACCAAGCTTTGCAATATGCGCTTCTCAATATCTACTGCCGCCTCGAATGCCTCAATTTCAAAGTCTGTCCATTTACCAAGCGGAGTGCTCATCTCCCACTCTAGAATCTCGTCCAGAACCCTACCTTGCAATCTTTGATGCCTGCTGACTTCCTCAAATATTTCCGTGCTTAGTCTTTCTCGGCTCAGGAACATTGGGAGCTTGCTCAATGCCTGATACCCAGCTCGACTATACCGATGAAATTTCAAAGCCAAGTAATTCAATACAAAATCGAAGGCAAACTTTCTCCTATGGTACCCTTCAGGCCTCATAAAATCTAAGATGCATCCTGTATTTCTTGAGTGCTTATCCATCATAAAAGACTCCAACTTCTCAAATAAACATGGATCAGCAAAGCAGGGATGATGTACATCAGACAATGCTACATTGTCAAATGAGAGTTTTATACTAGATAAAATTCGCGTAACGTAATCAAGCTCCGGTTTCTCAGAGGTAGGACAAGTATCTTCCATCAGGGTTCCAATTGAATCTTTGTCAATGCTGCACATTGGGGGACAATGGGTATCGACTATATTACCTCTTCCCAGAATATTGTTGTTCCTGGAGGTTGCAGAGTCAATCAGCTCCGTATCAACAACAGATTTTTCTGCCTTCCCAGGGGAGCAACTAGACAAAGACAGATGCAACTGGGTACCTGAAAAGGAGAAGGATTAAGAAAGATCCCAATCAAATGGACCAAGGGAGGTTTTCTCTTTTCGGACAGGAGTGCTTCTTGTAATTCTTTGTAGTTCACTATACATTTTCCCCAAAGCTTTAAATGCAATAAGGAAAGCACGATAGTAGCAAACATGGGTGCCTCAGAAAAGGTATCTCAATTTTTTGCATTATTAAGGGACATCACCATGAAGAGAAGTTCGATAGTTAGACTCGTATTATGGATAACCTTTTCGTTGTAGTTCACCACCATATGGTCAAATGTGTATAAATGCAGAAACGGAAATAGCGGCATCATGGCAGAATACTTGAATTAACCGGAACAGTTTTTTGAATTCTTTGGCCTTTTATCACCATAAAGAGTTGCTCGATACTGATGCAAACTGACTTTAGAATTTTTACAGAATATTCTTATTTGAAAATATTGTAATCACAAATAACTAAATGACAGATGATTGCATATTGTGCGCTTATGAAGGAAAAAATAGCCAACAAATTTGCATCTTTACATTGTCACTGCCCAAAATGCTACTTAATCTTTTCAGATACAGGAGCCTGTACATGGAGTAATGCAATTTGCAAAAGAAAGCAGTTGCAACTCCAAGTCCCTCAAATCAAGGAGCTCCAAAAATAAAAATGGCATGCGTAACATTTTCAATAGCACAAGACTAAATATGTTTTACCTCGCCAACCATCATAGCTTTCAGATGAAAAACAACTCTCATTGGAGAAGGATGCATCAAGAATTGACACAGGACTTTGATGAGTAGAATCATTTAGAAATGAAAACCTTGAAGGCTTTGTTTTTGTCTCGGATCTTGCTGAGCTAGAATCACCATTTTTACTTTCAGATGGAGATACAGAGAAAGCTATCTTCCCAACACCACTGTGCGTTGCTGCCTGCAGAGGAAAAAACAATCTTATATTGGTCTGGTATTACTAAGAAGATCTCAGCCTTGATGGACGAATGTGGATCACATCAGTCCGTTCACTACATTTGCGTGCCACTAAAAGTGTTCAAGTATAACAAAAAGAAAGAGAACTTAAAAATGGTAAATACAGCAAACTTGCTGATCTAATTCAACGAGCACACAAGTAAAAGCAGAATAAGAGATAACCTGAGGACTTTGTGCTTCATTGATCAATTCATCAGAAGTTGAAGAACACTCAGTTTCAGCTAGATAACCAATCTGTAAACTATCAGAATCATTGAATGCCGTCGATGAATTATTTTGAAGTTCATCACGTGTAGATTGCTTGGCAATCAAAGCAGATAAAAGGTCCTGAAGTATCAAAATAGCAGACTTTTCTTGCGCTTCTACACGAGCTTCAGATTCTCCAATAGAGTGATTTTTGGACGGAAACTTCTTTAACTCAATCCCTTGGCTGGGAGTTAGCTCTCTCAACTTCTGTTCTAAAAGGGAACTTAAAGAATCTCCTGTCACATCTTTTAGTTCACGAGATGGCACCCTCCTGCCATGCAGGTTGGAGGACCTCTTCTTCTGCGGAAAATTAGTATGGGAACCGAGACGCATATCATCTAGTCGGTTAGAAGCACCACATACAAACTCACCTTTGTCAATTTTCCCACTGTCTGAAAAGGGCCTCATTGATGATGTAAATGTAAAGGAGATAGCATCTGTCTGATTAACATTACAGTTCATCTCTCGTTTGACGTCATGGTCAGGACATGCATGTCTTCGGCGCTGAACATTGATATTGTTCTGCACAGTTTGAGCTTTTGAAGTCATACTTTTGCATCCAGGAGTTGAGAGTTTCGGCTTGCTTTCATTTAAATGAACAGCTGACCCTATCGTTCCAGCATGAGAATTGCTATTAATTGGTATTTTCTTGTGATGTAAAGCATTTGCTCTCAAGAATGGTTCGTCCCCTTTGTCAAAACTGCACCTCTTTTTAACTTCTCTATTCTTCAGTGTAGCATTGCCCAGGTTTACATCTTTTGTATATGTCCTAGTTTGCGTCGGTTTGTTCAAGTCCCTGCTTGAAACATTACTCTCTTTTGAGGCCTCCCAAGATGAACATCGTCTACTGTACTTAATACATGGTCTAGCATTTTCATGCCAACCACATTTCGCCATAAGAACCTGGCTTTCTTTCTCGTTATGCAGATTGAGTACATTAGGGTGCGTGTTGACTTTGATGAGCTTTTCCTCAAACTTCTGGCAGTTAGGCTTTCTATCTGGGATGCCCAAATCATGCTCTTTTCCACCATAAGGCTTCCCGCTATCCATGACCTGAGAATTTTCTGCCATGCTTTGCAGATTAGGCTTAACATGATAGTTGAGAGGAAACCACTCTTCATTATTCGCAATCCCAGGCTTTCCAAATAAAAGTTTGCTAGTAGTCCTTTGTTCTAGATCAGGCGAAGGTACCGGAAGTTTCAGTTTGGTCTCAGCAGAATCTCGAATATCACCAACATTAGCATCGCGCTTCTGAGCCTCTTTTTGACCAACGCTAGTTTTCAAATTCTGACATTCATGACTAAAGAAGCCGGTACTCACTTCTTTAGTTGATATCCTTTCTGCAGGGGTCAGAGGTTTCTTCAAGCATGGAAGGGTACATTTTGATCTGCTAGTGGCTAGCAACCCAGGCTCCAAAATTTTGGTAGCAGCTTCCATTAATCGAACTGTATTTCTGCCATAACGACTGCTAGAGCTTTTGACAGGACATATAAGTTTCTGATGATGATTATGATGATGCTTTCTTGAGCGTGAAGCTGCATTTCTGAATGGAAAGGACTCAGATTTGACAGACGGCCTCCCCTCAAGGATCCCAGTTTTCTGCAACTTCTGTGGCCTATATTCAACCAACTTCTTCCTAACTTCTGGACATGGATGAGCATCAAGTGATTCAGACAACTTCCTCTGAATATTGAGCTGCTGTGGTTCTGAAGCATTAGTTCGTGAAGACTCTCTTGCAGGCATTGAGTCCAAACCCATGAGACGGCCGACAATGCCTGGTGACCGGACAGATTTGTGCTTGTGATTAGCACCTGTTGAAGAACAATGGTCATGGGACACAGATCTTTTTGCATCTGGGAATCCACCTCTGTTCTCGTCAGCAATCTATCAAATGAAACAACAATTGTTTGATAAAGAAATAACCAGAAATTCGAGAGCATAAAGGGAATTTAGAAAACCAAGAATGGATAAAGATACAAACCAGAAGTAACTTAGCCATGGGAAGTTTGTCGTCACCAAACATCTTAGAAGCTTTCTTTGATTTCGCTGGAATAACGAAAAATTGAAAACACAAAAGGTTCAATGATTCTCACAGAGTTAAATACCTAGGCGATGGTCATCATAAGAAGATTGACTACCCTATCTGGGTTATGGAATATAATGATTTATATCAAGAACTGCTTTGGATCTGGTGAAGAAAGGAAAACAAGTGACATTCAAAACTCTGTTGAATGTAAAAACCAAAACTTTTAATCACATGAATTGACGCAAAACATCTTAAAACTGAACGCCCTTTTGAATAGAACTCAGAGTCCATATATACCAAATATCTTAAATCCAAGAGTGAAAAGTCATAATCAAGTACATGAACCACATGAATAGTTGCAATTTAGCTCAGAGTCCATATATACCAAATATTTTTTTAACAAGATAAAAGGGAGCAATGATAGAATCCCACTAGCACTCATGAGACAGAGGATGCGTACCTCCAAGAAGGAATCTGTTTGAGAAGAGCTTCTTCCGGGCGAACCTCCTGTTCCAGTCAAAGAGTTGAAAGAATATTCCGACGCAGCCACCAGGCTTAGGGCGTGGCTTCTCCGCCACAGTCAAACTCGAAAGCGTTTTCCCTGGAGTCTCATCCATTTGAATAACCAGGCACCAACTTCGCTTTCTCTCTCTTTTACAGGAAAATAATTAAAGACTAAGCAGAAGTTCGGTCGTCGAAAGATTCAAAAGCTCTCTAAGTTCAATCTCAGATTCCTTCATAAAAAGCCTGAAAAATATGGTTTGATCAAATACCACTGTGCGATGAACCAATCAAGCAGCGCTCAGATAAGCCGCATGCCTCTCTCTTAAAGCATGACAAAAAGACCAGAGAGAAAAGATAAAGGGAGGAAGGAACTGGTTTGTAGAAAGTGGCCGCTTTTCCCCTTCAAAGCCAAACAAAAAGAGAGGTTGGTGAAGTCATCGAACCGAGGCCTCAGTATTTCCAATCAACACTATGTTAAGAGAGAGAGAGAGAGAGAGAGAGAGAGAGAGAGAGAGAGAGAGAGAGAGAGAGAGAGAGAGAGAGAGAGAGATTTTAACTGATGGTATCTTTTCTTCCTTCACGTAAGAAACAGAAGACCGCGAATTTCACATCATAACAAGCTCAAAACTGTCTACATTCTAACACACAGATTTGAAATGTTGGTATATCTCCTTCACTTCAAGGAAGAAGCACAAGACCACGAATTTCACATCAAAACAAGTTTACAACCATATACATTATTGGCAGAGAGAGAGGGAGAGCAATGAAGATGATGTGAAGACAACAAATTAAGAGAATAAGATTCGGGAATTGGGTAGCTTTCTCTCATTCAAGAAAGATCTAAATCGTTGCTGCGGAACCATGCATCCCGTATCTACTGCTAACATCCCTCCAGCTAGAGAAAGAGGGTGTATGGGAGAGAGAGAAACGTTAATTCATGGTCATGTAAAGCAATAAGAAGTTGACAAAGAAAGAATAAACCACACAAGAGCAATTTGGTGCCTCGTTTCTATTTATTCTTCCGGAATTATTTTACTCTTCACGTAAATACGCATATAAATATACTACATCCCTATAAATTTTCTATTTTTTCTGATTCCGGAGAATAAAGTAACGTTTAGCTGCTTCAGTAATAGCAGCAATGGCAGACTCTCTCTCTAGTTCGACGGAAGGGAGGAGAGAGAAGAGCACGGGTGGCGTGCAAATTGGCCGAAATTTACAGAGGTTGATGTGTGCCCATCGATGAACCTTGTTGTTCTTTTGCCGGAGCACGTACATTAAATTACATATACGCCATAAGAGTTCGAGACTCTAAAACGGCGTTTTTAGAAAACCGGCGTTATTCACGGCCTTCAATGATTGCTGCAACCGAGTCTGTCTCGAGACGGACTCGGTTTGACACGCCCGGTGGACCCTGGATTCGTTTCGTCTTCCTCTGGATAGAAGAACCCTACCCACCAATCTCGTTTCCAAAAAGCATTTGTTTCTCGATTTTTCTCAATACTCTTGTTTTCCAGAAAATACTTGAAAGATTAAAACTCTTTTAAATACAAAAAAGAGTGAAATTGATTTTTTAATTAAGGCAGCAAAATGAGATTAAGCTCCTTGTGCATATATATATATATACATATATATATGTATATGTGTATATATATGCTAGGAAAAGTATTAAGCATTTTAGTTAGTTGCCCTCTAACAGTCAATAAATTTAGATTGAGAATACGGTCTATATTGAAAAGCTAATTCTTCAATTAAACAATTGTGTGCTTCAATCTTCAGCAAAAATTACATAAAACTCAAGCATCTCAATTTTAACGGGCTAGGTTGTTTTCAGTCATTCAACTGAACTTATGGTTCATAGCATCTGCTTGACGTTTTTTTTTTGTACAATGGGTCGAAGACAGAGATACACACCCCTTATCGAACTCATGACCTTCAACTTCTAGAAAAAGTTTACTAAATAAATTAGAGAAAAGGTAAGCAGAAAAATTAAGGAAAGTGAATGATTGCACGAGTAGTTAGATATCATTCAATGTAAGATCTGAATCTGGTTCTTAACTTAAGATCTGGATCCTTCATATTTACTGAAATCAATTGCGCATTTATGTTGATTATGAATGAAAACTCTAGATAGGACTCAGTGGTATACGTACATTAATAAGGCAAAATGAGGTATATGTCTAAGAAATAAACCAAGAGATATAAATACATTGTTAGCGTGGGGCTATACCCAAAGCCCACTATCGTTCCGTTGGCTACTTTTGAGCTCATATCGACCAGACCACCTCGTGAAGTTTCAATGAAAAGCCATTGCTTCATGAGCAAATGAGACATGTCACAAACAAACCAACAACCAAATGAGGCCAGCTATAATGCGGCCTGGGTTCAGCAGCTCACTTGGATCATTTTGCGTAGCGATCCTACCTTTGAATTGTTTCGCCTAAGATCGAACAATGCCATTGGATCCATCTCAAACCCATATTCCCCTACATAAGTTTTAATTTACATTTCGAATTTGAATCCTGGTTTGGATCAAGAACACGGGTATCTCCAACCCGACTCGTCTGCAGGAGAGTGACTCGAGTCGTCGTTCAAGAAGTAACGGCGTCGGGTTCAACGGTTAATTAGATCGGGTCAGTGATGACGAGGAAGATTTAGTCATTTGGGAGATCATGAAGGGCATTACTGTCCTATACAAAGGGGTTAGCGTACGGCACGCGCAAGCAGACAAAAACGGGACAACGGTTCACTTCGCTCGTTTTGTAGCGCGCACAGCTTTTTAAAAATATAACATGAGGTGGACACAGTGGTATAAATGTAATAGAAGTGTCATGACTAGCAATTCTACTCTTGTGTGGTTGTTGTGCCTGCTGCATAATATCGGCCGCGTTTCGTGTTCGTGTTCGTGTCAAAAGTGCTCTTGTCCTAAGCAGTTTTTGATCTCTTCTTTGGGTTGGGTAGACGGAGTAAAACAGAAAAAGTTCATGATATGCCAAAAATGAAGGTTGTGGCTCTTGGGAGTCGAACTCCCAGCCTACATCAACGCCAAGAAACATTCTACAATTAAACCATTTTTCTATTTGTGATAACAAATATAAAAAAATTATATAAAATTTTAATAACCGGTTTAGAATTGTCGGTTTCGGATTCTGGATCAAATTTCAAAATCATTAACCGTAACCGAACCGGAGAATCCTTAGTTCCAAGGTTAGTTTCGGTTATCGACAGTTTCACTGTTGGTTCTGTTTTGATTCTAACCATCAAGCCATTTCCGAACTGACCATGTCTAATTCATACCCGTTGCATGTACACAGACTTCTTAGGTTGTGTACACGTTCTATTTCGTGTCGACAAAGTGCTTCACCCTCCCCTAAATTTGAACAAGTTCTCTAGATGTATGTTGCTTCACAGTAGAACCGAGATTGGACTCATTTGACCGTGTTTTTGAACTTAAGTTTGAGCTTATTTGAATTTGTGTTTATGTTTGTTTTAATTCATATTAAAAAGACAAAACTTAATATGGATTATATTTACATAACCAAACTAAAGAAAACTTTTACACGAGTATAAAAGCTAAATAGTTCGGGTTAGCTGGCCGAACTACACTAGCCCAACAGAGTTGATCAACATGTATTGTTCGTGTTCAGCTCATGAATAGATTATGAATGAAAGAGGAACGAGCACACCTACAAGCAATTGGGTAGACACGGCCGGCTTGGAAATGGCCTAACAGTTTCAACTCAAACCAAATCGGGTTAGGAACCGGCTGAAACTGGAAGTGGAAACTACTCAAATGGCCTAACAGTTTCAACTCAAACCAAATCGGGTTAGGAACCGGCTGAAACTGGAAGTGGAAACTACTCAAAATCGGGGACGACTCGGACTCGGTTTGCTTGGTTTCACCTTTTATAAAATTGAAATCAATAGTTTAAATTTTTAATAACTTTTCCCGATTATGAGTGGTTTAGAACTTAAACCATAATTAACAATTTTAAAGAGGAAGCAAAATCAGCCCTGTCCCGATTCGGTTCAATTCATTGATTATAAGGAAACTGAAATTACCAGGTTTGAAACTGCCCTAGAACCAACCATATCTACCGTTGAGTTTGTTTACTAGCACTAGCAGCTAGTACATGGGACATTAATTCTTTTAAAAGATTTGAAAGTATTACTATGAAGACATCTTTTTTACTATCTACGTACTCCTTTTTTTTCAAAAAAATCAAAACTACCTCTCATCACTTTCTTCTCTCACACCCCGTCTAACATTTCTCTCTCTTCTCTCACTCAATTTCAACATGGGTCTCTCTCGTTAGATCTCTTTACTACGACAATTGGCATTTCATTCAATGTTGTTGTCTTTTTTGCAATTGAACAACACAAATTCTATTGAATCTCGTCAAAAAAGTAAAATAAAGAAGAATCTGAATAGGAAAAATAAAACAAAAAACGAAAGTAAATAATAAAAAAAAGAACAACAACAATAAGAATCAAGAACAAAAAAAAAAGGAAAAAAATCAAGAAACATGCATAAAGACAAGAAAAAAAAAATTAATGTCACGGTTTCGACTCAAAATGCAACATAGGTGTGTCTCCCAAAGAGAGAGATATGCATCAACTATATCTCCCCAACAAGAGAGGTATGCCTCAACCATGTCTCTCTAATGAGAGAATCATACCCTAGTTGTGTCTCCTCAACAACAGAGATGCGGGTGACGTGCATCTCCCTTGTTAGTGAGACATAGTTATGCTACATTTAAAGTCGAGAACTTGAACTCATTTTTTTGTTTTGATTTTAGTTAAAAATTAAATCAATATATTAAATAAACAATAAAAAATATATCAAATCAACGAAATACCCTACTAAATCACTGAAATCTTCTTTGAATCTCCCTCATTATCTCTTTTTCCCTTCTTCTTTCTTTTTCGATTGGATTCGAAGTCCTATAGGACATTGAATGATTCAATATCGTATACCGGATTGAGCTCCACATCGTGAGTTATGAGGAAAATGGTATGATATGATCAACGATAAAAGAAGAACGCCCGGAGGGAGAAAGAAATTCAAATTGTAAGGGATATCGGTAATTTTTAAATTTTAGTAAGAGCAAAATTGAAATTATGGTAAAAAAGAATGTGCGGATAGTAAAAATGATGTGGGTGTATATTAATAATGAACATTTAAATTCCCTTACTTACTAAGCACACACCTTACTTCTTCTTTTATCCTTCTCTCCGTGCCCCTATTTATTTTCATACATTGAAAACTTAAAAAAATTAAATAAATAAAATATTTGAATGTCTCTTGGTTCCTTTCTATACTTACAAAATATCTTGAGATTCTTTTAGTGAACGTGAATATTTTGTTTTCGGAGGTTAAATTTTCCCTTTGTTCCTTTCTATACTTACAAAATTAATTTTTCTTCAAAAAAGAGTATTTTGTTTCTAAGGTTAGATTTTCTTGAAAGAGAGTAAAAATCTGAGCATGGCCACTCTTGAGCACAGGACCAAAGTTGTCCTCAAACACGTACTCCATTTCTGGATTTTACCCTTTGACCTTCATCTAGTCCTTCAGTAAAAACTAGAATACCGGATGCCCGTGAAGTCCAAGACGGCTCCTAGAATAATGTCTTTGGAATCAACTGCGAAAGTAAATAATAACAGTAAAATTGGAAAGGTCAACATCAACACTTCGGTACAAGTTTTGTATCTAAGCGTCACAAGTGGATGCCAACATAAGTAAACTATTTTTGAATACTTTAAGCTTTCAAAGGCTGTAAAACACACACACACACACACACACACACACACATATATATATATATATATATATATATATATATAGGGAGAGAGGGAGAGAGAGAGAGAGTGTCCTAAATACATAACCTATATTTATGAAACATTTTTAGTTCTTCAATTGGCACGGTCAATATTGAAGTTTTGAATTAAAAATATTATTATATTTTTTTGCTTTTACTAAATGTTTTTTGATCTACCACTTTAACGGTTCAGCTCAAAGGTCAACTGAACGAAAATATCAAAAGACATTATACATTTAACATTATCCTCTCTCTCTCTTTCTCTCTCCCTCTCTCTATATATGTATATATGGGAGCTGTTAAATGCACCTGTAAATGAGAACATGGCACAAGACAGAGCACCACTTAGTGTGGAATAAGTCTTGGTTATAGTAAAGAAGCAATATTTATGGGTTTCTACATGTTAAAAATTGAATTTCTCGTTCATATTGTATATATCTTAATTTTTGTTTGGTAGGGGTCTTGCCAAAACTCATCTTGGCAATCCAAAAAAAAAATTTGAACCCTACGTTTGTAGGAACCGAATCCTATCCGTTCGTTTGATAGCTGGAGGTACGAATTACGTCTATCTCAACAGAACATCTTACTGATCGACTTCATAGACCTTCTCTTTGAACAATGGATTTACGATTAGATCACTTATTCTAAAATGCATGATTAGGTTAATTAAGTAAGGGGCAAAGTGCAGTGGCAGGGCAGTGAACCTCCATCAGTAGGTCATGGGTTCCATCGCCTAAAATTCAGTGCTTTCAAACTTACTGTTGTAAAGATTCTAAACTGTTTACACAGAGTGGGGAATGTATCTGGCCAGCTCCATGTGATTGGTCCGAGTTGCAATTCTGGATTGGATCTAGGCTTGAAATTTATGATATCCAAAACTAAGTACGCACTTTTTATTGGTTTTGATGGTGTAAGTTGGACGTGATCCGGATCCCATCTGACTTGTTGTGGTTTCTTTCAGATCCACGACCCTAAACAACGATTTGATTTGGTATGTGCAAGAATTGCCTGGTTTGGATCTCGATCCATTACTTGAAATGATCAATACATAAAATCTTCATCCTTGTTTGGGGAACTAAGCCTCATCATGAGTATCAAGCCTTCCCATTTGTCTGTGGTACTCCTCATATGGACATACGATAGAAGTGGCAATAGAATATAGAACAGAAAAGGTACATGGACACGATATGAAAAGTTCATGATTGTATTCGTGTCAAGCATGGACATGTTTTCTGTCATGCTTGTGTCCACCTAAAGTAACAATGGAAAAGCTCAGGTTGTGTTTGGTTGATCCTTTATGAACATGAACATGAAAAGTCGCCGCCACGGCCGGCAATATAACATCTTATGGCTTTATATTTATTTCGACAAAGTAAAACAAGGCAAGATAAGGTCATGTTCGGGTCAACCAATTTAGTGACACGAACACAAGTGGCATAACACCAGCATGACCCAAACAAGAAATCCCAGCCTATAATACATGGGCATTAATCATGATTGATGTTGATCACAACATTCAGATCCAGGACCTAATTTTTTCAAAAATCATATAAAACCAAACCTAACCCCGTTTCATGTGATGCATATTATAAGATTGAAAGGGTCACAACTCAGTATCAAAGCAACATTGAACAACAGCAATACCTAGAAAATGACTAAATAAAGATTTGAATCCTCTTAACAATTCCCAAAACAGTGATGAGAAGGATGAACAGAGCCAAAAGGTAGGTCTGTGCTGCCCCAAAAACCTAAAAAAAAAAAATTCTTTGGGGGGACTGCCCCACTCCGTTATGTAGCCATAGGAGGGGACACTTCTACCTTACCGTATAGGGTTGATGCTACCAATGGCATTTACTGTGTGAATCCAAGGACTCCAATATGTACATATTCCACATTCCAAAGTTTGGGAATATCAAGATAATAGATTTGTGGATATCAGGATATAGTTGATCACAAGAGGGGAAGAAGCTTAGACCTTTGTCTCATTTGTGCATTTTTATATAATTTATTATATGTTAAACACTTTTAGCTGCAAAAATTTCGTTTTGGAACGTTGGTCGAGGAAGAAAGGAATAGCAAAGACAGTCTCTGGCTGTTTGACTTTGATGAAGTAGAAGACAGCCCTCAAATGGCTGTAATATTATTGTTTTTTTCTGTTTTTTTTATAAAATTATTTAATAAATGTCATAGCATTTGGAGTCCACGAAAAACCTAAGATTCCGCGGATTTCAATATCAATGAAAGACCAAGAAAAAATTTGATGTGAAGAAGCAGGGAGTGTGGTCCATGAACTTCTTTGGGCTATGAAAATATTCATTTTGTGAGAAAAAATACAAAAATCAAATAAAGTCTATAATATTGGCTTCATCAATGTCTACAGCCTTGCCCATAACAAAGTATGTAGGAGGTTGGCTCAAAAGAACCTTCAAGTTCAAAGTGAACTGTTCGACGTCTCGGGCGGGCACATTCGGTCGGGTTCTGCCCAACCCCAGCTTGCCAATCAAAACAAAAAATCCAATTTATGCGACTAGCATAATCAATTAGTTTGCCTTATCATGGCACATTATAAAAGATACAATATGCAAGGATGGGATATGAATGCTTTATAATAAGATCAGTTGTAGGTAACTCCATGGAGAATCCAAAGCGAATTGTTTATGAAAATTGGAGAGCCTTCAGAACCCTGAAACCTGCAGAGCGAGTAAGGGGTGGGTCTATACACTTTTCTTTGGGTGCAGGACGGGTTCGGATTGGGTAGATATGATCAGAGATTTTTAGTCGTGTCCAGCATCAGGTTGTTGAGTTTTAGTACTATATTAGCAATGTTTCATCTCCAAAAAGTGTGTCAACCAGAAGACAACCTGGTTCATTTTGTGTTCCGTGGTATATTGCCAGCTCTACTAAGATACGTTCGTGGGCTGAAGGTCCTGTAGGCTTAGGGTTTTACCTGGGTTGTCTTAACCCCTTGAAAGAATAAAATGAAATTTATAAAATCGTCGCAGCTTTTGACTGCAAAACACATTGCTATTATGACAAGACATTTACAGGCAAGGAAAGCCTTATTCATCATACGAGATATTCAAGTTTGAGCAACAACAACAAAGGTAGATAGGGTCGATAGATTCTTTGTTTTCATAGAACGCGATCTTTTGCTATTATGAGATAACTCAACATACTATATCATTTTTTATTATTTCTTTTAAATACTTTTGTGGTCTTCCTCTTATTCTTAACATTTTCATCATCTAGTTTCTCATATCTTTTTATCATAACTTTTTTGATCATTTTTTTATATATTTAAACTATCGTAAACATTTTTCTCATTTTTTCAACTATTAAAGTCAATCTTAATTTGTTTATAATAATTTCATTATATATAAATCTTTCTTTAGATGATTATATATCCATTTTAACATCTTCTTTTCGAACACAAACATTTTTTTAACTGCCCAATACTCAAAACTATAATATTTACTATTAAACTTTAATAATATCTTCTTTTCACATTACACTCTTTCGTTTCTTTTTCAAGTTTGAACAAGTTAAAAAAAATCATTTAGTAACATTGCTATAGTACCCAACGTATCTCACAAGCTTTCATCAAAATCCAGAGAACCATAGAAAGATATTCACAAGCAAGAAAATACAAGCAATATCATCTAATGAGCTTGTCATGATTTCTTTCCTCACCGTGGTGTTGCACTGTGAGGATAAACTTTTATGCTTTACTTTCAACTTACAGAAGCTACCCTTCCTAGAAAAAAAAACACAAATAAGCTTTTCAAGAGTTGAACAGGGTTCGTAGTGAATGCCTTCTGGGTTTTGAGGGGGGGTTGTCCTTGGCGACCTAGTAAAGAGCGCAGAGAATGCTTGCATTTAATGGATAACTAGAAGCCATCGAATGCAACAGAAGAAGTACCCTGGTCTTCCTGAAGGAGAAGAGAGATAAAGATGCAGCAGCTACATCGGAAACCATGCTCACAAGCCTACACATGTTTGAATTCCAAAGGATATCCAAGTGGGTCCAGCAGGATATCGATCTGTCGACACTCCTCTATGGTCCAGTTAAAAGCAGTATATATATATATATATATATATATATATATATATATATATATATAGAGAGAGAGAGAGAGAGAGAGAGAGAGAGAGAGAGAGAGAGAGAGAGAGAGAGAGAGAGAGAGAGAGAGAGAGAGAGAGAGAGAGAGAGAATTAGTATATCGATCGCTGAGATTTGAATTCGAAACCCAAAATTTCAACTGTGAATTGAGTATATGTAAAGTATAAATATATCTTTTGCCTTTTAAGTTCTAATTTCGGCAAAAATACTATCAAACTTAAAAGAAAATTGAGACGTGGAGGTCATGCTATGTAAAAATATGTTAGATTTCTAGAAATATATCAGAAGGTTTTTCATGGGTTTTTCCTCTTAATGTGAAGATTTATAGATTGATATTCATTGGCAACTCTTCTAGTTTAAGTGGAGAATGTATGTAGGAGATTCAGATCCGAGTACTGCTGGCCCACTCGGATATTCATTGGAATTCAAATATGTATAGGCTCGTGAGTATGTATTGTTCCACTCAACTTAGCTTACTTATCTTTATCTTCTTCTGAAAACCAGGTACTTCCTCTGTCTTCTTCCATGGTTTCCTGTTATTCATTAAATGCCGAGTTCTCTGCACAAGGTCGCCAAGGACATACTTCTCTCTCTCTCTGGTGTGGGTGTGTCCTTTTATGTATGTGAGTGAGAGAGAGAATTTAACACGCGCAGGCTAGGAAGTTCACCCTTAAGGCTGATAATGGACATTAGACACATGAAAAGTTGAAACCCTAGATTCCCATCTAGCAGTCGAGGTCATCTCGAATTACAACAAACCTTGGGGCAAAGCCACTAACTTGGTGCACTTGAAATTAGTAATTTATAGGAGAGAAAACTAACATAATATTACGGTGGTCACCAGACAGTAAATGCAGACAGGAGGATATGTAGAATTAACTTGCATCCAAATATACGGATGCTAATTTAGACAGTCATGTGTTTGAATTGAATGTAATGAAACAAACCTGATGGTTGGTTTCCAATATAATCTTTCTTTCTGAATGAGGAGAATTTTATTCAATCACCATGGTGTAGTAAATAGTAAATTGCTGGACCAGTTTAGATCGCGGCGTTTGCTAAGCATATAGTATTTCTATTAAAAGTATGAGTCGCTATTGATGTATCTTGTGATCTTGAAACTAATGAAGCTATCCTTGCGTAGATGGAGCAGGAGATCCTATAAGATAATCCTTGAAAGGGTTGGCGTGCAGGAATAGTTTGAAGCTGCAAAAGAAAAGAGTTCTATTTCTTTCTTTTGTTTAAAAGATAAAAGCAGGAGCAAATTTGATAGTTCATAATGAGAAGAAGGGATGCCAAACTTTTCGAAATTCGAATATGAATTTGTTCTTGATGAGCTGCTACAGCTTCAAAATTGTGATTCCTTGGCGTGAAATAGAAACAGTGATGCTGAACATGGGCCTGTTTTCTGATATTATTGGCTTTCTCAGATTGATATGTGGAGGGATATTGCCAATCTTTCATGATGAAGCTGAGCATGAGTTTGAGGTTGTACGTGGATGTTGATGTGATGAGACAGATAGAGGAAATCCCTCATGTCAGCTTTCACCACAAATCCTATTAAAGGATTCCTCGCAAGCCCATGATGCTACACTAGGGTAAAAGAACAGTTTCACCACTTCCTCTCAAAAAGGAAAAAAAAGAAAAAGTGGAGCAAATTTCTGCGATCAAACAAACTGAATTGTGAACGAGAACTAATATGTGCTCCTTATTTTTACATTGGGGGACCAAATCTTTAGTTTTGTCCTGGTGTTGGTTGCTTTTTATTGCTCTCCTATCTCATTTGGTGTCGAATTAGCAATTTTTCAAGTTTATAAATAGTTAGGCATTTGGAAAGAAGATGAACTCTTTCTTCCTCTCTCTCTCTCTCTATATATATAAAGAGGGAGATAGTGGTACATGCTCAATCTCATCCTTGTCAAAATCTACTCAAACATCTCTTATTTGATTAGTATAATGAAAAGTAAGAATTTGAATTTAAAAAGTAAAATATATTATTTATACTTTTCATACATCACATTTAATACAAATGATATATTTCTCCTTTTTTGTCGTTGGAAGGTATCAACAAAAGATTCTCTCAAGTTGGGGATAGAATTTTTCTTCCCCTCAATGATCAAGATTTGCCTGACCTAAAAGCTAATCAATTGTGCACTTTGGATAAAATAAACTACATAACTCTACCCATGTAAGGGATCACCCTTGCATGATTGGTCCCAAGACTAGATAAAGAAGGAGACTTGCATTAGACTTTCGATAGGCCACGTAAAACTTTGTTATACTTATTTATCATCGATTCTACAAATTATGATAGGGTTATGTGGAAACAAAGAATTTATGTAGCCAACCCATCTAGTATGGAAAAAGGCTTAGTTGTTGTTGGTATATTTCTTTTTTTAGATTCAAAATATGAATGATAAAAATGTTTAAATGGATTTAAGCATTAATGGATTTAAGCACATACCATTATCTCTGCTCACTCAATGGAAGGTGTGAGAAATAAATAGCGAATCCTTTAAAAGATGGGGATGAAGGTGACTAAAATGTGCAAAGGAGATGATCTTGCTTTCACGCATGATTATGACATCACACACACCGTTAGCTTATTTTGCAAAGTTCTCTAACTCGAACTATGTTCGATTCCTGGGGAATGCATGCGTGTGTGCATGTTAGGCTTCGGTTCCAATATATCAAAATCAAGCTCATGGCAGTTAAAAGTTGTATAAGTGACCCCACAACATGTTTAATAGCAGTTTAGATAGTCCATATGCACAATTTTCCTTTCATCTTTCTATTTACCATTAGTTCTAAAGCGTTGCTGCCGATTATTCTGCAGTCAATTAATAACAAATTGTCGAGGAAAATGCTAATCCATGTGGCTATGTAGTTAGAGGAGAAGATCAAGATAAATTGAAGATCGAATAATCTAAAATCACTGATTTTCCAATACCAAACGGGAAGGATCTTTTTGGCGATTATGCTGGAGCATTAAACTCTCGTAAAGCTAGATCAAATTTTATTGCTTCCTTCAAACAGTGTTAAGGCCTTTCAATTATACAATACATGAGACCATTAAGGAAACAGTTTTCTTGACATCAACATATGAACCTATTGTGCCTAGGAATTCCCGTAGCCTTCAGTTTTGCTTAGAGAGCTGTAATTTCTAATATAGGTTCTTGATAAGCAGAAAGAAATGAACATATAAATCTTTGCAAAATACTGTCGTGCTTAAAAAAAATCACTAATATATATATATATATATATATATATATATATATATATATATATATATATATATATATATATATATATATATATTGCATGTCTAAACAAATCTTAACCATCCATTTTGTATGTTAATTTATAGATTCCCTTGACAAGAAAATACTATATTAGATAGTGCTAGTGTTGTCACGATAGTAGATCCTACCGAAGATTCGAATTAAGTGCTTCGAATAAAGTATTGTGGAATTTAATTAGTATCCTACTTTACCTCTCTTTTTTTCAAAACAGGAATTATATTTAATATAAAACTAATTTTCCTATTCTACGTAAACAACTTATGTGATACCATCAACTAAATGTTTCGTTGTTCCGTAAGAAAAAACATTAGGGTGTATATATATGAAAACTGAATCATGTCTATCTCACATGCTCTCTTATATCCAATTATTGTTTTTTGCTGGCATGCATATAGTTTTAAAATTTTAAAGATTTTTAAAAGAATACGAAAGACAATAGTATTAAACTTGCCTTTAAAAGCAATCGTTGGACAGAATCGAGTCACTCTCTCTCTCTCTCTCTCTCTCTCTATATATATATATATATTATTACAAGACATGATATATTTTGTGTGGTAGACTATAGTTGAGAAGGCTACCAGCCCCAATGACGCGCTCTTCATGAAGTTAGACCATAGTGTACGACAATGAAGAGGTAACCCTATGCAGTGAAACAAGAGAAAGGACGGTATCGTGGTTAACTGCAATAGTTAGGAGGATAGTGAAGCCAAGCCAAGATCGTGCCCATATTTTTGAAGGTTGCGAGGTGTTTTATTGAACTGCTTAGTTTAGGTGGTAAAATCTTCAGGATCATAAGATTCTAAAGATCGTAGGATCAAGATTGAGATCTTACTAAGACCTTAAAATTTTTGATCCTACACTTAAAATTGAGATCGTTAAGCCTTTAGGAGATCGTAAAAACAAAAGATTTTAAGATCTAAATTGGGATCTTGACAACAGTAGATAGTGCAGTTTGTAGGAGAAAGTAAAGATTACATCGATTCTTAGGCGACATTCACATTTTTTTTTTCTGTTATATGCACATCTAGAACCAAAATGCAATATCATATTATTGTTTACCGGCAACAACTTTCCTTTTACGCCCTCTTTTGTTGCTTGCCTGCAACTCCTTACAACTTTTCGTTGGATCTCCATTGGGCCTTAAAAAGATAACATAATCACTCTCATGGAGATTTAGATTGAAGATCTCCATTACTAGGCGACCAACTTGAGAGTGGTAGTGCATTTTATAGTTTTTCTTTTCTTTTCTTTTTAAGTATCAAACCAGTCAAAATATAGATCAAACATTTTGTAGTATCCCTTAATCGAAATGATAGATGGTTGTACATGCGCGTTTTCGTGAAACATAGAGCATCCATGTAACCAGCTTTAAAAAAAACTGATAACTTTATCCTTCAAGATAAAAGTATGCAGCTGGAACTATTTCTCTTGAGAAGTTTATTATTTTTGCGTTTCTTTCTAAATCATTTAATGATATTATATAAGAACTTGCTTTATTTTCTGTATTGTTTTTTGTGAGGGAAACTGCTAAAGAACAGTACTTTTACCCAACAGTGGCATCATTGCCTTGCAGGAAGACTGCGGTAGGATTGCTGATTGGTTAGGTTCCTTGGAACAAAATTCGGTGAAGACGAGGCGGGAGATTCTATCGGTATGTCTCATCACATCAACATCATGTTTGAAATGAAGGTACAGCCTCAAAACTCATCATCATGTATCATCTCTCTACAGCTCATTTTGGGAACCAAAATATGAAGAGGCAGGCCCAGGATCGTCCCCACTCTCACCTTTTCAGGCCAGGAAATCATAAATGAGCAGCAGATCAACAAGAACAATCTCTTTCGATTTTTCAAAAGTTTGGCATCGTTTCTCATTGTTAAATATCAATTTCCTGATTTTATTCTCAAAAAGAGTAATAAAAGAAGATAAATATCTTTTGATTTGCAGATTCAAACTATTCCCGATTCATCCTTGCATGGATTGCATTGCCTTGTCTTGGAATCTCCTTCTGAACTTACGCATGCATAGCTTGTTTGGCTGTCAATCCGCGAGTAATAGTAGTATGCTAATAACGTTACCAAGTACGCAGTTTGAATAGGGCTTTCCCAATCATAAGATCATCTCGAATTGCTGCTGATCAGTCTCTCCACTCTGCGGGCTCACCTTGAGATGAATCCTGATCGTCTATTGATCAGTTGAGTGTGGAGACTTTACTATATATTTAGCATGAGAATAGTAAGAAACAAGATTAAAATAGGTCCGGTTTCGGATTGGTTCCGATTCTAAGGAAGGTGGAACCTTAACCAAACCTGGTGGTCTCTGGTTCTAAGTCCAGTTTCAATGATTCTGATTGCAGCCAATTCTTGGTTCAGTTCGGTTCCAATTCGAACTGTTGGATGGTTCCCATGTCCAGGGAGGTACATTCCAATGCTGTGTTCATTGCTAGCGACCGTATGATCAGATCTCCACATAAGAGGTGGCAGAATTAATCATAGCATGACAGCAGCACCCTTCCGCACCAACTTGTTTCAGAACACCATAATCGATGTAAACTCTGAATGAGCGTCTTAATCAAGTTCAAGAATTGGATAACTGAACAAAAAGCGTTTTATATAAAATGAGGATGTCATGAAAATAGTGTCACCAGTTCCATCTCGGTCAATGCAAGGTTTTCGAAGAGCACTACTTTCTAGCATTTTAAATTCAAGCGTCTTGAGCAAGCTACAGTAGTCTAAAGTTTTTATTAGCATGCTAACTTCGTCGTAGATTATATTTTTGAAGTAGAACTCTAACTTGCACGCAGATTTCACCTGTAAATGATGTATTCTAACCATTGAAGAATCAAGCAGCACAGAGAAGGTTTACATGCATTCAGGATTGTCCTACGAGAAAAAATTCACAAGCAAGTAATTATTTTTCACGAGCTTCACAAGCTCAAAAAGTTTGTGTTCGTGTTGGCCCATAGTAGCACGAAAGTAATTTGGTTGCGGTCAAGAAACGATATGACACAAACATGAATTGGAACACGAAATTCTGACCTCTACGTACAGATATCCAGCAGTTTAGTTCACAAGGTTTGGACTCAACAGATGTCAAGCAACTTCACATTCTTTTAATTGATCGACATTTGATTCCAACAATATTGAGGTGATTCTTTTCTCACAGGAACATCAAATTTGAAACGCCTCCCGTCCATCTCAGTCTTTTGATGTTGTTGTGAAGCCATCAGTAACAGTGCTTCAGCATCATGTAGAACACCATATTTAACATAACAAAACCATCCCCATCTCTTTTGACATTGACACCGTGAAACTTAAGGCAAGGTTCAGTTGGATGAAATTCAGGTGAGGCGGTTTATATAATCTGCGAGAAACTTGGAGTGCTTGTATTGGTTTTTGGACCTTTTCCAGTTTTCAGGCGAGGCAGCTGCCTCACGTTTCCGCCATCGAATTGGAGTCTGACCATTCGGATGTTAATCAAACCAAATACAGAACCCACTCCAGACCATCATATAAACAGCAGCCGTTAAGAGTCGTTTGTCATAGCTAGCAAGAATCTGTTATATGAAGCAACTACATAAGTATCTTATTAGCAATAGGTTAACTGCAATGAAATCCACTGTTTGGAATCAGAAACTTGCTAGGGAGTTTTACAACTGGAAATGTGGCATGTATTCCTCCATCAATCTTCTTCAATTCCTTGGTTTTAAGGGTGGCAAGCCTTTCACTGAACAGTAGAACAATTTTACAGGCTAACATGCATTGGAAAACGATGAACTGCAAAGCTGTTTTAGCAAACAAAAATAAAAGAATTTGCACAAGAAGCTAGAAAAACATGATTTTTTTCCAATTTTAGTAAAACTGTGCTCTTGCTAAAACACACAGGTCAGGGTAAAAGAAAAACTCTCTCAGTGGCAAATGGCCAAGCATTTTCATGGTGGCATGAGTATTATAGCCCAAGATTAAACCCTTTAAAACATATTGAAGAAGAGACAGATGTTATTTGTTTGGAATAGCCTACGGTGTAAACTGTGGACTATTTTCATCCTGCAGTTGTGTACATCTGCAGTAAGCATGGCATACTAAAGGCAATCCCCTGTGGACTTCCAAGAAAATCACTATCAAATGGATGCATGAAGAAGCAGGAAAGGAAAACGCAAAGATAAAAAATGAATAACATACTAATAATTAATGAAGGTACATACATCCCTATATGCCATTACGCTTTTCAGATATACAACATATTACTAATCTAAACTTTTTCGTGCATTCAATTTCCCAGTAAGATCATTTTTCAGAAAGAATTGAACAAACAATCTCCTACAACAGATCAATGCCCACAAACACTTCCCTCTAACCTTCGCAAGTACTTATTTTTATGCCCCATTCCCTTAAAATGCATAAATTAAACAATAATGAATTCTTCCCTAAGAGCGCCCAGAATCAAACAACTCCAATTCTAACAACCTCTATTTAGCATCTCAGCGTACTGCAGATGTGAGACCTCTCTCTGCAGCCTCATCTCCCTATAGAACCTGGCAATGAACTCATCGGCCCGCTGGTCAATACTGTCGACCCCTCCTTCTCCATCAACCTCACATTCTTCGACCGATTCAGGCAACTCTCCGGCGCCATTGTCGATGACCACCATCTTCAAATCCTCTGACTCGATCTGAGCTCTGTCCATATCCTCTGCCTTTCCTTTGCATGGTGTGCAAAGAAGCAGCGGATAGAAATATCCTGCCACTCTTTTCCTTGTGAAAGCAGGTGACCTGTCAGGAGAGAACTCATACCCTGCAATAAAATTATAGTTGTAGAGGCCATGGTTTCTGAGTTTTCTCGCTTTCTTGAAAAGAAGAAACTTGTGCTTCAGCCTTCCTCCATGCTCTCTTATAAGAATTGGCATGTTCAATAGCTCCCAAGATCTCTTCTTCCCCATTGTTGGAACTTCTCGTTCAGCTAGCTGCTCTTTCTCTATCGCTCTCTCTAAATGAACTGAGTGATAGTATGAAATTCCTTTTGTGGGTGTTTCTTAAAGATGTCATGGTATATATAGCAAGGCAACTGTCATGCATTAGAGAAAAAGGCGATCAGAAAAAAATATTGAAATGCAAGGCTGGAAAGTAGTGGATGGTCGGTGGTGGCGAAGAACACAGAGGAGCCGTTGGAGGATCTGGACCGTCATATAAGTTCAATACATAAATCAGTTTTTAATGGTTTTGATTAGAAGAAGACAAGGAGGATGAGGTACCATTGCCAAGAACACTTAGTCGTTAAGTTTCTCCCTCTCTCAACTTTGTGCTTACTTTGACTGTATCGCTGGAGAGAGCAGCCTACTTTTTCTACTATTTGTAGAGGTCCCCACCATCTTAACCATTAAGTTTAGCTGCTTGTTTTTTCTTTTTTGGGTGGGGAATGGGGGTCCAAGAAGAGGTCGAAAGCCTAAAACACACACATGCACCCTTGGGGAGTCGAACTCCTCACCAGCAGCAACACCGCTACAACACCCTGCTGTTGAGCTAATTGCTCTTGATGCAGCTGCTTGCTTTTTAAAATATTATATTCAGTACATCCTTGATCCCCACAATATGTTTAGTTATGAATAGAATGTGTTATTAATAAGAAACGACTACCCAATACGTTATGAGCTTTCTGTCACTTTTTAATTGTTTCTCCTTAGTCGCACCGAGTGTTAGCTCAATGGTAGGGTGCTCTACTGCCCTTGCTGTTGGTGGGGAGTTCGACTCTCAGAGGGTGCATGTGTGTTAGGTTTCAGCCTCCTCTTGTAAGAAAAGAAAAAACTCTGAAATCATTAAGTTGTAAAGCTCCATATAACATGCCATGACCAAATGGGCTCTGGTGTATGAGGCGTTTACTCATCTGAATTTCAGAAAAATGAGGGTATAGCCTACTCTTAATCCTGCCATTTATAATCATTACCTAATTCAATCTAGATCTATTTTCTAAACTCACCCTAAGATCTTCTAATAAGGCCTACGATTAAATATGCAGCCACAATTGAACCATATGCTATTGTTCTCACCATAGAAAAGCTTTCTAGATCCACCACTGCTCGTGCCTCACAACCAGAGCCAGACCTATCTTACTTTGACAACCTTGTAGTCAAAACCTTGTATGGTGCTGCCATTCTTGAGCCCCAAGTTTCTCCTTTTGGAGGCGGCTGCATCAAGAGTTTCCTACCAATTCCTTCTGCTCCTATGACACCACCAGTCATCTCGCTTGAGTTAAAGCATTTAAAGAAAAAATTCTAATTATGTTTCGAAAAGGTAGTTGTTACTTGATATAAACACAGTGACATCAATTTTTTGCTTTTCCATTTGAATGGTCTTTGACATCAACTTAGTGCACCCAACATAATTGCCCAACTCATTTGCATTTGTTCCATCCTTACGAGCCCCAACATGCCTGGCTAGATCGGGCTGGTCACAGGCTGGGCTCACCCAAGTAAATTTTCGGCAGAAATAGGTGGTGTGCAACCACGTGGGAGTTACAAAGGGTTAGAGAGAATTGGGAGCTGGCAATTTCATGTTTGTGTTGTCGGGTTGTGTCAGAAACAGGTGAACCCAAGTATAACCTGGCCATTCTGGTGTTGCTTGTGTCCGTGTAAGATTTTGATAGAGGACATTTATTGCCACCGCATTCGTGTTTTTAGTGGCGCTTGAGTCATGACTATATGTTCGGCACTCTCGGGTCATGTTGAGTTGGGTTTTCACGTTGGCATAGTGCGCACCACTTCTATGTAGCCCACTACATAAATCTTGATCCACTTGGCATAGTGCGCACTATGTCTTTCAAAACAAGAGAACAGTCATGCATGATATCCCAATTTTTCTTGTTTTCTCTTGACAAAGTGGTGCATTTCACTAGACCAAGCAAGAAAGACCAATCCCTATGCTCATGGGACAGTGGGTCCATTGTGGAGTCCTACACCAATTGGGGTGTCAGTTGCTTTTGGAAAAAGTGGGAGGCAATGAAGGACCGTGGGGTGCCGCGCATTAATTGAGCTAAACCACATAAGTTGACATCCAACTACCACAGTTTTCTTTGTTTCTATCTAGACCGTCCATTTCTAAGACACGAACAATTCCACCATTCAATGGTGGATCTACATGGAGGGGTGGGGGATGGGGGGCGGGCGGCCCCTCCTGAAATTTTGAAAGTGAATATAAGGTTGAGATTCATGCTTTGCCCCCCTAACATGATGAAATATATAGTCACCCCCTCCAACACTATTTTCTACATCCACCACTGCCACCATTGAAAACGTGAGTGTTGTGTGCAGCATAAGAGGTGAGTCCTACCCACGTGGAGACATAATTGAGATCTATGCTGAAATAGAATAATCGCAGAAAACTTTGCTTTCTGCAATTCCTTTCCTGCAAGTATGAGATATCCACATCTTCCAATATGAAGACCAAGTCTAAGGCCCTACACCAATTTCTTTGGTTGCAATACCAATCAATGGCATCATTAATGTTTTATAAATGCACATGCAGTCGTCAAAGTCATGCCTACAACCGATGCAACTCAACGAATCAAATAAGTTCTGATTATTGTCTCTCTTCAGCAAACAAAGACACCTGTTTAAGGTATCAGATGGTACAGATTGCTCGGTAAGTTGATTGATCTGCAGATGGAACGGAGTGACCTACTGGGAGGAAGTTTTCTCTGCTTTAAGACAAATATACAACCATGAAATCTATTGGGAGATATTCAGAGGGAAAAGATATTCAATAAGTTGATTGATTTGCAGATGAGCGTTTCCTACTGGAAGGAAGTTCCCTGTGCTTTAACACAAACATACAATCGTGAAATTATTGCGAGAGATTGAGAAAAGGGGTATCACAGTAACTGATTTTTAGCTTGAACGGGAGTGCCCCGATAAAAGTTCTCTGTGATTTTAATAAAATACAAAGCATGATTCCACAAAGATTCTCAGAAGAGAGAGGACTATTACATATATGCCGGAGACCTGAATTGGCTTAAGGTGACACTGGGTGATGATAAAGTCATAAAAACTAATACATTTACCAGAAGTTGTACATAAAAAAAGCAAATGAGAAAAAGATGGACAGCTGAGAATAGTACATGACAAGCCAGTGTCTAAGATCCCATAAATCGAAACGAAGCAATAGATGTCTGAAATTCTTCACCTACCATTGTAGGTATTCTATCTACGTCCTATTGAAGACAAGGAATTGATCCTGTTAGACATAAGGATTCTCAAGCAATTTAGAGCACATGTGGAAATGCCCCAAAGTCCTGACCTCTCAAAATGCTTGATCAATTAATTGCTTATGAAAGGTTCACAAAACATAAGGTAGAAAACCTTAGGTAGAAACTATGCCAATTACTTTCAAAATTGTAACCCCCAAAACACATGCAACAAAACTACGATGCTTATTCTAGAAAAAAAAAGTCATTTTCTCAAGGGAAAGCGACCGAACATTGGAAAAAAGAACACTAATAACAAAAGGTGCAGAGAGATGCAGAGGTTCAAATGGGTAGGCAAATGGTAAGACTAAACTATAATAACAGAAGGGCCTTGGACTCTTGGGTTCTAATCCTGATGGAACTTAACCCAACTTGACTAACAGGAGAACACTTAGCTACCACTGAATCAAATGCACAAGAGGTGCATTTTTTATCTATAGTTTTCAAAAAGATAGGTTTCTAACATCACATCATTAAAATGCTCCGTTTACTTTTTTCTTAGGGGAGACATATTCTTCCGGGACAAAGTTTGGGTGGTTTGAACGTTTGCTGAGGCGACTAGATGGAGTCTGGAGATCATGTAAGAAGTAAGAAATGAGCAGTGAAAACTTCAAAAGAGATAATAGGAAAGCCTCAAAAGTGATTGGAAGAGGACAGCAAAAGAAAATCCCACTTTATTGCAGTTTAATGCTAGTATGGTACAAGATTAAGCACAACGATGATTGAGAAGCAAGAAATGATAAAGCTGTCCCCACTTAGTTTTGCATAACTAAATAAAAACAGAAGAAGAAAAAAGAAAGGTGCTACAAATTGTCCATCCTGAATAAAATCCACAGATCAAAATTTAAACACAACATGCATGTGACCATCAAAGGCTCATTTAGGGGCTGCATTTTGACCAATACTAGAGCTTAAATAAAAATTCCGTTTTACCCAACCATAAGATTGACAACACTAACAGTGGAACTTAAGCCTAAAGGTAGATATATGAACAAATGGCATTCCTGGCAACACATCCAAGCGAAGTTACTTACAAACATGCAATTCAGAAAACAGAAAAAGAAAAGAGTACATTCGATCTGAAGTTCCTAGACACCAAACACAACAGCCAGCGGAAATTTATTACTGAAGCTTTTTGAAGCACCAGACAACAAAGTGATATAAAATGCCATCTTGCATACAACGAAGCAACATTGAATAATCCCTCCTCATAACGTCCACTGGCTTCAATTGTTTGTATAATCTTTTTGTAGTAATATAACCAGTACGGTCTCCCTAACCAAACTTGCCTTTCGTAAAAGGAGGTTGCGCTTAGCATGACAAAAGACCTATAATGTCCGTGAACAGGAGCTGGTATTACTAAAAGAAAACTAAAAATGGCGATAATCAATCCTTCACATTCATCTACCACCCATTAAAAGGAAAGCAAAAGAAAATGTGCAAAAATATCATCTTTCGGTTATGTACAATCAACAATGGCAACATGAAGAACGAGCAATATGCCAAAACTAATGAGCTCATCCCGAAACTCTTCATTGAAAAAAACAAAAAAACTCGTCATTCCTCACTGTAAATGTATAAGTTATTGAAAACATGACAAGAAGAGAAAGAAAATACATTATTTGTTGGAAGGAACAAAGTAAAAATGAGCTATTACCAAACAAGGGAGCTGATGCCATTGTAAGACTCACAAATCCATCTTTCAAACTGCGGCTCCCACACTCCAATCAAACAAAGCCAAGGAAAAGCGCCATCTGAACTCCTCACCAACGATGATTCTCAACATCAACATCATGAATACCATTAAGCAACGATCATCACAATTATCGTTGCCATTGATCATCGCCATGACCATAACGAGACGAACTGATCAGCATCAGTACCATGATACCACCATCATCATCGGTGATTCGCAGCAATCATCAGCCATGAATTAAGTTGTTGCACTTGTCCTTGATCCAGCGGAATCCTCGGCGGATGGAGGACTTGACACTGCCTTCGATAGCATATGCCTTGTAGGAGGCCACCCTCTTCTTCCGCTTCAGCTCCGGATCGTTCAAACTCCATGACTTCGACGAAGACCCTTTCGAGATCTTCCCCTTGACCTGCTGCTGCTGCCCACTGCACCCGTTCGCCGATGGCTCCATTGTTTCCGTGCCCTACCCTCGATCGCGAATGATCCGTCCTCCAAGATGGATGATTTACACTGAAGCACGTTTTGAGATGTTGGTTTCTCAGGACACACACACACACACAGAGAGAGAGAGAGAGAGAGAGAGAGAGAGAGAGAGAGAAAGATTTTCCGAGTCGCTCACCAGGACCCACTTTTGGAGTCCGGCGCACGTGCGGGAGGATTTGAGGTGAGGACAGAAATCGATCTCAAGTGCGATCTCGTCACTGCTTCGAGGAAATGAACTACGAAGCGAGACAATGAATCACATCAACGGACGATGGCCGCGCTATCAGGAAAAGATCAAGCTAAAAATGAACTACGAAGACCCAAAAACTAACCAAGTAAAGAAAGATCCCTTTTGAGGGAGAACGAAGGAATCAACCCCAAAAACCTAGGAACCTTCGGATTTCGACGTTGAAGAATGCGATTCTCTGCCTTCAGGAACTCAAGAAAACCGAAACAATGGATCCATTTTCACGAAATTCACTATGACATCGCGATTTCGGGATGAGGTATCACAATGAAGTATGTGAAATTGCGAAATGTGGGAGGAAAGATCTCGAAAATGGCGACGAAGAACGAAGGGACAGCCTTTGCTCTCCCTGAAACAGAGTCGAATTAATGCTTCGAGGGAACAAACCGCAATTTTTCTTCAACTTTTTTCCGCGCATTCTCCAAATTGGGGCCTCCTCTTTCTTAAGGTAATATCCGAAAACAGTGCTTTTTTTTCTTCTTTTGGGTTAACGCCGATAAAGTTTCAAACCTTTTCCGTGCTTAGTAAGAGAGAAGATAGAACAAGGAGATGTGCTTGTAATCTCAAACCGGTCTATTTATGACGTCATATACATAGTTAGCACATTCAGCATAGCTCCTTATTAAGGTCATCATCAATACCATCATGATCATCAAGATGGATATTATCAATAAGATAACTTTTATTGTTATCCATGAACTTGCTCAAGTAAGTATTATAATAATATGTTCATGGTGCTATTTGATGATAGGTTTTTGAGTAATACCCATAAATACATGACAAATATAGCTGTGGGATTAAGCCAGCATGACTTGATTATGTACCACTAAGACTTGACCCACGACGTGGGTGGGTGCAGAATTGCCCAAACTGGTGCAGGTGCATGAACTCTTGGTCCATTCTCCACTCCATAACAGTAGCCTTCATTTGGACTTTATAAGGATTTCCTACTGCAGATTGCTTCAAAGCAGTCAATAGTTTTGATCACTCTCAGATCCATGACAGAAATGTTTTCACCAGGGAAAGAAATTTTAATTCATCGTCTTAGTTTCTTCATTTTGGTTGGCTACGTAAAAATTGAGACAATACAACAAACGTGGGTTGGTCTTTGTGGTTCTCGAGAACTGAACCTTGAATTTTTGGTACTCGTAGTTCAAAGTTTCATTGTTCTTCATAGGCAGAACTCGTAGATAGCATGAAAAGTTGTTCCATAGTTCCAGTTTGAGTAAAAAATGTTGGCAATAAGGGGGGAGTTGGGTCAATGAAATTGGACTGATCGGCTTTGCACGAAAAACAAGTGTTATTTTTTCATGTTTCTACCTCATTTTGCACAAAAATCTAGGCATAAGTAGTACTTGTGAATCAAATAAAAAATTATGATTTCGAATGTGAAAAACCCCAAATATAATAAAAAAAGAAAGGAAAAAAAAGAAAGAGAGACCAAATGTTTAAAGTAAATAATACATGCCATAAGCATCATGTACTTAACTAAATAAATATAGTGGTATTGTAAGATCCCAATCCAAAATTCATATGATTCCCATGAATAACTATTTTATTACTTATAACATACTCATGGTACTTGAGTGTCTTTTTATGAGGAAGGTCGCAATTGTAATTCATTCATTTTGCTTCTCAATTATTGTTTTACTATGAGCTGAAGTCCTCGTGCAACTTGACCCGAGGGACAGGCAATGTGTCACAGGACCTTAATGTAGGACTTGTCCTATTCTTTTTTGATATATCATATGTTAAAATATGACCGCATATTGGTCAACCTAGATTAAATTGCGTGTACCCATGTCAGGAATCTGTGTCCCGTATTCAGGCCTGTAGACTTTTTCTTCTAGGGTTTGAATTTGATCGTCCACCCCCTTCATCTGCCTATTATACAAACCAGTCTAAGACGAATATTAAGTGGCAAGAAACTGATAACTGGATGCATAAATCATGCTTAAACCCATGGGGCAGTCTTCAAGTCCATCCAATTCCCATTTGAACCTCAGTATGGGCCGAGAAAAGATAAATACTAAACCCAAATAAAAAAAGAAAGAAAGAAGAAAAGGAATCATGATAAGATCTGGGACTCTTTACCAAAAGAGTTGTAGATCGGTTGGATCGCACGCTGGGTCCAGGTGGGTCCATGATCCAGTGGAGCCATTGGTTCTGTGTTCCAGTTATGGTGGGTGCAGTATCCATCTTTCACTCACTATAGATTGATACCTCACTTTTTAAATCTAAATTGATAGCACTTATTCCGACTTAATTAGATAACTCAACCATGGAACTCATAGTTAGACATAGTTGGTCTGAAACGGCTCGACCGTTTCAACTGGAACTGAACTGGGTCAGGAATAGGCTGAAATTGGAATCGGATCAAAACTCGAAGGTTTTAGAATTTTGTATTTGGTTAAAAATTGTATTTTTAATTTTTTGCCAGTTTTAAATGGTTTATAACTCAAACTGGAACAACTCAAAACAAACGGTTCCAGAACCGTAATAGAAACCAGTTCCGGACTTATTCGGTTACAGTTTCAGGTTCCAAGGTAATTGAAACGGATGATTTTGAAACCACCGATCCAGTTCACCCGGAATCGATCATGTCTACTCATACGGTCATATCATTACAAACGAGGCCAAAGCACAAGTACAAACAAGAACTAAGACCCAATTTTGTCTGCAACATTAATGAGTGAGGTTCCTCAACACCTATTCAGGGTACGTGCCTTTCATCATTTTACTTTGAAATGCAGACACCTGAAATCGAACAGTCCCAGTGTGACCTTGTCCAGCCCATGGTCCCAATGGAATCTATGACCTTTATCTCCACTCGGACTCCAAGTCCGGTGATTCAAACACGCCTAGTAACACACAGATTCTCCACCATTCTTATGCAACTCGTGCTCATTACTGAACTTTAGGGACCAAGTAAAATGGATTATTCATCACTCTGTTTGGAAACTAACAATTGAGATGGAAGTTTTACGAACAGCCTTCATTGTGGTTTCCTTGAAGAAGACCATCAAAGAGGCTGCTTCTGAGTTTTTGAAGGTGAAACCCTGTCTTCTTTCTATTTAAAACCCAAATGTGGATTCCCACAGTTAGAAAAGGGTTGGCTATACGGGGATGATATTATTTCTCTTGGAACAATCCACTGTAGGCTCTGAGTGCAATGCTATTTTCTTCAGAGTTCTCATTATGTTTCCTATTTTGAATCCTTCTTTTTGTTGGTTCTCTCTTCTGTTATAAATATGTGGAAATTAATAAAGGCGTTGGTTGCCTATGAGAGAAGGACCAGTGTGTCGATGAACTCCTCCATGCAAAGCATCAAAATACAGTGAGGACTTCACTGTTTGGACCCATCTTCCACCATGATCAATCTCACTGCTTTTACTTGTTGATCAGATGGGGATACAGTTCAACCAGGGGACTTAAACATTGCGTCCTCTTGCTTGGGCTCTAGCACCACCTCCATGAAGTTAGATTATGATGAGGCACCATATGAGTGATTGTATACGTTCCAAATCTGAATATTTCAACCGATCGGATCCTCTCCATAATAGGTATCAATAACTATGTTTTCAATAGCTGTTAGTGGGCTGTTAGCGGTTGACCCTAATAATATAACGGTAACAGGGATATAGCGGATTTAGTGATACACTTTCATTTATGAATAAAAATAATATCTATATATATAATGAATTTTTTAGTTTCTATAAAATATGAAGAAACACATAAATATGAATCAAATTAAATAAGTAAATTCTAATAACACAAATAATAAATTTCATGTGGCATATGCATATAATTTGAAATATATATTATACTTATCTCTTCAAGTATGGTGACAATCCAATGACTCCGATCTAATTTGAGCAATGAAACAAATTACACCTACCTGGTAAAAAGAATAGAATAATATTAGGGTAGAGAAATAAATGCTCTTAAAACATGAAAAGATCCTCAAAGATCCATAAGAAAATATAATATTCATCAAAAAATTATAGGTTTAAGAATCAAAATAACATTTACCAAATAACAAAATATTCATAATACTTTTGAAGTAACAACTTTAACATGCATCAAATATAACAACTAACAACTTAACAACTAACAAGTACAAAACATAGCATCCATCACATGTGACTATGATATAGAAGAGGGTGCTTTTGTGCAGAATAAATACTCATGTGCTCCAAACCTCTTTGATTACATATTTTTCTTTCTTGATTTACCATATATTGTATTTTTATAAGCCAAAAAGAACACAAATGGTTTTTGGGCATGGAATCACATTGCTATGTTTGTTCACTACGTCGTGGCACACTCGAATAATCACCCACATAATTTTGAACTTTCAAGCCACTTTCTTTAGATTGAATAATGGATAGTTTGAGCATGTTATATTCTTCCATCACTGACATTTCTGTGATGTCTATTGTTTTTCTTGGTTGGTGAACCTAAGGATGTCTGATTTCTATTGAGTTGATTAATTTTTTATCATGCTATAAGCACTCATAGAGGTAATTTGTTGTTTACGAAAGGAATAAATGTGCCACCTCTTGCCTAAGGGGCAAAAGGCTCTTTGGCTAAGTGCTCCATGCAAAAGAAGCCAATTACCTACATCGACCACTGTTTATTCCATGAGTTTATATGAAAACATTATGCTGTTTGTCAAATCATTCAACAAAATATCAAAAAATTCTTTAAGGGTGATATGTGCATGATGGTCAATTCTATTACATGAAGACATTGATGGTGGTTGCCACTTAATTGAGCAAAATACAAAAATGATACTTGAAGGCATGTCTCTTCATGCACAAGGGAAGCTCCATTAAAAATTTTTAGAAATCAACTAGAAGAATACTGAGTAAGGATTTTGGAAAATTTATACACGACATATTCATTAGCAGGTTAAGAATGACCGGTATCTTTTATGATTTATCCAAACTTTAGGAGAGTGTTATAAGTCAATCTAGTTTGTCAATGTTTGATATTGTCCATCAGCTTTAAGCTTGACTATGAGGTTAGATTTTGTTTGGTTTGACCCTAAAGGATGGAACAAGGAGCTGGTTGAGACTACAATCCTTTTCTCTTCATAAGTCACGTCATACTCTTTCTCGATGTGACTGTCCTCATCTTTTCGTCCTCTTTGTATGATCTTCACCTTTGAGTATCAAGTATAAATGTCCAAGACATACAATAAAGTAATGAGTCTTGAAACTATCTTATTACTTTTGATATTTTTATCTATAGTGAATTATATATAATTGACTCAACTAGATGTATTGCCCTTCTAATTTCATTCACATATTTTTTTCATATATTTTATGTTTGTTTGTGTATGCATCACTAAATTTGTTATGTTGCCATCTACATTGCTCGATTTGAATATAAAAACTGAAAGCATGAATATATGATATTGTAAAATGTTTAAAGTTATTTGAGAAAACTGCCTAGAGAAAGTGACAAAGAACTTGCTGAGAGAGAGAGAGAGCAAGCAATACATGTTGTGAGAGAAAACTGGCAGATGGTGTTAGCTTGCTGTGAGAGAGAGAACAAGCAACACTAGCCATTGCTTGCTATGAGAGAGACGGCGGTAGACTATTGGGAGAGGGAAAGAGAGGCCCAACAAACAACAAAGGGGGAGAGGAGAGGGAAAGAGAGAGAGACTTAACAAGCAACAACAGCTATAGGAAGATCAGAAAGAAATGATTACTAGAGGCTAATGGAGGTGTAGAGAGCAAGTGCGGGTGGTGGTTGTAAGAGAACCAGTAGAAGAGAGAGAGAGAGAGCAGGCATTACATAGGCTTACATTTTTATTTTATTTGGGTCGAGTCTAGATCAACCTGACCCAAATAATCTTATATGCTAATACTATTATAGCAAACTAATATAGTAGTGTTAGCAGCGCATTTAGCACACAAGATGACCACCCATTAATTTTTGGACGTTATAGCGCGCTATTAATAACATAGATATATAGTTCTTGATTTCTTCTTAAAGAATTCATCAAGTAACTAAAGTTTTCTCTTCACAAAGCAAATAAGGAAAGAACAGTTGTAAAAGTTTTAAAGATGGAGCCTTGGGTTTTACTTTTACCATATGAGAGAGAGTGACAAAACTTTTCCTTTTTTACTTTTGACCAGTGATAACTATGAAGCTTGAGCTTTACCTAATTGGTCTTGTGGTTAAAAGCATTTGAGGAGCTTGCTTCTCACAAAGATCCATGGCTCACCTGGCTAGGGGGTTGACTCACAAATTTAAGGTCATGTGTTCTATACCTGGGGCGTGCATTCGGCTCGACATCCCCATCGTACCACCAAAAGGAAAAAAGAAGAGCCGCGAGTCTCCTGGCTAGGTGGTTGGATCAGGAGTATCCAACAAAAAATTGAATTATGAATCCATTAATTCTCCGAATTATAAACAAAACAAAACAAAACCGAGTAGTTGATTTTTCCAAATAAAATATAAGTCAAGTAATTGGGGCTATCTGCTTCGAGGGATTGTTTATGCTTTTCGAAATGGACCGATGTGCCTAACTTTAGAAATTAAAAGTAATTTAGTCACATGAAACTTGAAACCCAACAAATAAAATATTGATTAATACATGAACAATTTCGGTCTATTTATTAATTATTTATCTTTTAAGAAAATTAGCACTGTGAAACCCTGGAGAGGCAGATTGATCCAATTACTAGATCCAAGATCCGATTTAAGATAAGTTGGCTACTGCACAAAATTGAAAAGGAACATCATGGAAGCTCATTGAAGTAATTTCATGGTGTATTTCTCTATAAACGATATCAGTGAGAAAGATTTCAAACCTAGAGAGATTTAACGTTAAGGGGATGCAATCACATGACTCCAATAATGTAAGCACAACAAGACGATGAACAAACCTACAGAGACAGATAATAATGGACAGTCATACCAGTATCTGTCTGCTAAATGAGAGGCAACACAAATTTCATTTACATCTTCTTTCTCCAAACGCTGAAGAAAATCACAAACTCTAGGACCACAAACAAGAAAGATTGAATCTGAATTCTCAAAAATCTTTCCTGGTCTTCTCCTTTCGGCAGAGGAAGTATCCCAAACTGAACAGACTGCTCCTTCCTCCAGAAATATAAGGTGGTGGCACGTTCAAAACTGGATTGATTCTTACACCATTGTTGCTGAACTCCCTTTTCTTCACCTGCGGCTTCCTCGCCACCTTCGCTGGATTTACTGCAGGTCGTGGCGGGGGTGGTGGCTTCTTAGTTGCCTCCTTGGTATTAGATCCAAGTGACTTGCTTCTTGTCAACTTGTTTAAAGTAGAGAGCAAACCAGACTTGGTGATGCTCCTGCAATTCAAGCTACTGCTTCTGCTGAACTTCCAGAAGGACTTTGGCATGGCCGTTGCTGGAGACGGCAGTTTGACATCATTCCTGGTCTCCTTTAGGCCTTCTTGTTCTGTTGCCGGAGATGGCGCCAGATCGGTTGATGTGGAAGTGGATGCAAGAGGGAGGATCTTACCGTTAGAGAAGAGTTGATCAGCTGAGGATGAGTTATTCTGCTGAGGAGTGCAGAAATGGAAGTCAGGGGAGGGAGATTCTAATAAAAGTGTGGAGTCTTCGGGGGGATTGCCTGAGCGATCTGTTTGCGAGAGGTCGCATGAGAACGAGATCCGGGGACTAAATGTCCAACCAGTGTTGTCAGAGAAGATCTCGAGTGCCATTTAAGATTGCTGCAACTATTCAGCTTAGGAGTTTTGCAAGGAAAATCAGAAGGTTGGAGAAAATTCTCAGAGAGAGTTTCCCAGGAAGATTCAAACATGCAATAAATAAATGATCATTAGAAGTAAGAATAAATGAGTCAGGCAGGTGAAGTTTTGGAGAGTAGTTCTGCACAAGTTAAAAAGAAGAGAATAGGGTTTGATGGAAGAGCACACGAAGGTAGATAGGGAGAGTTTGTTTAGGACCAGGGGAGATAAAGATGCAGATCTAATTATTAATAGAAGAAAAGAGAGAGGGAACCGAACTGCTTTACTGTAGAGATGGTGAAAGGAACTCTCTCTCTCTCTCTCTCTCTCTCTCTCTCTCTCTCTCTCTCTCTCTCTCTCTCTTAGCTAGAGGAGCAGAAAAATCAAAGAATCTCCAGGGAGTGCACGCTACAAACAACAAAGAACACTTTGTTTGGCCCTTTATTTCAACAAACGAACAGAATCAATACGTAATCAGTCTCTCTCCCTCTCTCTCTCTCTTATAATACATAAATATTAGCTTGGCACTTATCGTGACATACACTCTTATTTAAATGTAAGTCTAACCACAAAGATGTACTATCCAACCATATGGATGTGTTTTCTATCGTTTAGTTTGCATTTTAGCAAGTAATCAAGTTTAATGAAACCTGACAATTGAAAATGAAAATGATGAAAAAGTCGAAATTCATAGTTCGTGAAGAAAAAGCTGCTAAAAAAAGCACCAGTGATCATGCGTTAGCATTCTAGACTTTCACTTTCCCAGGACATAACGGGCTAAATCATATAAACCTAAAACATGATAAATTGTGCGTCATATCTACATAACATGGTAAAGTATTATATAATATCCCTTCCCGTTGATCGCCGACAACGTATTTTTATGTGGTCTTTGTTCATGACAGTTGAACGCAGCGCCAATTAACCTTGCTCCTACCGCCGGTGATTATACACGCACCATGACCACTTGGATTGACAGCAGCCTTCGAAAGGCTTGATTCAACCGGTGCTGGTTGCATCTCAGCTTCTTCCATTTTAGTATAATGCATGAAATCTAAGAAATCTCTTTTGACATGAGTCCAGCATCACAGTTTAGGGTAAAATTTTGGATACTTGTCATGATATTGATGAATCTTTCGAGCTAGCATAAGAAGAAATTATGTGATTGGACTTGGAATAGAAGTCTTATAGCTTATGATATTGATGTAATGAGGGGTCATTGCATTTGCTTGAAGGATGGAGACAGAAACCACTCAGTCTGATAAGGACCATGGAATCCATGCGGATGCATAAATTAGAACAACCTCTAGAACTCCCAAAGAGTCAGATGGGTTCCATTAGTGATAATCTTCTGTCACCAGATGTACTTTCGAGTGCTGCCGATTGCGTGGACATATTTCCTTCAAGAAATAACTTATGGTTGCAAAGTTTCCATCAATATCTAAAAGATGAAACTTCTTTTACTGCATCTAAATGCAAAGAGCGCACCATTAAACTCGTAAATTTCCCGTGGTAAATATTTCTGTGTGATATTTACAGTCTAATGACATAAAGGTGTTATCTTCATTCACCAAAGGAATTTATAGATGGTTTAATATTTATCTATATTCATGATTATACTCTCCTGCCCAGTAAGTATGATCAATAATGGAAAAAGGTTAAGGACAATGGCACTGCTTTTTTCTCCTTAACCTGGTCGGTGCTGCGCACTCAAAAACAAAAGATGTTTTGCTTTCAAGCATGCTTTGTGGGACTCTGCGGCCCCATAAATATTGTCAGCCACAAAATGTTGATAATTTTCTATAAGAACCGATTTTTGAAAGCTTATGCTCCTGTCTTATTCCAAGCAGTTAATCACCTACCAAAATCTTCCATCCTCAATTGTGGACTACTTTATTTAGTTTATATATAAATGTCTATATCATTTAGATTGAACCAAACTTGATTCGGTTTTGAATCTTAGCTGTGGCGTTCTATAAATGGGGCTTGGATCTAATGATGTATTTGGAGCATCTTATTGCAAATCCAAATCTAAATACTTAAATATCTGTTCACTTGTTGAAAAGATTTCGAAAATCCAAAAGCAGAATTGAAACTTGTAACAGGTTATATGACATTAAACTGACACGGATGTGAAACATGAACTACCTGGATTTGAGTCGGAAAATTATGAACAGCTTCAGATATATGTGACAAAAATATGAAGGTCATAGACCATAAAATTGAGTAATCTTGTTTCTTTCAATAGATTGGCTGCTCATAGCATACATGTCAAACAATTGCTTTTAAATGGCCTTGATGAATGCTGGCAATTACAGATATTGACAGTCCTAGTTATAGAAATGTGAAGCTCAGTGCAACCAGGATCCGAATCCTATATGGATCAATTACTGCATACACCAAAAAGTAATATATTGTTTTATAAGAAAGGCAAGCGGGGTGACACAGACCCGTTTTAGGTATATTCATGTTAAAAAATTACTTGAAGATTATGCAAATACTGGGGGAAATGATCCTTTCAAGACTTCCCACTCCCAACTTAGCTAACTTCGTTAAGTGTGTAGAGTTTGTGGTAAGTTGTGCCCGTGGAACGTCCTAAATTCAGAGGTTTACAGCCGACAGTCCTTGTAGAGAAGAAGGGCGTAAGAAAAGGAAGGGCTTGCTAGCGTATAAGATTACAAGAACATCGATGCTTCTTATTCTACTTATCACAGAGAACGACCATGGAACTCCACAAATTGGTAAAAGGCAATCGGTGAACTATCAATGATCTTATACTGTATTGATACTATAAATGCACACAAAATCACAAATTTTAGATGAATGCACGAGCACATGCAGAACCTATCATATGACGAGATTGCCTTTTATGATTACTTTTTTAAATCATGGAAATGGGTCCATCATGTATCGAGACAAACATGAACTGCAGACGATATTATCTTCCTATGGTTCAGAGTTGCAGTATCTACCATTATTGGTTTATATTTGAGTAGGTGTTAATATATTTAAACAAATCTTAACCATCCATCTTGAGTGACTAATATTTGAAATTTGAATTGAAAAAGCAAAAAGTATGTGCATTTTTTGCAGGTGTGCGTACACCAGGTTCTCTATTATGATTACTTCTATAAATAATGGAAATACTGACTTATCCTGCATCGAGACAAACATGAACGTATGACGAGATTATCTTATAGTTGCAGCACATACCATTACTAGTTTATGGTTGAGTAGGTTAAACGATTCTAACATGAACTTCTAAATTGGAAAATAAATAACTTGGGTGTTGTTTTCTTGAGAAAGTCAGTTGTTGATATGCAGATGGTCTAGAGTATGGCCAAGCATTATGTTGGAGCCAGCTCTTTAGCACATGAACTCGGATGTAGCCATTCATGCATCTGGTTTTCATTAGTCTTTGCTATATTCTTCTATTCAACATGAGAGAAGGTGCATTCAGAATGAGAAAACCACTGATAACTGTAACAATTAAAGTGGGTGCGCACATGCTAGCCAAGCATTCCCTTTGTGAAGTATTCTCTCCCATCTTCACTATCAAGCATTTGAAACTTCTTTTTCCTTTTATACCATCTCTCCCAATCTCTCTCTCTCTCACACACACACAGCCATCAAAATGGTTCTCCAGGTATTCCCTGTAATTTTTCATGAACTTGTTTCTTGTAAACAAAAATCTCGAGTGTCGGACTTCCTTTTCTGTACAAAGTATCAGACAATTTAGATGTTTAAATTTCGAATTCTAGTCACGGGGTGAATTAGATGGATCTGACTTTCGTTCGTAATTAAGGTCCATCCAGCGGACCACCAGCCCAAGTTGCAGGTGGAAGTGCATCCGGATGTGGCTGATAAGTCAAAGTTAGCCACAGAGGCTGGCACTGTTTCATAAGGGGCTGGAAACAATACCGACAAAGGTATGAAGCAGCATACATGTGCTTGGAAAATTATAAAATTCTATATTTCTAAAACTTTTAAATAAGTTCTCATGAATTAAGTTTGTAAAACATAGCATCCAGAGCTTTATCTCACCGGTAGGTTTCTCCTGCTACTCCCAGGTGGCGGGTTCAATTCGGATTCCCATTGTAACAATAAAATAAGTTTGTAAAAAATATAAATCAGTAGTTTTAACAAGCTAGATTTGTTAGACCAATAATTTCTAAAATAACAATAATGCTAAAAATAATAAATGTTGATTTGTTTAGAATAACCTTTTTCATCATCACCTATAAAGTAAGCCCCATTTAAAAATTTGTGAGTAGTGCTGGTAAATGAATCAACTCGCTTGTAGTTTGGCTACTAACAGGCTCCACTGTGTTCAGTTCATCAAAGCATGAGTTCGACATGAACCTCAACATAGTATGTTCAGCTCGGTTCATCTTGTGAAAGCCCATTAAATTGTAGTTTTGAGTACCTAAATCATACCCTCAAACTACTCGTATCTGGTATTTAAGGTAGATGAGGTTATTTTTAATTAAAGTTTTTCTCAAACAAAGATGAAGAACCCTTCTATTCTATTTTCATATTAGGGTCATTGATGAACATGTTTGAACATTGGCTACTAAGCTAAACAAGGATTCTTCAGTTCCTTTGGTTCGATTGCTGCCATATTTGTGAGTCTTACTTAGGTGCATTCCATGGATACATTTTTTTGACTCATGATACTAATTGCTGAAAGTAGGGGTCTTCATGGTTCAGTTCTAGCCTCAACTTTGAATCAAACCACTAGTCTCGGTTCTTAACTTTTAGAGAACCAAACCAAAACCATGCCATGGCCAAAACCTAACCAAATTAAACTACTGGCTCCGGTTTGGTACAGTTCCGAACCAAGGTTCTACTTATTTAAGGGTTTTGCTAAATACAATCTATTATGTAATCAGATTAAATTGGATGTATGGTCCACTTTTTATATGTATATGAGGTTATAAACTCATATATATATAAACTTATAAACTCAATAATATTTACATTCATACAAGTATATAAACTTTATCTATACTCACATTTTATATGTATATATAAGATTATAAAACTCATGTGTATAAACTTATAAAGATTTATATCTATATGTATATAAACTATATATATATATATATATATATATATATATATATATATATATATATATATATATATATATATATATAGAGAGAGAGAGAGAGAGAGAGAGAGAGAGAGATGCTAACATTACCATCCATAAGTAAAACGTATGTGTGTACTTTTTGTATATACACTTTATTCACATGAGGAGTTTTTTTTTTATTTAAAATCTCAAATGATTGAGATTTGTTTGAATTTGTTAATTCTAGCATATACCAGTTTTTTTTCTCTCTCTCTCTCTCTCTCTATAAATATATATGTAATGGTTTGGTTTGCTTCCAACACTGAACCATGAACCGCTGGTATTTTTTCTGCTAAAACCGAGCTGAACCAAACCTCCAGAAAACTAGAACCGAACGAAACTGCTTGGCGATTCCATGAACACTCCTAACCGAAAGCTTTTTCTTGCTTCATCACATATAACAGTTTGCCTTATATGCCCTACACTTTACTCCATGAGTAAACCATATATTGATCCTACACAACTTCTTATGAAAATGGTTTCTTGTCTTCATTTCATCACAGTTGGGTGCACATGGATGCATGTACATATATAAGCAGATGCATGTGCCGTTGCTTCTATCTTTAAGGTTTCTAAATTTACTTGCATCTTTTTAGAAGTGCATGACAGTTCAATTAAGTCGCAATATTTATGTTGGTAAATAGTAAGAGGTGGGCCGCCAAGAAATGACAATCTATACGGTGAAATGAATCATTTAAATGCATATGTTCATCTTGGAAAACAGTTTCTGCACATTACATCCAATACTTTTTGATTCTGCCTTAACTAATTAATATATTTATATTCAAATATTTAAGATGGTAAAATTAATAGTACATGTATGGGAACTCCACATAGGCAATATGTATTACAAATATAAGAAGTGTATAAGATGAGAAGGAACCATTACACCGATTATCCAAAGCGCAGAAGGCCACAATATATAAATCAACGAAGATGAAGAAAAATCAGAACAAACAAAAAACACCAAATTTGATGTTGTTCAAGAATCTAGTAGAAGTGTACATTTTGAAAGATCTAGTTTCAACCATATGCTGATAGGGAAACCACTAAATGTGTGCACTATGAATCAATATGGAAGAGAGGGAGAGACAGAGAGAGAGAGATCTGTAGAACCAGTGTAGGCATTCCACTGATCATAAAACACTTATATAATAATCATAAAATTTTGTGGTAGGATCTAGATCTCTACCGTGGACATCCGAGTGATCACAGAGCACTACCAAGTTCTTGAATTTTTCTAAATATCTGAGATGTAAGCTATCATCTAAAGCTGGTACTGTGAGACCGGAACGGGATCGATCTTGAACATTGTTTTGAACAAGATTTACTATAAAAATCACTACCAAGTTCTTGAATTTATTCAAAATTATATTCTTCTAAACTATGTGGAGGTTTTATGTGTCTATGGAAACTAAACACTGATTGTCTTGTTGCTCACGGGATGAGCCAAGATCAGCTAGCTATTAGCCAAAACATGTGGAACAACAAAGAGAAGCTCATCTAATTTACAGCAGACACAAACACACACGCACGCGCATGCACACACACACACAAAGAGAGTTCTAGGGGCATTGGTTTATGTGGCTTTTCTGTAGGACTCTAAAAATTGAAAGGAGGACAACTGTGGGCACCATGAACTTTACTTGACAATGAAGCCAGAAAAGATGTTTCCTTGAAAGCCTATGCTGCTTATGGAGCTGCTGCAGAATTATTGTGCACAAGCAGAAAACACGATGCGTGTTTTCGTGGAGTTGGGGCCCAACTTGATGCCTAACACTTCACAAAAGAGTGATGCCTATCCTGTCACTCATATCTTTCACATGACCTTCAAAATTCTTTAAAAGTTTTTCTCTTGAAATGACAACAATTCTTTTCTTTTAAACAAAATTGCCAAAATTCTTAGAAGCTGAAGGCATAGTAACAAAGAAACAGGACAACCCCGAGTGATGGGATGGATTAAAAGGAACCTTTGAGTTGTAAGCCAAGAATTGAATATAAGGGGCATTGCGTTCTTGCAGTGATCTGCTTAATTCCTGCTTCCCAATCAAAACCAAGGCTTTTCTTTCCCTAAATAACGTCGACTAGATTGATTCTTTGTTCCACTTGGGCTTGATCCTACGCTGTTTTAGCATTTAAATAAAAATGAAAAAAAGGCCATGTTTATTTTTTCTTCTTCATCTGAGGCTACCCTCTCGAAGTTTTCATCATTTACTTGTACCTTTGCTTTGGCTTCATCTCACTGCCTTTCGAAATTTTCAAATCACATTAGACACAAATTTATACCGACAAAAACAACAAAAGTGCTATTTTTTTAAAGCAAAAGAAGTTATATATCAAGTGGTCCATGTTTTGAGCATTATTTCTAACATTGTTGATTAAAAATTATTGAAAGCAGTATTTTGCATAAATTTTAATGGTACATGTTCTTAAATACCTCTTTGTCATTGCAAGGCAGAGAGATCTTGGTTTTCTAATGTCATACAAGGAGTTCAAATCCTGATCCTGCCTCTCGTAATAATCTACCTAAGCCCATATGCAAATAAAAAATAAAAAAGTGAGTTTTTTAGAAATTTGAATTTATTGTGTTTTACCTGCCTTTGTTTTCCATGTTCAAAATTTAAAACTTTTTCCAAAATGGTTAAAATAGATAGAAAATTTTACACGGTTCTAAGTCACCTGGAAGTATTTCATTCATTGTGCATTCACCTCAAGAAATGAGACACGTACCTTTCACTTCATAGGCACCATTTGGTGGATGCTAACCTTTGCTCCTTATCTCAACAAGGAAAAAAGGATTGATTGATTGAACGTGAATTGAGTGGCATATCCACGGTGGGATTTCGCTGTTGAGTTTCTTGCTTCAGAACTCCCGATTCGTTTTTCTTTTGTGATCTGACAGATGAGAGATGCCATCTGCTAGAAGAGGCAGTGAAGCATCGTTTTTACTGATTATTCTGCAAGATGGTGCAGTGAAACATCGTTATGTGCTGTTTTTTCGGCTAGCAAGGACTACCTTTCAGCGTTGGTTACCTATTCTCTTCCTTGAGATTCGGTTTGTTTCCCATAAGAAGTCTTGTAGATGCTTTTCTTTGGATTGAGACAGGCAGAACGAAAGCTATGATATATCACCTAAAGAACATAAAATACATGCTTTTAATTTTTACAGGGAGGTTTTCCATTAGTAAAAGTGATCAAACTAAACAATTCCACCATTGAGAGCTCTTGCATACCATTGTGTGGGTATACAATCCAAGTACTTGATTCATTTCCCCAAATTTTGGGTGCGTAGTAGGTGCGTCATAACATAACTTACAATGGTGGTGATTTTTTCAGTTCTAAGATATTTTTCTTTATTGAACTATTGATGTTTGGGTGTTATTTCTATGTTAGCAATAATATTTGACTTTTCTTAATTTTCTTCATTTGCAGAAAGTTTTCGGATCTTTTATACATTAAATTTTATTTGTTAAATGAAAAGATAGTGTACTATACTGTACCGTAAGATGCGGTGTGATTGTCACATATTGGTACCCGTGGCATACATGGTCCAATGCGCTTTTTCCAGTATCTGCTGCATACCCTTCTGCTCATACAGAAATTGTTTCAGAATCAAAAGTAAGATTATCTCTCTCAAAGGGAACAATTCATTACATCCTGCATTAACAACTGCAAAGCATTTTGCTAGTATAAAAATGCTATAGAACCAAAAGCAAGATGATCTTTCTGGCAGAGGGCACCATTTTTAAATCACGTGTGACCAGATTTCTAGGCATTAATTACCTATACCTTCAAGAAACTACTGCAAAAGGTACCAATTGGATAGGTAAGGGAAGCATTCTCTGGTCTATTTCTAATCTGACATTGCGGATGGTTGACAGGCTATATATAATTCAGATGGGGCTTTAAGCATTGAATTATTGACTATCCTTTACTTATAGGGACCATATTTCTTGGATGCCTATGGTTTCTTCCTATAAAGAAACCATGGAGATTTCACTTTGAATTGATCGCCTTCAATTTCACAATGCTTTCTTTTTGTTGATATCTGACAGATAGAAGATGCCTTCTGTTACAAGATGCAGTGTAAGATCGTTACTGTCTTTTCTGATAAATAATGCGGTGAAAAATCGTTATTTAGTGTTTCCTCTGTTAATGATTCAACCTTCTTTATTGGTCGCCTTTTTCAGTTTAGGGTAATATTGGTTAACATTAACAAGCTTTATAATTGGTTTTCTGAGGATTGAGATAGACAGAACGAAAGCTATGACATACAACCTAAAGGGCATGAGATACAAGCTTTTACCTTTTGCAGGGAATCTTGGCATTAGCAAGAGATAAAGAAATTCACCAACTCCAGTCTTCAAGATTGACTACTCCTGGAAAGCATTCCGTTCACACAGAGAACCAGAAAAGATCTCTTTCTCGCAACTCTTATATGGCTTCAAAATACTACTTGAGCAGTTACGTCCGGGAACGAATAACAAAGAACAGAACAATCAAATTAAGAAATGATCGTACAAACCAAAACACAATATTTTACATGGTTCCTAGAGAGTGCTAATACTAGTCTCTGCTTCCACGACTTTCACAAAGAGAATTCTATTATAGAATTAAAGTTGGGATTACAAGATGGGAGCCATCGAATCCCTCAGAAACTTAGAGAGATTGCATTGATTTTCTAATCGGCTAGGATCACTCAGCTTTATTCAGATAGGGGTATGTAAAAAATTTATGAAGAGTTAGTCAGGATCCACACCGAACTCAAACCTATTAGATTGCATAGTCTATTTGTGTTTTGACATACTCGACAAGTGATAATCTTATACATTAGATGGTTCTTTAAACATTTGACTTTTTTATTACCCGTAGAAGCTGCTCATAGATCGTTTACGAGAGCGGCCGAATTGACATAGATTCAGAATTTCGTAGATCACGTCCTTTTTCTGGCTTTAGAAGTCACGCTTTGTTTCCGTTCGGGATCTGAAAGATGGTAGGTGCCTTATGCTAGAAGAGCCAGCGAATCATCGTTACTTTGCTGTTTTTCTTCTGCAAGTTGATGCTGCAATGACCCTACCTCTCTTTGTTGGTCTCTCAAAATTCTAGTTGCGTGTCCCATAACAAGCCTTGCAGTGGCAGCTTATCTGAGGATGGAGACAGACTGCGAGAAAGCTATGACAAATCATCTAATGGACATAAAGAGGACAATCTTTAACGTTTCGCAGGATATTTTGGCATTAGCTAGTCTTACGTTGTCTCTGTCTTACAAGCTTATACGTTATATGGTGCTTTAAACATTTACTAGTTACGTGAATAAACTGTTGGTGGGAGGTTTCTAAGAAGGTTTGCGTTGACGAAGGTTCATTATAATCCCATAGACCACATCGTTTTAATGCAGCACTTAAGTAGCCATACTACAACAAAGGTGAGTAACTGGATTACGCTCTTGCGGTGGAATGTTATCTTGTTTGATGGGACCACGCCACAGTGAGCCAGAGAAAAGCTCGTCAGTGATGGTTTGAACGTCACTGTTAAGCACATCCTACGCAAAGCTGAAATGGAGTATGGCCCATTTATGACCGCCGCAGCAGTTAGCTTCTTCACAGAATTGTGTGGTTTTGATGAGTGGAGATCTTATAAAACGGCATGCATTTCGTAAGCAAATCGGTTTCTAGTCTGAATTGATAGTAGCAATTGGTTTTGTTGAACCTTTTCTTTCTCATTTTGAATGAAAGAACAAAATTAAAGAGACAGAGATAGTTGGAGGCGCATTGAGATGGAAAGCTAGCTCTTGACTGGAGGGCGTACGGTGGACTGTATAAGATAGAAGATACTAGCTCCTGAATCGAGTGTCTGAAATGACTTACATAATAAAGATATCTCTATGGTAGCGAATAGGAGTGACTGCAAGAAGATTAGGATCACATGAATCAGCCTCAAGTTTTTTTTTCAGGAATTAGGTCATCGAATTTGATTAACTATACGAAAAACTTGCCCTCTTTCTAATAGTAGGTAAAGTTGGGGGATACGTGTGCATTTTCCTTCATTTATTTGAGTTACAATATTAGATTTATTTTTTATTTGTCATGTCAGCCGCTACGCATAGAGCTGCTAAATGAACCGAACTGTTCATAGGTCTACATGGTTCAGCTCGGTAACGTTAGGTTCATGACTGAAAACTGGTTAAACATGAATAGTATGTGTTCGATTCAGCTATTCTTGAGAAGCTCACACGAAAAATAAGTTGTTCTTACAGTAACAACAGATAATACAGCGAAAAATGCCATAATTTGGAACCAGTTATATTTTCGCTGTATTGTGTGGCTTTTTCTATGTTTATAGTAGATCATTTATAAGCGAAAAGAACTTGTTCCTGTAGACAATAATAGGATAATCTTCTGAGCATGAGTTTAACCAGAATCGGCAGTGGTTTCAAACCGCCAGTTCCAAGTTGCCTAGAACCTCCAAACAGAATCGAACCATCCCACAAGAGGGAATTGTGCTCTCTTGGGACCGAAATCCCCACCAGCTGCAATAGTTGGGTGAGGAGCGCTGTATCGTTGAGCTACAGTACTATCATTGATAAGAAATATCACAAAATATATTTAAAGCTTGTTTTTGAAAATACAAGAGAATGTTCTCTAAGAGCGAACTCCCCATATGTGAGGAGTACCTTATCATTGAGCTAACGGTTCTGTGACAGGAGATTTTAGAAAATCTATTTAAAGAATAGTAGTGATTTCGGGACACCATCAATCGTAACTAAATCAAGGATCCTTGTTTCCAGTTACGATTCTTGATCAGTTTGGTCCATTCTACCAGCAGTACAGGTTCCGAACCAGTCATGTCTATGAGTTCAAATAACTTATTAACAAGTATGTACTAATATAAAAAACCGTTAACTATCCATTTTTGTTGCGATGATGGTTGAGATTTTAAATTTTAAAAGCAAAAGTACTGCCTTAACTATGTATTTGTCGTGATAGTTGAGATTTTAAATTTTAAAAGCAAAAGTACTCAATAAAGTGTACCAACAAAAACTATAACTTTACTTTTTTATATATATTCAAAACTCATCCACGACAATGGTTGAGATTTTTTTGACAGTTTGTTTGAATATGCTAACACGTAAGAGTGATAGCATATAACGTCCATCAATCGCATGTGCACCCCGTGTTTCAAACTTCCCACCAGGCAAAGCGCCTTGTGGCTGATCTAACGCTTTCGGGTCAACTAATGATATTTATTTGAGGAAATGTCCCTAGTTGGTGCTAAATTGAGATTGTTTAGTTCTCATCCGGCTAACAGATGTCATTAGTTCGATACTTCGATGGTTAGGATAAAAAAGAAAGGTAGACATCTATGCACGGCTGGGATCTGATATAGGATTATCACCATCATTTTTATACTTGAAGCAATCTACTGACTTTGCATGTGGTTTACCAAAAAGTTTCATCGCGTCGTTCGCATTGAATTAACGTGTAGCAGAAGAAAAAGACCAACGACTTCAAGTTTCCACCTTCCTTTCTTTCTTTTAGCATTGACCCCTTTTGCACCCTTTTAGGTTTCATCGATTGGATTGATAACAGAAACTTCAGCAAAAAGTTACAGATTCTCTCCATTAAAGAACAAAAGCAACCCTTTGTTGAAATGCTGGCCTACCAAGCAAGAAAAAATGTTCATTTCGTCTAGGAGAGACGTGACTTGCATGCCTAAAACTGTTGCTGAAATTTATGGAAGGCAAGGATTTCTTTCCTTCAACACTTCCTTGAATTCAAGTGCAAAATTTGAATCAATCACAACTCTCCACCGCTTATTAAAGAAAAACCCATGTTGTCTCTATCTTCAGTTCTTCATTGCACCCTTAGTGACCGATATTCCTCCTGAAAAACTATAAACAACGGTGGGGAAAATGAATAGTTGTAGAAACTACAGGGAGAAGAGCTCAGAACTTGTATTTTTGGATGTGGAGACTACAGTTCCTGTGAAAAAGGAGAAGAGGTTCAGGATGTTAGAGTTTGGTGCAATTGTGGTGTGCCCCAGGAAGCTTGTTGAGAAAAAGAACTATTCCACGCTGGTAAGGCCAGATGATCTCTCTGTGGTTCCTGAGAATTCCAGCAGAATAGACGGCATCACACGTGAAGCTGTGTCTACCGCACCTAAATTTGAAGAAGTTGCAGACACAATCTACAGCTTATTGCATGGTAGTCTTCCTTTCTGTAAAATGTCAAATATTTTGTGCTATGTTCATGATTTAACGCAAGAATCCGATCTCGTAACTGTAATTAGTTAAAGGCATCTTCATGGAATGCCTCCTTGTACATAGATTTTGATAAAGTTGGTCTTAGAAAGAAATCTTCCATCCCTGAAAAATTATCGGATGTAACAGACAGGAAAAACAAGAAATAACAAAATCAAGTTCTATGTTTCCTTCTCTTGTTGACCGATATCCATGACAAATACTCCAACATATCACATTTAATTTCTGAATGTGATACCTTTTCATTGGCCACCGCTTGGATATTTATCTATCTCGTAAATTTTCAGCAGATGCATGTCACTTTTAGTTTCTGATACAATACAGTTCTTACAGTTTTCCACGTGAATTAGCAGGTTTTAGCTTCTTTTCTACAAGTAAAAAGAATAGAAGTTTTGAGTAAATGCAGGTTCTTCATCTTCTTGTATAAAGCTGCGGGATATATTTGACAATATTGCAGGCAAGGTATGGGTAGGTCATAATATTTTAAGATTCGATTCTGTACGAATTCGAGAGGCCTTTTCAGAAATCGGCCGTTCAGCTCCTAAACCTTCTGGCATGGTTGATTCTTTGGACATCCTGATGAACAAGTTTGGACCACGAGCAGGAAATATGAAGGTAAATATAATTCATTTGATGCTGGAAGCATTTATGAGATAGAACCTCATGTTCATTGAGAGTTAGCGAATGATGACCAAACTTCACCAACTATACATTAACAACTTGAAGGCCGACTGAGAAATTTTCTTAAACAGATGGCTTCCTTGGCAGCATACTTTGGGCTAGGAAGGCAAAAGCACCGGTTACTCTCTCTCTTTCTCTCTCTCTCACATACACACACACACCCTCACTCACTCACTCACTTTCTCACACATGTGCTGGTGCAGAAGCTTGGATGACGCAAGGATGAATCTACAAGTAATTAGATGTTGCGCGACCATATTGTTCTTGGTAATCATTAATAACATCTCTTTCATGCTCTTCACAACCATTTCAAAGTGGAATGCTAAGTATGGATTGATCAAAATCTTTTTCCTACACAAGTGCGAGTCCAAAACAGACAATCTTCAGTGAGAGGCATTTCAGGACTCTCGGTCGTCATATGAAGGGATAATACAATCATATTTTATATCATGTTTAAGAACAATTGCCGTATCACATTCTGTGATGGCCACGGGATTGTGAATCTCAGAAGTATCTAGCATGCATATAAATTAACCACTCCCACATTGGACACTAATATGAAAATTGGCTGTAGTGTATGCATAGATTGCAATGCATGATCTTGTTAAATAAAAAAAGGTGCGGATTTTATGTTTCAGGAATCTAGTCTACCACATATGCTCAGTGCAAGAGAAACCGGATCCCCAAGTGCTTCAACAAGAAGTCGAATGAAGGAGAAATCTTCTCCAGATGAAATAAATAAGAAACCACCCAGTACTCCATCGGTTAGTGATAACTTTGAAACGAGCCAACAATTTACAGTAATTTTCAGCTCCATGACATCTTACAGGGTATTTTGATTTGCACCAATGATATACAAATGGTGTTACTTCATAATAACTTGTGGAATTATGTTAAATCAGATCGGTCAGAGGGTGAAGCAGTCGCTTCTATGCCGGACTGTTGCAAGACCAAGTATTAGACACCTCCTCAGACACTCAATGGTCAGATGAGAGAAGTTTGGAGAAACTCTAGGATTTTAACTAATCCATAAACCTCCTCAACTGTTACATATATGATGTTAAAATTCTTGGTTGACTATAAGCCACAAAGTTCAACCAGAGAAGATCTTAGTCATTGATGTAACTACAGCTTAATGCAATTTATTATTAGATTCCTTATGCTATTTGATCTTGTGCCCAAAGGCGAGCTATTGACTAATGAAAATAAATCCTCAAAACAGAAAAGCAGTCATGTCCATGTTTCCAGAACTTGGTAACGTTGTTGAGAGCAAAATGCATCAGTCCAACAATACTTTCTGCAACAGAAGCAATGGATCCTAAAGAACCGCAGGTTGAATTACAGAATCTGGTTCGCTTATCCTTCAGTGTATGAGAATCATGCTTACATTTTCTGGAACTCCTCAAATTCGCATGTAATTCTTTAAGTAACTCTCAAAATTTTGAGGGTTTGGCCTTAATAGATGGTTCCAAGCGCAAATAAAAGAGAAGGGTTGCATTAAGTAGCTGAAATCTTGCCTGAAACTCTGCTAAACTTTGCTAATGCATGCATTGGACCCGTGGGAAGTTTTGAATCATGTCTAGTGGATAGGTACAAAGGCGGCTTCTTCAGAAGTTCTTTCCTTCAAGTATCGGCCAATAACATCACATCCTTTGTTATTAAGAAAACAGTAGTTCAAGCCCTTTCCCAGTCATCAAAAATGGTATAACCCTCTGATCAACACTGCTCTCAAGATACCGTTTTTGCGATGCGTGAGGGCTCCTATACTAAATAACCATAGAAGCATAACTTTTGCTGAAACCTTTACAGGTGGTTTTTGATTTACTTGTTAAATTGAACCTTTTATGCATAATCTGAGAACGCTCGTCATTGATCAGGTTTAGGTAAGAGTTTTGAACCTCGCCTTGGACATTTTTACCCACCATACATTAGTACTTGTTTTTTGATTTGTTAGTCCTTTGGGAGCTGAGCCAGACCTGGTAAAGGATCCCTCCACCCAGCTAAATCTGCCTCTTAGAGGCCGGTGGCCCAAACCTGATAAGTGGCTCCCCATTAGAAGCAGGAGATTAACAGAGCTTCATTAATTCACATATAGAAACACGGGAGGGACTATCTGGCATGAGAAGCTGTCTTGAAGGCTCTCAGTTTCTCTATATGAGAGAATGAAGCTATACCAGACAATGGGAGCTGTTAGACTGCCTCGTGTACGTGTGATCGCGATGAATTTCAGTTCAAATCTCTCGGTTTCTCTCTCTCTCTCTCTCTCTCTCTCTCTCTCTATATATATATATATATATATATATATATATATATATATATATTTCAGAACTGAATTCGCTGGATTTGTTATGATTGAGTAAAAAGCAGGGACTATTTCGATAAAACTATAAAGGGAATTAATTTCTTTTTGCTGGCACTATATATCGTTATTGATACGCGTTATCCGAATCTTCCCTAAAGGTGAATCCAAGCCGTTGTATTAGCTACCCTGATCCCTTGAAGCATTAGTTTCTCTTCCTCTAACTCAATCACTCCATTAATCTCAGGGACATTCCACCTCCCCTCTTGTCCGTTTCCTCTTTTCACCCCATTTCACATAGCAACCTTCACAAAATATAACGCATCTCGTGTCTGGGGACGGTGCATGAATGGAGTTGTTCGGCGAGGCTCGGGCGGTGCGTCTACGGAGCCACACCGACCGGTTCCTCTCGGCGAACGACGACGCTCGCTCCGTGGGCCTCTCGAGCGACGGAAGATCGCGAAACGCCGTCTGGGAGGTTGTACGCTTGTCGACTTCGGCGGTGAAGCTTCGGAGCTGGGCTGGTGCATTTGCGTGGGCATCAGAGACTCCTTTCATACTCGGCGTCGGTAGCGGCGGCAGAAAGGTGGTGCAACGGGCTCCGGCAGAGAACGATGATGACCAGGCAGCGGAGTGGGTGCCATTGAAGGAAGGGTTCCGGGTGAGGCTCATGAGCCGACAGAGCGGGGGGTTTCTCCGCTGCTACACCTGGCGGAGGCCATGGCGCAGCTTCGTCACCCATGACCACGTCGCCGGAAACGTCGCAGCGCTGAGAGAGAGGTTCTTGTGGGAAGTTGAGCCGGCGGAGATGGAGATGCCTTCGCCGCTGTTCGGAGTCTTCACGTCACTCGCTTCGATCTCTTCCGGTGAAGGTGAAGACGAGGTGCAGTCGATATGCATTACAATTTCCCGTATGGTCATCACTTTGTAGAAACTGTGTAAATTTCATCATGATCTATCAGGTTATGTGATCCAACAACTTCGTGGGAATAAAGATCATGACAGTGGTTTATCTTAAAATACTATCAAATGTCTTTTGAAATCTTTATGATCCATGAATTTATATTTCGCCATTCATCACTGAAAGGGAACGTTCTAACACTATGATGGACCGTGGAGATTTCAAACTCTTTACGTTTTGTTTCCAATTTCCCATCATATAATTGGGTTCCCCTATTTTAGAATAGAAATCTCATATAAAAACGTGTTAGGACTTATGATGGGATTACTGATTTCTTTTAAGATTAGATCAAATAGAATCAGTAATCGACGATACTGTATTAAATTTTATAAAAACATTGTATTATTAGTTTTATGAGACATTCTTTAGTTAGGGAAAAGAAAGATTTGTATAACTTACGTTTCCATGTAACCTCTTTTAATATGAAAAGGGGGAAGAAACACTTACATAACCTGCCTTGTTTGGTGCAGTCATCTGATTTACTCATGAGGACAATGCGAGCGCCTAATGATAGAATTATATTTTATACCGTGATTGAAGATGAAGGTGATGAAGAAGATTGCAAGCGATGGTCCTCACTAACATTTCAAGGAAACGATCCGCAAAAGTTAAGTGAGAGACTGGAAGAAACTACAGAGCTTTCCAATATCATTGTTTGTGGAACAAATTCATTCCGTGGAAAAATTTATCCTCTTCATTTGCCATTACCCCCAGGCAATCTTCCAATCAGAGTTATTTTAGTGAAGACTTCACCAGACTGCAGAACTATGTTTGATTGCCCATCGAGTTCCTGTCTGGATTCAGTGGATTGGCAAAACATAGCAGAACAACAGAATGAAGATCTGATTAAAGGACACAAACTGACTTTTGAGGAAATTCTTTTTGCTAACAAGAGTGAGAGACCACAGCTTCTTTCTGTGGAAAGTTAGCTACACCTAGATAATTTTGTAAATAAGGATAATGTGGGTGCACCGCCTTTGTGCTTTTTAATAAACTTATCTTATTTATCGAAAAAATAATACAGCAAACCCCATCCAGGTGCGGAGACTGTCATCCAAATTCTGATAATTTTAATTCAAGTTTTGTCGTTTAGGCAGATGAAGCAGAATATGCGTGGAAAAGGATTCCCCATACAGGAACTTTAGCAGCCCTATATAGAATTGAATTATCATTGTTTGAGAGTATCCAATTCCCGATAAGGGTGTGAATGCGATTCACATGAGAACGTATTTTCCCTCTATAGTGGATCACTTAAGAGGGAAAGAAAACTTTCCCCAAGTGAATCTCGTACCCGGAAAAGCTTAAAGAAATGCTATACAACCTAGAACTAACATTCTTTTTTTATTAGGCAAACAGGGGTCAGGCGGACCTTTGCCAGGAATACCCGGGTAATGAAATCAAGACTTTCAACTTTCAAGTTCTTTTTATTCGAGTCATCCGACCCCTCGACAGGAGAGCTGCAGCTGCTGCTAGAACAAAAGTTGGAAGGCAACAGTTCTTGCTTATATTTAGTTGGAAACGTCATGTAGCAGCCGCTATTGGAAGACAGTTTCAAACATCTAAAGTGCATAAATTAGTACATGTTAGTCACTTGAGTACTTGATAAAGCTAAAAAAGGACCCCCAAGAAAAATATTTAACTATTATGTAAGGTCAAATAATAAATTATATAGGAAATATCTTTTCAGTTAAACGGGTGCTATTGTTTCTCATGGGCAAAGAGGCATTTGTTTAGTTCTCTCTCTCTCTCTCTATGTATGGAGGAGAAGACACCAAATTATTGTCAGGAGGGTTCTTCAAAGTTCTTCCTTCAATTATTGGGTTTGCAAAAGCACCCCAACAAAGACCCTGGACATGTTTGCCATGCATCAATATTTGCTTGCCTTGTAACCCTTGCCCATATATTGCTTGCCTTTAAAGCTAACCAACCATAACTTTTACATTTTACTTTATGTATGAAAACAACCAACTTATGCACCCACAGCGTCAGCTGACCTGGTAGGGTTCTCCGACTCCCATGCTCTGGTGGGGAGTTCGATTACCAGGGTGAGTGCATGTTCTTGTTAGGCATGGGCATCCTTTGTAAAAAAAAAAAAAGAAACATCTCAGTATTGAGATTCTAGCATCTGTAATGAGGGATATCTGCTGGCAACAACATGCAATCTGCACGCTCACGCATCACATCATTGCAATTAATGTGAAGAGGAATAAATGATGTAGGGCGATGAATGGAAAGTTGGAAAGATTGTGTGTCACAATGAGAGATTTAATCAATTAGTGTCTTTCTTCTCTCATATATCACATGGAATAACTGCTATTCATCACCGTGATGTGAATGAAGAACAGTGAAATAAACATGACAAATGTGTTTGCATATGTATATGCAAAACTTGTACCTTTATAATGGATGATAACATATTCGCCAAGTTATTTAAATATATAAAACTTGTACATTTTCATTAGTCATATCATCCCTAAAGAAAATCAGGAGTAAATTCTCTCGATGTGTGTATCTATCCCTATGTTTGAGCAACTAAATGAATATGAGAATTGTACACTGAAATGTTCTTGTATTGCTTTGGATTAATTTCTAGACATCATAAAAAGCGTCTTTACATATCATTATATGCTTTTAAACTTTTAAATTCTAAGCAATTGTTTTGTGCACAGTCAAACTCCATTGTAACGTCGACTGGTTTCTTCTTCTTTTTGAGGTTTTCAAACCAGATACTTGTCCGCTCCAACTGACGGTTATTATTTTCCTTTAAGCACATCTTCCTTTATCACGAAAGGTTGACACACACACACACACACACACACACACACACACATATATATATATATATATATATATATATATATATATATTAAAGATTTTAAGTAAAGATAAAGAAATGATACTCATGTTCTTGAAAAGTAATAAAGTAATGGTCTGACGTGAGTACAATGCACTGCAACCGTAGAGAGGATCTAATCAATATATATATATATATATATATATATATATATATATATATATGTGTGTGTGTGTGTGTGTGTGTGTGTGTGTGTGTGAAGGAAGATTTAAATGATGTCTGTGTCATCCTCTTATAGTAATTCTGTTTGAGACCGACTACTGAAATAATGGAGGATGGCACACGAGAACCAGAAAATTTAAACACATGAGGAACTTGGATGAAACTAAAGAGTAAATTATGTCATTTGAAGTCTCACTTGCCCACGTAGGAGAATCATTTCAATTCTATAATGGTGTGAACCTTGTTGACATCATTAATCGATAAGAAAATATGAAACAGTGGATGCATATGTTTGTTAACAATATGAAATTTGAACATTTGGGGACTTTAGAGTATGATAAGAGAGCAAATCTACTAGTGATTTTTTTTTTTCTGTTTTTCTCCTTCTCTTTTTCTTAATGTAAGTTATGGTGATCATACATATTAGGCAGTCGTTGATCTACATTGAACCGAGGTGAGACATTTGCTTCACCCAAAATTTCGAAAATCAACTTAAAGTCTATAGGCCATGGTAGAATCCAGGGGCTATAATGCATAGCTTACTCCACCCGAAACCTTCAAGAGGTTATTTGCCCCACCCCAAAAGAGCTTTTAAATCCTCCACTGTCATTAGGGCTGGTAAACCAGCCGAACGTGGTTGGTTCGTGAACTCAAATGTTTGTCTTTTTATTTTTTTTGAATCGAGATGAGCATGAACCAACAAGCCAAGTCAGATGAGCTGAACAAAGGCTGCTAATAAAATCGAGTTAAGAAAGCAATCTTTGAGTATAACTTTGACTAGAAACTTAAATTTTTGTTTAGAAGAAACAAATTAAGTTAAAAATTTACTGTTTATACAACTTCCTTGCAAAATTCAAAGATTTGACCATTTGATATACACCGAACACAACGCATCGACATGGTTTTCTAGCATGTATGTACACAAAAGTTCTATACTTTACTAAAGGAGTAGCAACAAAGCCTCACCAACCATTTGTGTTTCATGTTCAGCTCATATAGCTTAATGAATCCCCTCTTGTTCGGTACGTTTGGATCAAGTCACCAGCTCAATGGAGCCGAACCAAGTGCAGCTTGGTTCACTTATGAGCCCTTACATTCATGGGTTAATGTAAGGGAAATGAGAACCACCTTACAAGCAAGGTTCCCAGAAAAAAACACACATATTTGTATATACACATCTCCAGTATTAAGTAATATATGCACTATGTTATTCAAACATATAACTTAATCCAGAAGGTTGTCAATGTTTTGTATGATAGCGTACGGTTTTCTTACACGAAACTAAAATTAATTATATCTATAGAGATTACTGAGAAGCAGCATTCCTTAATAGGTCAAAGCACATGCAACGTGATGAAGATGATGCTTCGGTGAAGCATCACATCATGCCATGGTACGATTATACAATTCTACGTTCGCTCTCTGCTCGTAAACCAGGTTGGCTTGTATCCCTTTGACGCCAACAAATTACGGAGTCTGAACTGTATATTTCCTTCTGAACGGAAGCACTCTGCAACATCCCACTCTTGTCAATGTCAAATTACCAATTATCGTCATTTTTGTGGACCATCTAATGAATGAAGGAGATCACAAAATTTCTTCTTGATTTCTCACAGTTGTACAGATACTACCAACAAAAGTCAAAAAGAAAGAGACCCTTTAAAACTTCAGCACCCTGCCTTACAGAGGGTGCAGCTTGGTCAGGTATGGCTTTTCCTCCACAACTTTAATGGTTGTGCTCAGAGAGAGATACGACCATCTAGTTGAATCCAAAGAGTGCCATTTCCTATTTAGGTTTTCCTTTCTTTATGCTAATATAGCCATCTGTTTCTCTCTAGCTTACTGTATTTTCCGTTTCTTGCTTTTCTTGTGTTAGGCGATTTCAGGAAGGGCTTCTGGTGCAAATACTACAAGAGAGACGGAGATTCTTTAATGGTATGGGCCACCATTCTTGCTGCAGCAAACAGAAGGTCAAGAGAGGACTCTGGTCTCCTGAGGAAGATGAGAAGCTCATTAATTACATCACAACCTACGGCCATGGTTGCTGGAGTTCAGTTCCAAGACAAGCAGGCATCTCTCTCTCTCTCTCTCTCTCTCTCTCTCTCTCTCTCTCTCTCTCTCTCTCTCTCTCTCTCTCTCTCTCTGTGTGTGTGTGTGTGTGTGTGTGTGTGTGTGTCTGTCTGTCTGTCTCTCCCCCCCTCTCTAGTGTTATTCAGATCGTGTTGTCTATCTGTTCGGCTTTGTGTTATGGCATTCAGGACTTCAAAGATGTGGAAAAAGTTGCAGGTTAAGATGGATAAATTACCTCAGGCCAGATCTGAAAAGAGGAAACTTCTCTCCGCAAGAGGAGTCTCTCATCATTGAGCTCCATAGGACACTTGGAAATAGGTTATTTCTCATATACAGCTTGAATCAGTTTTTGTTATTTTTATCTACACCGTGTTACTATTTCTGGTGAACTGTTACCAAGTTGATAAACTGATACCTTCTGTCATATTCTTATCTTGCAGATGGGCTCAGATAGCTAGGCATCTTCCTGGAAGAACAGACAATGAGGTAAAGAACTTTTGGAACTCTTGCATAAAGAAGAAACAGGCTGCGGATGGACGCAGTATGACAAAATCAAGTGATAAACCTCTAGTTACTGATACTTCTAATGAGTTCATGTCCATGAGTAAGAACTCTATGCACCCCATCATTCCTTCGCAAGATTGGAGTTCGAATCCTGTATCATATTTCTCAGAACCATCCTTAAATGAAGACATTGTTGGTCATGGATCTTTCAAGGAAAATGAGATCAATCAAGATGCAGAATGGACAATTGCATCATCAGCATGGGCTTCTCAAGAGTATCAAAATCAAATGCCAAACCTCTACCAAGATGGTGGATTTCTACCATACAGCATTGCAGACAATATTTCGTCGACGATAGGCGCTTCTCTCGATCAGTCATGCAGTTCACCCAATTCCATTTTGATGTCAAAGGAGTACGATATCATGGACATGGCAGATTATGTGATACCAACAAATCAAAATGGAGGTACCATTGCTTCAGGAAACGATCTATATTCAGCATCTACCTCATACCATGATCTGTATCATCAAAGTATGTCCATGAACGCCATGCCATGCCTAGACCCGATCATGTCCTCATCACCATCTCACTCGGAACATCTCCACGTGAGTACCAGCTTGCCTTCAAACTGGGAACTGAAACATTAATGGCGGTTGTTATTTTCATCGACTATTATCTATTTTCAGCTAAAGGTTGGATGTTATTTAGAATAGTACATCATGAAAGAGGACTGCTTCCTCAAGGTGCATATTAGATGGAAGAATCAATTTTCAATGAAGGTGAACTGCATTGAAAGTTACTCAAAGTCACAGGAATGTCGGTTTCACGTGGGAATTACAGGAATCATAATATATAATCTAGAATATATATAACACGTATGTATGTACGTATGTATATATTATATCTTGGGTCCAAGATTGACGGATGGGGGAGGATAGCATTCTCGCATCAAATTGATTTGAACGCGGCGAGTTGCTTTCGAAGAACCATTATTGTTAATGATGAAAGAATTGTGTATAAATAAAGAAATATGCAGCGCCAATGATATTGAAGTGTTATCATGCAGCTTATACATGAATGGCTTGCTTATCAAGCCGGATTTGTACCGCATCATGTACGTAAGAAGCGCCTTGGAAATACTGTCTGTTTCTATTTGTATTCTTTTCTGATTTTCACTCTCTTGTTACGTTGCCATAATGATAACCATGTCTGTGAAGGCATTTCTATAACACATACACATATATATACATATATATAGAGAGAGTTGTTAGACTCTCATAAATGCTAAATTATTCATCCCAATTCAGAAATAGATGGTCTAGATTAAAAAACCGAGAAAAGTATAGGTTGTAATTTTTCTTTTTAAAAAAGCAACTTTCACTTTTTTTGATTTTGTGAATCGGACAGTCTTAATTAGCATGGATGGTTTGTGAGTCTAACATCTCTTTCTATATATATATAGAGAGAGAGATGAGAAGCTAGGATAAAAATCCTGAGGGCCGTGACAAGCAGCATTTTCTTGTGAAGCATACGGACTTCGTAGGAAAAATTGTAAATCTTAGGGCGCCATGGCCCCTAGAGGCCCCCTTTGCCTCTGCAACTATGTGTATGTGAGTGACCATTGTAAGCTTGGTAGCAAGGTTACAATGGTATACTACTAGCAGATGCATCTGCCTTTCAGTCGGTGATTAAGATTGTCATGCTATGTATCCTTCCATAATCATTCTTTCGGAGTTGTGCAATGACTAGGTTCTAACATAAGGCTATGCTGATCATGTCTTCAGTGGCTGAAGCCAAGGTGGGGCATTAATCCCATCCAAGATTCTGAAATTTAAGTAAACATGTGTATCCATGCTTGAAAGTATGGACTCCATGGCATAGTTACCCCCACCCTGAAAATTTTCATGGCCTATTTGCTCAACCGTAAAAAATTATCTAGATCCACGAATGCTTGTGTGATGCATTTTTGGGTTTTGATGCGTTCAATTTGTTGCTGTGGTTCTTCCATTGCAAATTGGAGTTTCCTTTTATTGCCTACAACTTAAAGAGCATGTCAAAATTTACTCATGGACGTCGTATTATGAGGTCCAAAATGTGGAAACCACTCTTTATGCATCGCAAGGTTCTGTGTCATCATGCATGGATCCTTTCCCCATGTTCACGTTAAAGCCCTTTTAGTATATTTCCTTATTAAGAAAATAAATACCAAAATGGACTACCTATAGCTAAAAAGGAAGACAGAGGTGTATATGAAGCTGTGTGATCAGTCAGTGAAAGTATTGTGCAACCCAAGATTTTGGCATGAAGATAGTCTACTCATGTGGTTGTTAATTATATACGAAAATACTGCTGGATATTCGGCCTTTCATGTGCTAACTGATACATACGTACGTACGTACGTACATACATGCAGAGTATGTACTAGTTGCTGTATATGTATGTATGTGTACGCATGTGTGTGTGAGAGAGAGAGAGAATCAGATATGAGTGTGTGCATGCACTCACGCATGCTTGTATTGCTTACCAGATGCCAGCTGACATCAGTGGGAGGCTTATGCAAAGATCAAGCCTGAACAAATATATGGAATATGAAGATGTCCCTATTTTTATATTAAATTTAGGGAAACATGCTCTCAAAGGAGAACAAAACCAAAGCGCTAAATAACATAGCATCATAGGTCACGAGGCTGTAGAAAATTATTTATGATCAGAAAGAAACCATAGCTTATGTAAACTGAATGATGATTACACACCAACATCTAACAAAATGAAAAGCTAATAACAATGTGCCTAATTGATGTGAAGAAAGTAACACAATTATCGCATTTGATATACATATCGTGGAGTCAGCTCCCAATATAGCCGCCTGATAAAGCCATGGCTGTAAGAATATTCCACGACCAAAACTGTAAGTTATTAATTATCTGAGCTTTTGCTTCACCTGAAGCAACATCACAGCTTTTGCCTCACCTCAAAAAGTTCACGGTTATGGTGGTGGGCTATACAATATACTGTGGGCTACTCGTCTCACCCTGAAACTTTTCTAGAGCAACCACTGGCCAGCCTGATTGTGCATGAGATGCATATCTTTAAAACATGCATGTTATAGACATCAATATACAATGGTAGGGCACAATTGACTGCTCACCTGTAGCAAAAAATGTGAAAAGGATTGTAGAATAAGGTTACATGGAACTTTGATCAATCTTCGTCCATGACAATTGAGATGTGTGCACTTCAACAAGAAATGAGTTAGGGTCGTTGCATGGGACCATGATCATAACAACCCTAAGATCTGTGGAGCCTTCATTTTGAAGACATAAGAACCTCCAATGATGATGTTGAAGTTCAAAATTTGTTGGCCCCAATTACTGATATTGTAAATGGATTGGGATACAGCCTTACCGAAACCAGACGAATTGCAATATATGGATTTGGATAAAAGTCTTATGAAATCCAGAAAAATAGACTGATTGGGTTCTGATATCAGATGTTCATCAGATATATTGGAAACCAATGTCAAGAACCGATTAGTAATCAGATACGGTTTTCATATACCCACTACGAGTTACTTGGACTGGAATTGGAGGATACGGTTGGTCCACTTGCATCACTATCCCTGCTATACGAGAAGGCTATTTCAATGGACGAGAATCAGGTCTTGGCATTGGCCTAAGATATTGTCCTGTAAACAACTTTTTTGCCTGAATTTGATGAGCCAAGAGAAAAACTCGTCTTATGATGCCAAAGTGCATTAGTTGGCTGCATTTTGAAGAATCTAGAAAAGCAAAAATAACAAAAGTGTGAATAGTTGACAGAAAACTTGGCAGTTTAACTGCGAACAAACAAGCAATGGTGTTGAAGTGGTGCTCATGAAAGTCCCGTTTGAGGGTAGGATGCACGAGCCGTAAAATATCAGAAAATGGGTTTGAAGATCATTAGCAGTGGGAAATTATTCAAGAGAATCTAAACAAACATGCTATAGAATGATTTGGAATTAATCCAGTAACAAAAAAGCAATTTGAGAGGGAGGGAATCAGCTAAGCCCCAAAGTTAACTATGAGAACAAAATTGATGTAATTCTTAACAACCTTTATAATTCTAGAGGTCATATCCTTGCCTAAACCCAGCTTATCTGTCAAATATGACATCTTTCGAAGCACACTTACGTTACATAATGAAATGGATAACAACCATGTCATACATGTTTCAAATAGCTAAGGTTCTATGTGCTGTGTGTATGTGAGTGCGTGTAATTGTTCAAACACACATGCACATGATATCGATCCAATTATACTTAGAATTTGTGATTACTATGAAAAGGAAGAAAAAAACGCCTCAACCATGCCGAGAAGTCAATTTTCATATCAATCTGTTGTGTCATTCAGCATAATAGAAGAGACGTAAGTGAGAAACTAGACAGAGTCCACACCTTCCCACAAGTGGAATCATTGAAACTATAAGGTCAAAACCCATTCTGGCACTAAAGCCCATCTTAAGGGCTAGTTTTCTCGGTATGAACTAATGCATATGTAGCAAAGATGAGACACAAAAGCAATACGAATCTACCCATGAACCTGATCAAATTTCAGAGAGCAGCAGTATAACTATGGTCAACTGCGTTAATCTCTTTCACGTTGACGCTATATTCTTTTCGACACCCATGTCATTCTACAACATTTAAAAGGATTAAATGCGAATATCAAGGATCAGAATTAACTTAGTAATTCTTAATGCACAGACTATAGCTTTTGAAGTCTTTTTAATACAAATAGAACAGCTTATTTATTTCTTTTATATACCAAAATGAAGAAAATATGAAAGGATATAAACTTCTAATTCTTCTGTCTTTTATATAAACCTACTGTTAACCAATGCCCTGTACAATTGGAGTTCATTGGCCCCTTTGTGACCATTAGATCTGGCGCTTGAATTGATCTCTGTGCCATCAATAGTGGCAGTTATACTGATATCTGTATTTGCAGGAAGAAGAAATACATCACCCGCCTTTAGCAGATTTTCATCTGCCATGCTGCTCCTCATTGATCCATGGCCAACAAGAACAATAAAAACAGATGGTTTTTCAAGGGCATTAAAAGTCGTGGTCTCTCCAACAGGAAGGCAACAGTGCTCCACTTCAAATTCATCAAATGGCGGTCGAAAATTCTTTATGTACTCCGTTACCTTAGAGCCCTTCAGGATATCAGGGTAACCCTGAGTGATTGCATTGTAAATAGTAGCACCCCAAGTAAAATAGTTAGTATCAGGCATAGTCTGGTAAAGACATCGAAAAATGTAGACGTAATGCTTAACCTGTTTATATGTAAGCATCGAGCACAAAGTTTCCACGTCACGGTATTTTGGAGTAAGCCCAGCTCGAACAACATTATCTGATGTTGCCATGCATTCGATGCAATCACCGTGAATGTAAGCATGAGGTTCATTTGCATCCAAGTATAAAGCTTCACCGGGATTAAGCTTTACATAGTTCAAAAAGAAAGATGATAGCACTCCAATGTCATTGGGATATTGTTCTTCTAGCTGCAAGGCAAGATGCTCTTTGGCTGTCAAGGCCCTCACCTAGGTTAAAATAAAAGCATGATTCAAGTCCTTAGTTAAAGAAAAAATTATTGCATTTGTAGACAAAAAGAAGAGGAGAACATGAACGTTCCCAAAGGCATCAAACAGAAAAGCAATGCCCTTGAGGACACATGGGTCGTCAAACCTTAAACATCCATTCTTTACCAGTAAGTTGCAGGCCTGATGATGCATTTGAGTCAGCTAAGACATCTTTGAACTACTTCACCGTGAACAAAACAACAGAAATCCTTCATGTAGAACACCATTATTTGACAAAATTGATATAACTGAGATCAGATACTTGAAACAAGAATTGCATCAAATGCCTTCTCAATCCAAAAATAGCAACAGGTATGATTGTTGATTAAGGAAAAAATAGTAGAGGCCCTGTTTGAAGGAGTTATGGTTAAAAACTTGAAAATCTATCAGAAGTATATTGCAGTATCAAAGGGAGTATCTTGCACAGATTTGAGGCTACCTCTATGAGGCAGAGGTCCCATTGGAAGTAAGTTTTAAGAGACGTCATGACTTTGAGGTCACATATAGATACTAAAATTTGGAACCTGTCTTTCATTGTTGAGGCGGTCTTTCATCTTGGACACCATTTCTGAAACAAACCTCTGTTGAGCTGACATCAATCGCGTAAACGCGGACCTCAAGATGGTTTTGACATTCTCCTTGTCTGTGCAGTCAAAGCTTAGAAGTTGTTTTACATACTCCTCACCAATCAACGTTGCAATCTCAGGAGTACAACTAACCACACTTTTAAGTTCCTGCAAAGAAGAACAAATGAATCATCGCAAAAAGTTGTGTGGAAGGGTAAAATTATATGCTTAGCTTCTTAATCTATACATGATTTAGCATCCTGTTTTTATCTCTAACGAAAAATGCAAACTCATATATATTTATATTTCTCCATGTACATAATGAGCTCCAGGAAAACATTGCTGTTTGCATCTTAATTTCTTGAAAAAGTCGGTTTCCAATAAGTAAGACTAATAAGTTACTTGTTTTCTTATTCAACCCCATAAATACTTGTGTTTAAGTTTTTGAAAACCATTGTTGCATTGGGAGGACTTAAAAGTAAACAAAAAGATCCACAGCTTGAGTAAGATAGCACAGACCAATAAAACAAGCCTTTCATCAACAACAAGAAAAGATCAGCTCGTTAGGGAGTGCAAGCGATTTCATTTCATTAAATGATTTTGTTGTCAACATTATCATATGAAGATGAATCTGATTAGTCGGAGCACAATCAATTGCCCACATAACAGAAATAAGCTAACATCAGATATCCCCTGTTAGAAACTATATGAAAGACTAAAATAAAAATATTTCATTATCTCCTCCTATGCACCCAAACACTTCAAATAACCGATCAGTAATATCAACTCCATGTGATCAGAACTGAAGCTTTATCATTCAACATGAAGAACAACGAATGGCAATTACTCCAGTTTACACCCCTTTCATATGAAGCTCAAAATTTCCAATCTGTGAGGTCAGCAAGAAGCGTGACTAGGTAGAAGGAAAAATTAGGGTTAAAAGACTCGGTTCGTTCACATGACTCCAGCTTCCAGTTAGTGACGATGTAATGACACTTATCAGGTTACAATACTAACAAGGATCAACAAAGGATGGTATGCAGTCACCACAATAAAAACCCTTAGATTTCCCATCCTCCCTATCATATATTCCAGTACTGAATTGGTTTGCAATACAAGACTATAGTATTAGTAGTGTTAGTACTTCAATAAACAAAAATCATTGTCTCCGATGATGAACTACCTTAAGATCAACAAATCCACACAAAGCGTTAAATGGTGTAAGTGCCAAAGCCATCTCAGGCTTGTGGTTCGAGTCTCTGTAAATGTCTGGACGCTCCTTATGCAAAATTGAAGCCAGTTGCTTGTCCGGATGAGCTTGAATCGACAATGCGTTGGCAACTGAAAGAACCTAAACAAAGATAACAGGAAAGGTTAAAAAATTCAATAGCATAAAACCAATAAATAAGCTGATCTGCAAGGCCTAAAGATGATATATAAGTCAGAATAGACATTTCTCTACAAGAAACGTGGTAGAGTTTTCCAGAAGGGAGGGACCCCAATATTCACATGCTTGATACAATTCCTGTTGCCTTGCGTTTTAGCCATAAAAGTGTGGAAGTGCCAGTATACATGCAAATAAACAAGTCGGTCTTCCAACCCCAGCCTTATTAATAGGAAAAAGAAACGTCCAAATTGACCACCAAGATAACAAGAACATATATAAATGAGTTCTTGATTGAAACTCGTTCTGCTTCTAGCATGGCCACCCTGTTATTAGCAAGCTTTAAAGAGCATCCAAGGAAAGGCTCAACGAAAGGATCAGTTAAGTAAAACAGATGCATAAAAAATAGTTGGGCTTCTAAGAGATCCTCACATTACTAGAAAGGCAAATGGATTGAGACATCCAACAAATGATGCGTTTTAATGGAATCAACAAAAGAAGTATCCAACAAGGAAGAATTATAATAGGACCGGAAAAGGCTTAAGGTAAGCATTGGAAGTAAGAAAATAAGATAAAAACTCACCTTGAACAAGAAAGGCAAATCCTTTCCCCATCTCTCAGCCACCTTTTGTCCAAGCGCTTCCGGATTCCGGCATAGCCACTCCTTGAGAGGCAAAACGCCGTCGGAATCCAATACCAGAGAGGGCCCTGAATCATGGGTACCAATCCAGATTTCTGCATATGGCTTGTCTTCAATTGGGGATTCGGAATTTAAAGAGAAAATCCTCCCCACAACGCTCTCTTCGCCCCTCTTCCCCCATGCGTAGTTCTGAACACAACACTTTAAGAAAACGGGCTTGAATGGCTTCATTGTTTCTCCTTCTCCGTCCTCTCGTCTCCTCCTCTTGTGAATTTAATATGGCCAGAGAGAGAGAGAGAGGAGAGAGTTTCGAACTCGGTGTTGCCTCTCTCTTTAGCTGACAACTCTCTCTGGTTTGGCAGAGTTTCAACCGTCAAACAGAGTTCCTTGCGCACAAATTCCACGGATTCGCTTTTCGGTTTGAGAACTCTAAAAAGTAAAAACAAAGCGGATTGAGATCAGCACCGGGAGAGAGATTGGTGGGTCATATCGAAAGCTGGCCAAAACAAACATTTTAGTCGATGTTTTCCCCAAATCAGTCCTCCTTTCTGTCAATTGCTTCAAATAGTAACCTTTATTTTCGTAAAACACAAAAACGGTTTCCGTCTTTTAAATACTCCACCTACAGTCAAAAGACTCCGAGCGAAATCACGCTTCAAATACAATTAAAATGACATGTAATTGGCATGAGTCCATCTAATTCCCCGTTGACCTGTTGAATCGTTTTCAATATTTTTAGTGGAATCTATGCACTAGATTTCATCGACATAATTTTTCCGTTGACTAATTATGGCATGTACATTAATGTTATGACTTCTGAAATTCTGCAAACCGAAGATTTGAAATGAGATGGTCTATTCACTTGGTTTTATCGACATATACTTTGAATTTTCGGAATATGTATATAACACTAATTTGAATTTCAATAGTTAGAAATGTTTTTCCTTTCATGAACAATATATAGAGAGAGATAATGTAGTACAAGCTATTGATATATAATTGACATGTAAATTCAAAAAGTAAAGTTATACAAAATATATTTGCAAAAAAGTATATTTTTCATTTTGACTTTTTAAATCTAAATTATAATTATTAATCACTTAATACAAATGATTGAGATTTGTTTGAATTTATCAACACTAATATATATATATATGTATATATATATATATATGTATATATATATATATGTATATATATATATAAAGAGAGAGTGGTAAATGTGCATACCACATGTATATTTAAACATTCTCAAGAATCTTAATCTTGGCGAAATCGGTGATTAAAATTCAAATCTTAAAATAAAAAAATATATATTGATATTTTAAGGTGTAATAAATTCATTCGATATAATTTTTTTGACTTAGAGATCTCAATTATCGGATGAATAGTTGAAATCCTTAATTATTGGAGAATTGAGATCTTTATTAAAAAGATTAGAGCATGAATGAATATGTGGATGGACTATGCTCTCTAAAATAGTATATACGTATATGGATTCATGCTTAAACAATGTTAAAGATCTCAAACCGTTGAATCTTGAAGATCAAGTATTATGATTTTTAAATTAAAAACAAATTATATTGGTATATTTATTATAATCTACTTACCATACGTGTGTGTGAGAGAGAGATTTAGTTGATCCTGGTATGCAAGTTTGATCGTGAAACAGTTGTGCATCTTGAAAACAATTTTACGTATTCATTTCCTTTATTCGACAATTGTTTATACATCTAAGATATAGCCAAATGTGTGGACTCATTTGGAAACATAAAAGAGTCAAGCATGGGTTTGAAATAATACCAACTGCTTGAGAATAATGGCTGTAGTGTTCACTATCAAGTGGAGCCTATGGAAGATACAGAAAGCTACTTATGATAATTTAAAGCGTATCTCACTATACTCTGGTTTCTGACGGCTGGTTAGGATCTGGGTTACGCTTTTGTGTCTGCTCCTGCTAGTGGGGGTACCTAGTTCTAGGGGTGGCGGTTTCGTGTTTCGAGTATGACAGTATCGTGGCAATCAGTGACTGTTCTTCTGCAAAAACAAGTCAACAGTCAAACTAGAAGACCAGATTTTGAGTGTTTAGTCATCAGCGGTTTCTGCTGGTTAAAATTGTCAGCTATTTCGTTGTTCCGGATGTTGTTCCATGTCAATAGCAGGTCAACCGATAACAGCTCAAGTGTTCATACTCAGACGAGCTAAAACCATTCTGAAAACTTTGTCGGTGCTTGTCTTCTGGAATCCTCACAGGACCTCCGTTCTTCCTCGGCTTTAGCCTTCTTGGGAAAGATTTTTTTCAAGAATTAGTGGAATATTTGAGCACTTCGGGTTCACCAAGTTTTTCCTGAAATCTTGCATGAGTTGGATGGGGAAGTATGTCCAAGGTGCGGGCTTTGAATCGGCTCCTTCTGCATTTTTCGTTTTTTGCTTATTATGTCGTGTCATTTGAAAAATAGTTCGTGGGTATTGGTTTCTATATTGCTATTGCCAGTTCGAGATAAACATAATACCCATTTGTTCATTTATCATGCCATGATGAATTATGGAAGCGATTTCTGTTTCAGGTTGATCGTTTGTTTTCTTACGTGACTTTTGTTTGCACACTGTGAACAATTAGTAGATAGCATAATAAGATATGGGAGACTTTTGGGGTTTCAACCTTTTGAAGCGAAAGAATGGCTTATGAAAACTTTATGATATCGAAAACATCTAAGCATGCTGCTGTTCTCAAGTTGCAGGTTAAAAGTCTAATACATCAGGCAGTAAGGAAGTCTTGTTGAACTCTTTGCTGAGTTCTTTGACAATCCGAAAAATATGGGAATAAAAAATCAATCAGTACCCGCGTTTTGTCAATTTTCTCATTCACTGCAGATGATAAATGGAAGCAGGTTCATCATTCAAATAGCTTTTCTACCTCAAGATAATCTTCCTGCTCTAAGATTGCGGCTTACAACACGCTTCAGAACAGTTGATTATTTCTGTTAATTTGGTCAAAACTGATTTTCATGACTCCATGGAGAATTTGTGCCACCTAGCTAAATTCAACTTGATTTTCCATATCCACAAGTTTTCAATTTGGAAACATGATAGAGTATTATCTTTTTGGGTGTGATCCAACTATTGTTTATATTTTTTAATTAGGACAAAGATATGAACTTGACCAACTAAATTATGTACTTCCTGTTAGACCTGTATCTTGGCTTGATAAAAGCATCCCCAAAGAAATCTCCTTGAGTATTTGAATTTTGGGCCACCGAGTTGTAGAATTTACTTCAGCATTGATATTAGAACATCCAAAGCATTAGAGGGTGATTCTTGAAATGCTTGCAGCGCTTGGGAGTAGTTTGTTGTTTTGTATGATGTCTTAATAGGTATTCTTGTTTCAGATTTTTCCCTTGAAAAATTTAGATTCTGCCTCTGTGGATTAGTAAGCAAATAATCCCGATGAAATGAAAATATGCCGGATATGGCCAACATTTCCAACTGTAAAGGGGCATTTGTCAAGTTTTGGAAAAACACTACTTTTGGAGGAATTGATCTTTGAAGAACCATAACAAGCTGGCTGGTAAATGTGCCAAACTTGAGGATCCAGTTAATATAGCACTTTATATTTGATCCTTTCTCTTGTTTGTTTAACATTTGCTTTCGAAGGACAAAATAGCGTGATTTACTAATCTAGCAGCAAAACACATGTAGTTACAAGAGCCTATGTAAAACGGTGCTGGCAAGGCATCATTCCTATCAGCAGATCCAGAGCATAGTGAACAACAAAAGCCTCATTGATTTGTTGCAATCTCCTCCTGAGAACAGTGTCTGTACAACCTCTACTTTTCCAGAATCTAGATGACGTCCTTTTTCTCACAATGCTTCTGGAACTGTCACTGCCGCGTGCAAATTTGACTGGAGTTGATTAACGGAGATATGGTATCTCTCTCGTATTTTGGTTCTCTTTGATACATAGACTTGTTACAATTTCAGGTTAATGGCAAGAAATGCTTGTAACTGTCCAAGCTACCTGTACAACTTTTGCAGGAGATTGCCGATTCAGATTATGCGAGACAAGGCCACCTTCTTTTGTGAAAGCCAAGTCAGAAGGAGCTTCCCAGTTGAATGCATATCCTTTCCGCAGGTATGATGAATCCACCTTCTTCTATGAAATTCTAGCGTGGAAGCATTCATATTCAAGTGGAGACAAGAGACTAGCTTCAGGGTTTTCTGCTCCCGGGAATGTGAGCTAGGTGTTGTTTCCAAAGTCATAAATAGAAATTGTTGTGATTCGTGCTTAATGCACTTCCCTTTCCCCTTGTAGAAGACTTCTTTTTGACTAATTATGCTAATTTAATAAGGTTTTTAAGCTTATATTGTGCAGTATATCATGTTATATGATTATGAAAACCATGGTGCGCCATACATGTGATCGTGGTACTTGAATGTCCATTTCTTGTGTTTGGTTGATTAAATCTGAATGCTTTTGAGTTGATGGAAGCCTACCACTGCAAATTTTGGCCCTCTTTCCAATCAAAACACCCTGCAGAATGCAAACTACCGATGTTTTTTCTATAAGTAGTTCCATATACAAGGAACTTCAGCACTTCCTGGGTCTTGATGGTAATAAGTCAATAATTGTTAGATTTTGACTTGATGAGATGATTAGGAACTTGGAATGGATTGTGTGACTGGTGATTTCCTGGTTTTCTTCTGGTAAACTTGAGACGTTCTCCTTCAATTGTACATTCTTTCCGTCTTTTCTCCAGCTTATTCCAGGATACCATCCCACCCACTTTCTTTCTGTAATTGTACTTTCTGTTTTCTGGTTCTCCTTATAAATGGGGTTTGTTGCTGACTTAATGTAGAAAGTAAACCTGTACACGGTAGTGGCCCCCATGATTACCTAGGGGTTTTCGCTTATTTTTTACTTTTATACATATCTTGACACCCGGTGACCAGAAAACTTCCATAGAGGTTCTGGTCTGGTTTGTATATGTATTGCTTTGGCTGCTAATCGGATTACTCGTATTTCATTCTTACATTGCAATAGGATTTTGAACCGCGTAAAGTCCGAATCATGTTCTCAGGGTTGTTAGTTTCACTTCATCGAGAAAGTAATTCAGCCGCCATTGTTACTTGGACCTTCCTCTGCAACAACTCTTATTCCATTCAGTTTGTTTGTTCTCCCGCCAATATCAAGTTATGGAATATGGCTTTTCTTAATGAGTTCTATAATGCTAGATCGATATTTACTCATGTGTTGTGGAACTTTCAAAAGGAGCTTCTCACTTAACATGGGCTTTTCTTTCTTCGTGGCATCCTTGGAGCAGGAAAAACGAGCAGAAAAAGGAAGGGCTTCATTTTCCTGTTGTCTCATAAATTTTGTTTCTTGATTGTAGAAGAGGATTCTCATTGTAAACTGGGAGGAGCTATGGAATATGCAACTCTTAAATTTTAGCCTGTTACATTCAGAATGTCTTTTGAGATACTTATGGAAAGCTGCATGAACATTTCTAGCTTATGAACGGCCACTGCTTTTATTAGTTATATTTTGAAGAAACAGTTGATCCTAAACTCAATCTGTTAGCTTTTATATGGACGAAAGATTGGCTGAAGTAAATCTATTGCTGATTTATCTGCCAAAAGACCACGTGATATGTAAGATGTCTGCCTCAATAGGAAGTGGTTTCTAGCTTCAGATGGCATTTGAAATACATTCAAATGAAGTAGGTAGATACATGTAATATGTGAGCAGTTAAACAACTTTCTCTGAACGACTGATAGTTCGGGTGTCTTCGACTAGTTTCTTTTTGTTCTTTAAATTGTTGGATGGTGTGTGCATGTGTGCTTGCATATATATGAATGCATGCAGCTTAATGTGTATGAGAGTGCAAGACCATGGTTGCATCTGCACACAAGCAGCCGTGAATTAGCTTGTGGAAAAAGCTGCAGTATGTGGCTTTGTGGGGAGATGGCAAGTATGTCAAAAGAGGAAGAGGAAGATCAGAAAAGTATAATAAAGAATGTCATAGCTTCGGTTAAGTTAACTGGTAATAAGGCACAAGATCGAATGTTATGAAAACCAAGGATTCATGTAGCCAACCTCATGTACTACAACTACAACTACAACTAAGCCTTTTCCCATACTAGATGGGGTCAGCTACATGGATTCTTTGTTTTTTTGGTAGAATCCATGTTAAGTCTGACAAAGTTTTATGCTGGCTGTCAGAAGCCTAACACAACCCTCCTCCTTTTTCCCAGCTTGGGACCAGCCATGCAAGGGTGATTCCTTACATAGGCGGAGTTGTAGCCAACCTCATGTAATATGGGAAAATACTTTAGTAGTAGTAGTTGTATGTGTTTTTGTGGGGAGAGCAGCAAAATGCATCCACATATGGTGTGCATAGAAAGTAGAACATAAAAAGCAGAACTAGATACATATGGTGTGCATAAAAAGCAGAACTAGATCTCTATATGTGATTCCCTTATAGGGACATCAATGAGCCGGATTTGCATTTGTTCAGTTACACGAGTGTAGTTTCCTATCCCAATAGAAATCTTATAGGCTGTTCAATCAGCCAGTTTCATGGGGTCCAACACTTCTTAGTCAATCTTTGATTAGGTCAGATGCAGTTATGCCTACATATGAGCTGAATCAGACTGATTTATTTACATCCCAGCAAGTTGAAACTCTAAGCCTTGTCATTTTCTTTTGCATCAGATTGACATGACAAGGCCAACATACTTAATACTGTAGTCTGACTTCTGCTATTTTATATGGAATGTTGCAGGACCAACACTTTTGTAGTCAAAACATCTTTTATTTTCTTTTGATAGTGTTAGTATTCTCATTTAGGACCTGACATCAGATATATGGCTGTATGCCCTTGGCCTTTCTTGTCATTAAGAATTCAAATCTCTGTATCTTTTAGTCAAGAATTTTGGGTCATCTGCATTCCTAATTTTGCGCTTCATTAGTGGAGCATAGCCGAAGGATGGGGCCAAGCGTGATGATGAGACTGCAGGCACTTCAATTTTGCCAAAGGCTCTGGGAATTTAACTTCAAAGTGTGGGCCTTATCCTCTTTCTTCACTAATAAAAGATTTCAAGGAATAACATTTTAGTCTATGCATCAGCACGAGGTTGCATGAGATAGCTAAATGTGCTCCTGGGGGAAAGACCCTCCTGCTAGACGAAGAAATTGAAACAAGTAGTACTATTGGAACTGAGATCTCAGCCTGGGGTTTCTCCGGAAAATATTCCCAAACTCGACTACAATTCGGGAAGACTAACAAGGCATGTTTGCTTCATAAATAGTGCATGGAATGTATTCTCTTCCACATGAGAATCCATTTCACACAGCTGTAACAGATTCTCGCAAACATGTTTAGAATCCATTTCATGCACAAGCTTAATTCATTCAAAAGAAGAATCATTCTTTGAAGAAGATTGCATTTGAAAATGGTAGTAAATTCGACGTAATTTGTCAGTCATTTATCTCAAACAGGCCCATGAAAAGACTATTAGCCAGGGTTTTCGGTATATTTCGTTATTCATCTGGTTTGGATCGACAAGATCTGATTGTCACATAGAGCCTTGTATAGTTTATTGAATTTAGTTAGGAACCTTGATCCAGCAAATTCTGAATAAGACAAAAAAGAGTTGACACAGAAACAAAAAGATTATTTCTTTGTGTATGCTGTGGGCATGGTTTACATTTTCGTTGGACTCGGATTGGTTTTTCTCATGTATTGTGATGTGAACTTCACCGGATCCAAACCAAGTTAATTCATCAGCATGACCGAAAGCAAGATGTTGCTTGGCTATTTTTTTTGCTTTTTTCCTGTATGGCTATATATACACATATACATATATACATGCATAACATGTATACATTCTCATGTTAGGAGTTAACTCAATATAAACTATCATTCTTTATTGCTTCTTTCCAACACTTTTATGATTGTCATTTTCTCTTTTAACATTTTCATAATCTAGTTTTTCATATTTTCTTACACGAACGTCTTTGAGTTGTCTTTCTATATATTCAAACCATGTTAAACGATTTTTCCTCATTTTATCCTCTTGATGCTATTATTAATTTGTTTCTAATAACCTCATTATGTATCCAGTTTTTTCTTGTATCCACTCATCCATCTCAACATCTTCATTTCTGTTTAACTGCCTGACACTCACAACTATAAAACATAGCAGGTCTAATTGCTACTCTATAATATTTACCTTTCAACTTCATTTCTAATAACCTCATTATGTATCCAGTTTTTTCTTGTGTAACCACTCATCCATCTCAACATCTTCATTTCTGTTTAACTGCCTGACACTCATAGCAGGTCTAATTGCTAGTCTATAATATTTACCTTTCAACTTCAATGGTATCTTCTTATCACATAGAATACCTTATGTCCCTCTCCATTTTAACCAATCAGCATTAATTCTATGCGTAACATCTCTATCAATTTTTCCATCACTTTGAAAAATTGACCCTAGGTATTTAAAACTTTCTTTATGAGGTATGCAATGTGTGTCAATCTTAAACTTTATGTCCTTTGAAGTACAAAATGATCAAACTTACATTCCATATATTTTGTCTTTGTTCTACTAAGTTGCAAGCCTTTACTTTCTAACGTTTCTTTCAATAGTTCAAAATTTTTATTAACTTTTTCATTCAACAGTTCTGTTTACCATTTGGGGCTATCTGCGTGTTTAGTGGTAAAAAATTTCAGCTTAATGACAAACCATTGTTTCTTTTCATAGTTTTCCTTGTTCTCATCTTCACAGACAAGTAATTTTGTATCAGTAAAGATGTATTATATAATGTTTCTTCGTCTTTAGTGTCAACTACTCACAAAGACAGCATTAAACAACAATTCGATGATAAAACTTCTTAACTTTTTAAGCATGATATTGTATCTTATTAGTCTAATAAGAAGCTACTTGTCACCGATTGGCTATTGAAGCTTAGTTTCCATAAGTTCCACAATGATTGTCAGCCATAAATTTTTTTATTTATGATGCCTTTTGAAAAGATGGCTGAGACTCCCTCCACTGAGATCACGAACACTTTATAAAAAGTAATAATAAGATGGTTTTCTTTTCCATGCTTCCATGTAAGAAAGGATAGAATGATGTTTCGTATTGAGAACAAACATGGAACATGTAGATCTCATTTTATTTAAACAAAGCATAGACTTTCGTGCAACATCACTACTGTTTGGTTTTGTATCAAGTCACAGGGACACTTCATTCACAAAGATGGCGTACCCTCTTAACAAAACCCAATTCATAACCACAGCAAGGCCTTTCCCTCTTTCTCCTAGGTGAGATCGACTACATGAATTGTTGACTATATTTCTCTGTACATCTGCATTTGAATCTGAAGAATCAAGACTGTCGTCGTAAACTTTTCTTCCAAAAATATGGTTAGGCCTTCTAAACTCGTGAAGCATAGTCTCCCAAAGTTCAAGTTTAAAATCACCACTTCTCCATGCAATCAAACCACCTTAAACAGTCTCGCTTATCTGTTATTGGTGCTATATATAATAACATTTTCTTTAATGTACTGCAGAAATTGTCTTTTCTAAACCGTCGATATTGTTTGGTACAGCATGTGACTCCGCGTCCTTGTAGATGTGTCAATTGTGATTGTAGATTTCTGTAACATATGAATGGTTCTTGCTCATTCTAGCCGCAAAAGGAAAAGACTGCAATGATGCGAAATGAGAACGACACTGTTTAGATGGAAGGATGAAATTGAAAGAGTTCCTTTTGACAAACTTCAGCAAAAGAGACCATGAGTTACTATATTGTTTAATTACATGGTTTCACGACAAAGTGTGACACTGTCACTATTAATTAAGAGTCATTCAGTAAGCGGTTCCTATGATCATTATCGGTACTCTACTTGGTCATCTTCCTCACCATCAGAAATGGGTGTGATTAAATCAATTAAACAGTTCCAATGGGAAAGAGATGATCAAAACGAAGAGAAGATACAGACGTTTTCCTTCTCATTTCATGAGAAACATTTTCTCTCTGATAAATTATTTCATGTCATTCCAGACGAATTGTTGGCTTCAGAAAATAGTTTCTTTAAGAAACAGATTTGCACAATGACCTCATTTTACGTTAGTTGATCGCACACACATCATGAATAGGGAGAAACAGTTTCTTTCTTTCTTAATAGTAGCATTTCTACTCCTCATCCTAGCTAGAGATATAGGCCTAGGTACACGAAGTGGGACTCCTCTTTAACATAGGTACAAGAACTTCACAATCACCACCCATATCCGTCCATCGATTATTGGCTGTAATATCCTTACTTTTCAATGTCTCCATCTTCTGTAATCCCTTTTCGATAGTCTAATGCTCTTAGTCTATCAAACCTCTGAATAAAAAACAGTGGAATAGCATCTACCATCGTAAAGCAACGGAACATGAATTAACTCATAAACCACTAGTAACAGTGCTTAAATGGTCATGCTTCATTTTCAATCCCCACAAAAGGATTGAGGTGAGAATACATCTAAACATTGTCATCCAATTAACTCATGAATTGAATTAAATTGAATGAGTGCCACTAGTAAGTTATCTAAACATGGTCATCCAATTAAATGGTCATGCTTCATTTTCCACTAGTAACTGAATTTTCAAATTTTCAGTTTGACTTTTGTTTTTGAAATATTTCATTATTTTAGAATTCCATTAACTTACTGATATATACTGATTTTCAGCAACTCGCTTATTTTGTTAGAAACTGATTCTCACAACATTCCATCTTAGTCATACATTGCTGCTTGTACCATTGGCTTTTTGTCTCTAAATTTGACGCGTGATGGCCTTGGAGGCATCAATACACAACTGGCGGCAAGAAAAAGAGAAAGGACACCATTATATTACTTGGCTACCTGCAAGCATGTGCCTGAAAGATGTACATTCTTTGACATTGGCTGCCAGAAAGGCATCATCATATTGGTTATTTTAACATCTGAATGGCCTCCAGATTAGGCAAACAGGATGAAATTAACGAAGTATATACGTGTTTAGAATATCTTGTTCAGTCAACACGTCTTATGTTATGAAAATATTGAAAGCCATAAACTGCAGTGGCCCCACTCCCCACAAAACCCGGGTTTCACTATGAGCTAACCACTCTCTCATGCTTTTTTCCTGTTTATGGGTAGCCTATATTATTGTGAAAGCCATCTGTTTGCCAGTGGCTCACACACAAAACAGGCTAGAAAGAGAGAACTGTACTCTCTTTCTGGTTTTATTGAGCTTCTCATCTTGGTTGGGTTTTAATTCCAAGGTGTTCTCTTTGAATTTATATTACTGTTTATATATAGGTCACCCAGCTATATAGCCTACATGGCCTCAAACAATAAGTTATAAATCCTGCTACCGTCTTTCATTATTGCAAAGCTAATGCTTTTGGGCAGCTGGGTTTTGGGCATTGACGTGTAAGGAATATTATGGATGCCATGATAAGGAATACCAAGATTGACGAAGAGAGTGATCTGAGGCGAGGGCCCTGGACTCTGGAGGAGGATACCATTCTGATCCATTACGTAGCTTGCCATGGAGAAGGTCGTTGGAATCTGTTAGCCAGATGCTCAGGTAACTAACAGATTCTTCTTTGATAGTTCGGGTTACTTTTCTACTTATTTGACTTGAGGAAGTTTCCCTGATGCAAATATGAAAGAAATAATATCTACTAAAATTTTCTGAAGTGAATCGTAATACCCTCTTCTGTATCTATTGCAGGATTGAAGAGGACGGGTAAAAGTTGCAGATTGAGGTGGCTTAACTACTTAAAGCCTAATGTCAAGAGGGGAAATCTTACTCCAGAGGAACAACTCTTGATTCTAGAACTCCACTCCAAGTGGGGAAACAGGTACGTGGTTTGAATTCAGCTCAACACAGGTATGTGTGTGTGTGTGTGTGTGTGTGTGAGAGAGAGAGAGAGAGAGAGAGAGAGAGAGAGAGAGAGAGAGAGAGAGAGAGAGAGAGAGAGAGAGAATTTTCTCCCTCCAAATAGTATCCTCATTGTTATTCCAATTGTCATGTATTCTTTCTCTTGCTGTAGTATGATACAAAATCTTACTGATTGAAAATGATGTTATTACGTATCACGTCTCTCCACCATAGAATTACTATTCTTTTTATTACATACACATATTTATCTATAAATGGGTCGAATATATAAACGACGTACCTTCAATGAGCGTGCACTCGGTTTGTGAGATAAAGACAAAGTCCTGCGGGCCTGCTCCCTCCACCTCAACACAATAAAGAAAGAAAAAAGCAACAGTCACATCCTGCAAAACCAGAGAAATCAGTAATGCATGTATTATTGGCAAGTTTACGGGCGATAGACTTGATGCAATTGATAGATAATGTGATAATAGATGATTTTAGTTAATATTGAACCATGCGAAGTAGGGAACCAGCTGGTCACTACTTGAATTCTAAGTTGCCATTGAGTTCGATCTTGTGTCATATTAGCGTTTACTGAAAAATGTAAGAACATGTTCTCATCTGTTCCTTGCAACACTTTGGAGGTTCTCTTCCTCCTGTTAGGGTGTGTTTGACGCCCAGGCCACACGTGCCGCTTTGTCCCGTTCACATGTATTTTACACCCGAGCGGGGACTCAGTTCCGTGGATGAAGTAGCCTCATTTCGCTTCTTCGACCATGGTGTCGAACACACCCTTAGTGTCTTGAGGAGATCAAGATATCTCCAACATGGAATTTTCATGCCTAAAATCAGTGTTTCATGTTAGTGGTACTTGGTTTGCTAATGACCATGTTGATTCAAATTTTGTCTTAGGTGGTCACGAATAGCGCAGCATCTACCAGGAAGAACAGACAACGAAATCAAGAACTACTGGAGGACAAGGGTGCAAAAGCAAGGACTCCTTCAGCAGAAGATGACCAACTCTTCCATCAACGGATATGTAGGCTCAAGCACTCATGCCATTGAATCAGGAAACCAACCATCAATGTCAAGTCTCTCTATTGAGGAAAATAACAAGGCACACACAGTGAGCATCAGGGAGCCTTATGAGGGAATCCCAAATCCTGAAAACTTCTGCTTAGGTTTCCAACTCCCCACAGTTCCAGAGATCCAAACAATCCCCCTTGTGTCCAAGAGCTGCTATTTTGTTGATAGTTTTGATTCCCTTAATATCATGCCTGCGACAAGTTCGAGCCATGCCTTCTGTGATTGTTTATGGACAGAGAACCAGTGGGTTGATAATGAAATGTCAGATGCACTGTGGAACATGGATGAGTTTAGACTTCTAGCCCAGTGCCAGAGTAGCATCTGAAAGGTTACTTCTATGGTAGTTATCAGAAAAGTAAAGCAAAACCTCCAGTGTACGTCAATTCAATGATAAATCATTAGAAGGAATTATTTGAGTAGAAAATCTATCAAATGGTGCTTATGAGATTAGTTTCCAATCTGATAATTTGGTACTTGAAATGTGAATAAAAATTCTCTCCGAAATAGAGAAACGGCAAGTGGAAACAATTGAAGATCATCTGCAAATATAAGATAGGTTGCAGCTTGCTGACCATGATCATGAATGGTACCCATCCATCATATCAAAATGTGGTCATATCAAATGATGACTTGACATGAGTTTCGGGCTGGTGGGATTCTGCCATTTTTCTTCTACATTCTTTAGATGAATGCGTAGCTTCAACTGTAGGCATCACTGAGTTATCGTTGAATTATACTCTGGACCTATTACAAAATAGGAAAACGAGGTTGCATATCATGTGGTTGCTACTGTATCATCGAACATCTATCATGTATGAAGGTGGCCGCCTCAGTATTATAGTATATCATTAATATATAAATATTCTCTCTTTCCCTCTCTCCCCCTCTCATATGCAGTGGGAGTACCTAAAGGAGAAACTTGAAGATAAGCAGGACCAGAGAGTAATCGGAGACCAAGCCTCAACATAGATCTTAAAAATTTCATGACCTTGACAAAGAGAACACAAGAAAAAGAAAGGAACATCTCCCTCTCTCTCTCTCCCGTAACACAGTAAAAAGTCCTCAAATCGGCCTCAAGTTAAGCATACTAGCTAAGAATTGTATTATTGTTGTGGAGTTAAGAACCTCAATGTAGGCTCGTAAAGATTCATGGTAGACAGGACAAAGCAGAACAAGGTGAAGGAACTAAGAACCTCAATATATTCCCTTGTGAGGATTCGTGTTCCCTTTTTCTTATGGCAGACAAGACCAGACCAAGGTCTAGTGAGACTTGGCCCTGGACTTAGATCTGATCATGTTGAATGCTTGGCGCAATCATCTTATTCTGCTAAAAAACGGCTATTTTGATTAATAGAATTATATAATATCTAGTTTAACTCTTAATTCACTTGGACACATATTAGAGACCCACCTCCTTGACAATAGCACCAGTAAGTATGAACTCTAATATGATGGATTTCAAGATTTTCGTCTGATAATTCCCAACTAACAGTCTCCTTTAGAAGTGTGAAACAATTGACCAGGGAGAATCTCTCTTGTCAAGAACATGGAAACTTTCAAAGCCTTTGAAGTTCTTGATCTAAGACTGTCACCGAATTCTAGGTTAGTTCTCCAACTTCCAATTTGTTATTTTTTTTATGCCTTTGTTTAAGGTTTAATTTCCTGCCAGGAATATGGTTGTTCATTCTTATTACATGCCATTATGAAAGGTTCCCAAGCCCGAATTACAGAGAAAAGTTCAGCTTGCCATATGATACATGACATCATACTTGGCCCCTGGCCGCACATCTGGCTTCATGGAGGTGCTTCTGGGCCCCACCTTCACAAATTCCAATCGTGGTACACCGTTGGCAAGAAAGATGTGCAGCGAGGTTTGAATACAACCTTTAAAGGGCCAAATAAACAGTATTACCTGATCTGCTCTACAATCATAATGCAAGAGAATATACCAGATGTGTGAATATCATGGAAAAAGATGATCGATGGAGGGTGATACTGTTGCTGTTCTCATACACTTTGACCTTATCTGTGGAAACAAAACGCATTTCAGCATAAGTTTTCTTGCTAGCTCCATAGGTTTTAGCGCTGGCGAGATAGCTTTTGGACATGAACTCTCTTTTCACTCTTGTCAATCCTGTCATGTCAATTTGATCCGTGAAGAGAATGAACTCTTCTCTATCTTTTCACAGTGTAGGTCACCCCACAGTTCAAAGTTAAAATTGTCACAATCAAAGCCTTTGAGGAAATTAAGTTATAATTTGTTCTCAAAGATTCCATATGGGCATTTCTTTTTAATGGAGTAATTCCATGTGGCTATTTGGAAACATTTTTGCAGCTTCCGGGAATCGTACTTTGGGCTAGGGATGCAATCCCTTGTTAAGGGGGTGTTTGATTCCTGGACTGGGACTATGAACCTAGGGGTGGGCTGTCGGTCGGCCTCGTAATTGGCCGATGCTCTCATTTGGTTACAGTTACAGTTACAGTTCCGTACTCCTAGGCCTCGGAATCAAAGATCCCCCTAAAGGATCCATTTTCGAGATTTGTAGCTCATCAGTTCCTAAGGACATGTTTTGTTTGGCATGTTTTTAGAAGAGGCATGCTGATGAGAGAAAAATTAATTGATAAAAAACATAAAATGAGCAGAGAAAAGCCTGAAAGGCCCTGGAAGACCTGATATAGGGCCCATACCTGAATGGGAACCATAAGGTTCGACCTGTTGAGATACTGTGTGTGTGTCTTGGAAGGATTCAGACAAGGTATCGTGCAATACTTAGTGCTGTTGAGTTCTACATAGTAAACAGTCCCTAATGGTGCGGATTCAACTTGTATTTGGCATCACTGTTATTCATAAATCAGTTAACAGGACTACAGGAGCAGCAGACAAGCCCGAAATATGCAGAAGCATCAACACCCTTCTTGTTTTTTGAAAGGCAAACCACGACACCTAATATGGCTTGCTCATACATAGACTGGTTATAGAAATGAGCTAAATGTGCAAAAATAATTTACTTATGTGCACACATGAATTTTGTATCATTTTGGTCCTAGGGAACATGCCCTTAATTAGCCTTCTAAATGCAAGTAACATAGTGGCAAATATTTCCATTCCTCGAAATCTTTCCAGCTAGCACCACCACTTTGTCCTACTTCACCGCCATCACCAATGTCGTCACCAATGTCATCTTCCAATGGAAAAGCTTGTACAGTTGAGGAATATCAAGGCGATTGCATCCTATTAATGAGATGGTGAATTAGTACCTAGACCAACTGTTCACCAACATAATTAAACTCAAACCCACTTGGTTTGAATTAGCTGATTTGTGGCATGTCGTTAGGCCAATGAAGACTTGATTTTTCTTTAAAAGTTTCTTATTTCTATGATTGAAGAAAAAGAACATCCATTAAAGTGGTTGCCTTGATAGGGAAAACATTGTCGGCCAATGTGGACAGAACCATATTCTAAGTAAAATCATTTCCTGAAAAGGTTTAGAGAATCAGGTGAATTAAATCCGATAAGCAGTTAAAAATTTGAAAACAACAGAATTGGCAGTATGACTTCTTCCTGAAAAGGTTTAGAGAATCAGGTGATTTGTAGTTGGCTTCTTCATGCTTGAATCAGTAAGGCTCATGCCCGAGTCGGCGAACAGGCAGCTTAATTAACAGTATAAAACAAAATGTAATTATCAAAAACTCAAAGTAGGGCAGTTCATGCTCGAATTCATTCCCCTCATCCCCCAGTAGATCTGATTCTGATCAATATACAACTAAAACTAAGTTCTTCAATTCAAGTTGTTTGAAGGACACCTATACGATTCTAATGGCGATTAATGTGTCATTAAGGAAGAAATTGAAATAGTCCCACAAAAAGCAATAGCTCACCCAGCTAAGGGATTTGATTCACAAGTTGAAGGTCATGAGTCCGACCCATGGGGCATGCATATGTTAAGAAGGGCCAGCCGAAACCAGCTAGTCAGGGCCAACTCTCCACATTCAGCCAGCACCGAACGAGTAGTTTTTTAGCCATTGGATGCTCGCTAATGGCTACTACTTGTGTATATAAGCACATAAGTGCAACCTTGTATTTTAAGCCTTGTGTGGCTAATTGTGTATGATTGATATGGTAATAAAGATCTATTTCTATTTGTTGCTTTCTATTCATCTTTATCAATCATTTGAGTGATTGATTGCTTGCCGATATAAGAGTTGGCCTCTTATAGACCTCAAGTAAACACTTAAGGTGTTTTTCCTTTTAGCAAACTATGATAGTCATTGTGAAGACATTCAAGGTGTAGGTATGCTTTCATGGTATCATAGTTGAATCTCTTTTGAGACTATGTTGGGAAGCAGGCCACATAGGAGAAAACATCCACGACAAAAAGAAGTCATTTGGCTTTGCTGAAAACTGCTCTATGAGGTATCTTTATTAAGTTTCAAGTTTTGATTTATAAATCTTAATGGAAGAAAAATTATTTAACTTTCATTTGACTAGCTCAAACTATAAAACATTGACCTTAAATATAGAAAATTATCTATATTTTAAAAAATTATGAGGCTATATGAGTGAAACCAAAGTAGAACCATCCATAAATTCTATTTTGGAACAAAAAAAAGAATATGGAGGATATAGAACCATTATGTGGATCTTTATGAATAATATAAGTGATCATATACGAGATACTTTATATGTTTTAAAAATGATAAGGATGAATGGGAGTATTTAAAAAAGGTTATGTATAAAGTAATGTAGCATATAGAATGGCTCTAGATCGACTTGAGTCACTTTGACAAGGAGAAAAGGGAATGAATGAAAATACTAGGAATATTATAACATATAGAATCAACTTTGAGCCTATGAAAAAAATGTAAACAATGCTTGGATTTAAGACAATTTGAATTAAATGAAGACTTTGTCTATCAATTCCTTAGAAGCCTAAAAGAAGAATTCAAGGAAGTATTGTCTACACTAATTCATCAAAAGACATTTCCAACTAAGGAAGAAGTCCTTGTAGATCTCCTTATGGCTTAGACAAGAATCAAAGAAACAAAATTACAACGAGACTTTGTACTGGTTGCATCTAGACCAGGAGCAAACATACAATCCTATCTTCCTCTACACTTAAAACAAAATGGATAAAACAATGCAAAAAAGGAGATAATTTGTTTTTAGTGTAGAGAGTTAGGACATGTCATAAAAGATTGTTCCAAGATAAATAAAAGAGTTGCTGTGGTTGTTGGAGAAGGAAAACAAAACTTTGTTCTTCATGAACTTCAAGACAAAATAAAATAACTTGAGTAGATGAAAGAAAAAACATCTATTGACATAATATGTTCTACCACTTCTGGTGGAATAACAAGTATGAAATCATGGTTGCTTGACTCTAGAGTCTCTTTTCACATGATATGTGAAGAAAATCTTTTAAATAATAATTTTTTTATTCATGTGTTTTTACTATAGGTGGGACCAAGTTAAGTGTTGATAAAATTGGAAATCTTTAAAATAAAAACTTTTTATTTTCAAAATTAAGCTTAGTTTATAATTAAATTTAAATATTTTTTCATTATCTCAAATTTCTAATAATGGGTGTATAGTCACCTTCCCATCAAATGATTGCATTATATATAATTGCCTATCAAAGAAGGTGATTGAATATGGCCATAAAGAATGAGGACTCTATGTGATGAACTACCTACATACCCAAAATATTGAACATTGTAATGTTTTATCAAAAGATATACTTTTGTGGTGCATGAGAATTGGTCACTGAAATATTCAAAAAATGTATCAATATCCTTTAGTTGGAATTAAAAATGTTGAAGACTTTGTTTGCAAAGATTGTTCTTTTAAAACAATAAAATGGCTTTACTTCTCTAAAAGAACATCTACTACAAGTAAACCTTTTAAAATAATCTATTCCAATGTTTGGGGACCTCCGCATTTCATGTTGAAGGAAGGAATTTCCTATTATGCATTTTTTGTTGATGATTTTATAAGATATACATGGGTGTACCTATTGAAAGTTAAATCAGATGTGTATAAAAACTTTATAAATTTTTATAATATGGTTAAAAACTAATTTGATTCTAATGTTAAAATATTTAAGTCTGATTCTAGAGGTAAATTTACCTCAATAGACTTTGAAAATTACTTTGAAAAGAATGGAATTCTCTATGAGATGTCTTGTACTAGAACCCCTTAGCCAAATTGTATCGTCGAACAAAATAAGAAGAATATAGTTGAAAATGATAGAACCTTATTAATATCGAGTAATGTTCCTAAGAATCTATGGGTAGAAGTTGTTATCATATCTGGATACCTCATAAATAGAATGCTTTCTTCTTTTTTATGTAATACTTCATGTATCGAAAAACTCTTGAAAATTACCCCTAACTACTTTCATCTAACCGTCTTTGTTTGTAAATGTTTTATTTTTAACAACAAAAATGATAAATTATCCCCTCGTGTTATTGAATGTGTTTTTTCAAGATATGTTATAAACAAAAAGGAATATAAGTACTATGATCTAAAAAATGATAAACTTTATATATCAAAATTTTTTAATTTTTTGAAAAAGAGTTTTACTTTAACAATGATATTGTTGAATATGTTGATGACACTAGATATTCTTTTAGTGAAGAACAGGAAGAGGATAAAGGAGTTCGCAATGATGAATCTTTATATTCAAGAAACGTGATTGCACCATTTGATAGGGAAGCATTTTCCTTGTGTAGAGGATCAATAAATTATTTACATGATTTAGATAGGGTTAGGTGATTTAACATATTATATAAGGTAGAGTTAGGTGCTTATTTTGGGGTTTTCCGCTCAGCACCTAGTAATAATATGTAGTACCACGATTACTCACATATGATAATGATAGTCCATGTTGCTCTACAGTCGAGAACTATATATATATAGAATATATATATATATATATATATATATATATATATATATATATATAGAGAGAGAGAGAGAGAGAGAGAGAGAGAGAGAGAGAGAGAGAGAGAGAGAGAGAGAGAGAGAGAGAGAGAGAGGCTTTGTATTTGGGCACTGTTTGGGTAGCTATTACCAGCTCTGTTTGCTATGGATAGGATAGCACCCATGGTACGGTATGTATTTCATCTTGTTAGGGGGTCTCAATCATAATATTGAGGATAAAATGTAGATTTTATATTTATAATGAAATTTCAAAATTTCAAGAGAGCGGCCACCCCACCCCTCTATTTAGATCCTCCATCAGTGATAGGTTCACCCCCTTTAAAATAACTCATTTGGCATGTGATGATAGAAAAGGGGAAACAGGCATTAAAATGGGCACCAAATTGGGGAGCTGCCTTTTTTATGATTTATGTAGTATTGTTAAAATTACTGCAGTAGTCTCCTTTTCAGGAAATGGACAAGGGAGCAATGCTAGCTCCCATTTTGATGCCCCTTTTGATGGTTGGATTCTTGGATCATGATCTTGAAGGGAATATTGGGCTCGATCTATGACTAAAATAACATATCACCTGGCTAGCTAAGGTTTAACTCACATGAAAGTCATGAGTTCGATAGCCGGAGCGTCGTAAAGATGAAAGCTCAGTTGCACAGCAAGGAACAGCTCACCTAGCTAGGTGGTGAGTCACGAGTTGAATGTCTTGAGTTCAATACCCACAGTGTGCATTTGACTTCGACCTCCAAATATACATCCTACCCAAAAAGAAGAAAGAAAAAATGGTAAGCAAACATTTGATCTCTGCATTTTTAAGTTCTGAAAAGAACTTTTTCATATTTATACTCCTCCAACTGCTTTATCATATTTTCCCCATGTCTGCGGTTTGCTTAGAACCTCGAACTCGAATTAAACTGCTCCGGAACCGGTTCTAGTTTCAGTTTTGGAATCACCTTGAAACGGTGGGTGCAGTTTCGAAATTTTCTTAGCATACAAACACAATGTGTTCTATGGTTGTCAAACTCCCACCAACGGCAATGGTAGGGGCATTTTCTACTATTGGCACAAAAACTTATAAAAAAATAAATAAAACATAGCCGCGGTTTAGAACTGTCGGTTTTGGTTCTGAACCGGTTTTGAGAGACCATCAACCGTAATTGAAACAGGAGATCCATTCTGACACTGATTCGAACAATTCTGATTACCGTCGGTTTCATGAACAGTTCAGTTCTGATTCAAACCGGCGGATCGGTTCAAAACCGATTATGTCTATCTGCATTCATTCATGGCCGTGAATGAATGGGCAAAGACTGCCATTGCCAGACCACCAATACCGTTCATTTTACGTGGACCACGCCATCGCATTTCTTGCTATAGCAGACCCCCTCGTTCTTCATATCGCTTTCTCGATGGAATCATTAGGGAAATATTTTCAAGTTAGAAGTCTAAAACCATCTCCACTAGCTACATCTAGACCAGGCTAGTTCCGGGTCTTCAACCCACGGGTTTCAGTTCCACTGAAACATGAAACGGGAACCAAAGCAGTTCCGCCCTTGGATTCGCCAGTTCAGGGTTCATTGTATGTCTAGTTCCAAAATGCTTCTGTTTTGAGTTTCAGGTCCAATTTAATTTCGATTTCATTTAGAAAAAAATGTATTAAAGTTGGGATTTTGGCATCGAAACCCAAAAAAAAGGCCGTTCGAAATTGCTGGTCCCAATTTCGGCTTTCCAGAAGGTCTCCAGTTTTGGGTCCAGATCTCCTGTTTCCAAAGGCAGTTCCGGTCGATTCTAACCCCTGGACCGGGTCCTTCCGGGCCACCTCTACAAGGGGTTAGGCAGACCCCGGCCCAGTTTACGGATCACATGAAAATAATAGTATGATCAAATTGAAGGCCACCTACTCACTCTTCACATTTCAGTGTGATGAAACAAGCACGAATGAATTTTAATGCAAAAGTATTGAATCCATCATGCACATGAAATTTTTTTGTAGTAAAATATTCAGTATGTGATAGACATGAAGTGCCCGTGTTTATTATACATGGCCTGTTTCAGGTAAACTCGGATCTGCTGGTTTTGGTTCGCCGAGAACCAGTGGTAGATCTATAAAATAGTGTTGGAGGGGGTGACATACATATTTCATTGCGTTAAGAGGGGGGTGAAGCATGAATCTGAACCATATAATATATCCACTGTAAAACAGGGGGCGGACGCCCCCCACCTCTTCATGTAAATCCGCCATTGCCAAAAACGATGAACTGTAACCAAACCAGTTTAATTCGGTACTGGTTCGTAACCTCTAGTTCAGGTTACATCCCGAACCAAAAACCAAAAAGTAAGAAAGAACCAAAGAGGTACAGAATCAGCTGCCATTTCATCTAATCTTGTAAATATTGTATCAGACCCCATATTACACAGAGCACCGATACACATGTATCGCACTGTCATGATGGTACGATACAATGCGAGTGCTTTTTAAGTTATGTTCTTAAAAATTTAATAGAAAACATAAAAAGACCTTAAGAATAATGAAAATATTCTATAATATACACCATACAAGAGAATAGATTCAACCTCAATATATATATATATATATATCAGATTTTTAAAGAAAAATGAGTTGGTTTTAAAGTAAGAAATGGATAGACATGCAACACGAGCTAAGAAGCTGGCCTAAAGTGGTTTAAACACACTAAACTTAAAAAAACAAGTTTGTATGATATGAGGTATATCACATACCCCAATACAATACAATAAAGGGTGTTTTGCGATATAAGTACTTGAATCGTATTGTTTCACGTACCAATACATGTATTGTCTCGTACATGGTTGAGTTCCTATTCAAGCTGCTAAGCCGATTACAAGCCGGTCACGTCTAGCCGTGTTTGCATTAGTAGATTACACCAATGCCATCCATCTCCATGTTTGATTTTTTTTTTTTAGAAAAAGTGATATTTGATAAGGCAAGTGAAGGGAAAAAGGAATTAATATCCATTTATCCAAAGAAGAAGGTACTGAAAATGTCGAGAAGAAACATTAGAATACATGCAAGAATAGGTTTCTATTCTATTGATTTGAATGTATTGGGATCTAGAAATATTTTGTGATGAACGTACGGGAAAACCTTCTTTGGATTTACCCAAGATCTTTGGAATTCATTTATTTTTATCTGGGGTCATTTGTTTGGCTTTGGTGCATTTCATGTAACAGGTTTGGATCCCCTAGTTTTTGGAAGGCTCCAAATTCCACTTGAGCATCCAAGTCTGGGTCTGAGACCCTTGGGTCCATCCATCCCACCTCAAGATGTGAAGAACACAACCCCACGTCCATATAAAGATATAAACATCAACCTCATTGATAATATAGCATGATATCATCTTCATAAGATCACCAAGATAGCAGACTTCGATGCATCACGAACTGAGTTGCAGATTCAATTAATAAATATAGCAAGAAGTTAACTCAGTTTCATATGACCATCACCAATTTGGATTCAATGAACGAAAGCAACATAGACAAGCAGATCATGTAGCAACGTGCAGTCCGGGTCCAAAAGAGTACTTGATTTCATAACTATATTGCAAATGCTCATGTATAATTAGCTAAACAACCAAAAGTAAGGATGTACTAGCCACACCATGAGTCCAACGTATCTGGATGCCTTCTTGCATGGTCAAGCTGTCAGTGGGTTAGGTCTGACCCGGACTGGGTCCGACAGGATTCAAATCTATACCAGGACCCATGCAAGACAGGATTCACTATTGGCATTATGGAATTATTAATTTATTGCAGTCAAGAAACTTGTTTGACCCCCTGGTCTTGGTTTTCTTGTCATTAATACAGATATTATAATAGATTTAGGGACTAAAAGGGATTATTTAGCCGGATTAGGTCGGAGTCGGTGGGGATCCAGCTGGACCGGGGACCTATCTATCTTGTACAGGACCCGGTAAACTGTCGATTGATCAAGTTCATGGACACAGAATCATGCATGGGCCAACCTTTTGGTAGGATTGAAATAGACTTCTTAGTTTCTTCATGTTATGAGAAGTAAATTTCAAATTAAAGGTTTCTTTACACGTTTAATTGGATTTGGATTTAATGCAAGTAGTAAATTACAATCTTCTCGGGTCTTACAAAAGCACAGCAGATTCATCAGTTCCTTGTTCATGGCTGTCTCGCCATATAAGGAAAATGTGTTGCTCATTCTAACATAAGATGATTTATATCCCAGATCAAATCCTAGCCATCGAACTTAAGAAATTAATCTGGACGGTTAGTCGGCTCGGTTTTATGCTTCGAGGGCTATGCCCAGGTGCTGTTTCCCTTCTCTTAACCCTTAACCAAGCCCTTTTTGCATACTTAGTCATTGCCAAATCACGCTTAGCTTTGAAGTTCTGATGGGATCCGGACTTCGAGTGAGAATTGATTTCCTTCGAGTCAATATGGAATGACACTTAAAATTAATTTATTTTATAGGATAAGATTTTCTATTTTTCAACTTCATGTTGCTACTATAAACAACAAATTAAGCATGCTAGTAATTCTAGTACTTGAGTTGCTACATGTAAATTGATTGTGCTGAATATAGTTCTGTAAGGGTGTTGAGAAAGTCCGAAGATGGGTCAAATTAACCCAATTACCCGAGTTGAGGTAATGCTACTGCATCAGAATCTGGGCCCGATTTCGCTCCACCACAAACATGACCAACCAGAGGTTTTACAATAGAATACAAATGATCAAAGACTATTTTAGTACGGTGGTATGTTTTTATATTAAATTAACAAGCGAATCACACCAGAGTTTGTGTAGATGTTCTTAGATCATTACACCTCCAAAATGCAGTGGTGACCATGTACCCAACTCTACTTAGGCATGGTTGCAGTCTCTCTCTCTCTCTCTCTCTCTCTCTCTCTCCCTCTCTCTCTCTCTCTGTGTGTGTGTGTGTGTGTGTATAGACACACACACAGATGGGCTTGGGTTGAATCCGGGTCAGCCCAGACCACATTCCTGATTTTTGTTGGTTTGCAGTAGAGTGAAAGAACATGACCCACAGGCCTAAACCATGATCCAATCCAGGAGGTTTGGGTACTGGAGGTCCATTTAGTGAGTAATCTTTGTGGTACTATTGTCATAATTACAAGATGCATTCACAAGAAAATAGTAGAAGCTACAACAGCAATCAATTAGTTTATCCAGGGATTTCACCCTTTAGCATTTTCACTATTCTTTATAAAACATTATATATATATATATATAGGGGGAGAGAGAGAGAGCATACTCCCTCAACATACTCATATATGATAAAATCTCCTCAAAGAAATCAATCCTTTGATCTTTAAGATACGGTTGGACCTTTAATACAGAAAGCAAAATAGTACCAACTGCATTTGATGCACCTGTAAAAAGTGACATGATACCTTTAATTTTTTTTATTAACTTTCAACTATTGATCTAGAGCTCTATGTAAACGAAGAATCCATTCAAACAACCCATCTAGTATGAAAAAAAATTAGTTGTTGTCATTGTAGTTTCAACCATTGATTCCATTCATCGAACAGTTTAAATATTTAAGCATGGATGAGGTGTGCACATTTACCACATTTTCTTTATATATATATGTGTGTGTGTGTGTGTGCGTACACGAGCATTGGTATTTATTTATCTACATAAAAGGATGTAAACGTGCCCCTCCATTTTCCAAAAGAAAATAATGGGAAGCATGGGGTTTGAGAAAAAGATCCGATCTGAGTGATTAGTATCCATGAAAAAGATTTCATCATGCTACACATATTGTCCTTTCGTACAACGGGGGGATGAAGCCAGATGCATGTCCCCAGTGGTTGAACTCGTGACCTTCAACATATTGTACTCCTTTTAGAATTGCTATATAGATTAAAACGGTAAATTAATACAATATAGATATACTTCTAGGCTACATATACATGTATGGCCTGACAAAAGTTATTCACTAAAAAGCCCAGTAAAAAGTTTGGAACTAATTAGTTTACTCTCTAATTAGGTTAGTAAATAACTGGTTCAGTTAATGGATGCGTGATAGACACTAAATCATGCAAAATATCGGGATTAAGAGTCATTAGCTAGTATATGATCACATAAGATTGCTCATACCTCTAATATCCAAATCCAAATTGACACTGCAGATGTTTTGGGGATCATGAAATGATTGTGAAAGTACTTGACCTAGCATATTGAATATTAGCAAAATCAAGGAACTTAAGGATTCCTGTTCCAAATCTAAATCAAATGAACCTGAATACTGGCGGCAATTATTTTGAAACTCAAATCCCAATCTTAGTTTTTAAGGATTCTTATTGGAAGTAGCTTGCCTGATCCGATCTGGTACAGAACTAGTTTTCAACCCATTCGAACTGTGGATCATTCTCAATGTGTATACATACATAAGTACATTGCATATCAGTATGTATGTATGTATATATATATATATATATATCGTGTTGGTTCTACAAGGCGTCGTGCCCGAAAGATGGATTCATTACCCACATAGAGTTTTTTTGACAACCAATAGGTTTGTGATGGAAAAATATGTATATGTGTGACATTCAAAAAAACAAACTAATAAATATCATAAATATGTTCCACCATGTATATTGTTCGAAAACTCTGCGACTCATATCTTGCAAAGGAGTCACGTATGGTACAATACTTGCCAGTCATGGTGACATAAAGATTTGAGAACAAGAAAATCCCATTTTTTGTCAAAAAAAAGCCCATCTTTGAGGAATTTTGTATGTATTTAATAAATAAAGTCCAGAAAATCCTATTATGAAAAAATGTATACCCCCAAATAAGGAGCGTTGCAAAAGTCCAAAATAACTTATACGGCTGAACAATTTCAGGCCTCACTTTCATAAATAGTCGATAATGGATTTAAACCCGGTGCATATACCCCTGTTTTACCATCAAACGAACTCTAATAATTGAAGGCTAGCAGATCTTCAAACCAGCCAAAGCATTGAAGTTGACGGTTCGGGTCCAAGAGGTCCCACTTTGGGTCAAATGGGTACAAACGGTGCCACCCTGTAATGCCAAATGCAACTATCTTTAATGCCACATTCTGTCATAAGAACAATCTTGAACTGCACAGCCCACAGATCGATCCAAATCCCATTTTCGCTTACTCTTGATACAATTCCGATGGCTCATCCAACCCGGTTTTGTGAAACCTTGTGCCGATAGAACAGCCAAAGGATTGTCAACCCCATAAAATATATGCCATGCTTTAAACTCTCTCTCTCTCACTCACGCATACACACATTGGTGTTCTCTAATAACTACAATATGGCATGCTTTAATTTGTCAATATCTAGCGTGGGCGTACATGTACACACGCACACACATGCAGTGTTGTTCATTAATAGAACCAATACATACTCTGCACATTGTTGGTTTTTGGATTTGATAAGATCCAATAGGGAGGGATAGAATCAACAGACTCAACTGCTGGATTCTTAAAATGGTCCCTGTCTACAATAGATTGTCGACAAAGCAATTTTATGTCCACTCACAGAGAGATGCCTTTGCCTCAGAATCACGGTTTCACCCTTGTTTTCTTGGCTCCCACTTAGCACGGTTGCAGAATCCCCAGCTAGTTCATGAATGAATCGAAGCTGTCAAAGTGAGAAACTAAAACAAATTATTAAATTTAATGTGATATACAGTGAACGAAGCTGTCAAAGTTCAGAAATACTAAAAAAATATTGAATATGACATGTTTGAGTGCCAAAGCACACATTGATGAACCCCTTTTCTGGTGCCGCAGCTTTCAATCTTTGATAATGAAGCCGTTGAAAGAAAATTGATGATATGAATGGGTGAGAGAGAGAGAGAGACCTTAAGTTTCTTCGTGAAAGAGAGGACATAAATTTCATTCTTCATGAACGAATGTATGTTCCTAAAATTTAAGAATATAACATGTCAAACTATACCAAATCGAATAATCAAAGCATTTGCAATAACTTAGACATGGACGCTAAATTACTAAATTTATCAAATGACTTCGTAGGGATTCCTTATTCACTATGAACATTGCATATGAATTATGCAACAAAATCATCTTAAAATATGTTCGTTGAAGGGAATATAAATCGAAGGCAGATTCACTTGTGTACTTGAAATTAATGAGTGATGGAAACCATATCTTGCTATCAATGAAAGCACCTTAGATGGAAATCTCAAGCGAAGAAAAATTTGTTTTGCTTGGCACTCGAATTGGCTGTACCAAATTTTGATCATAAAGAAAAAGATTTGGTTGTACCAATTTAGAAACAATATTCATTTTGATGGCTTTTAGACTTAGTCGGCAGGCCAACCTTATCTACTGTGGGCCTTGGAGATGTAATGTGCATGTTTTTTTACCACATCTGCCCGTTAATCGCAACTCTATGAGTGCTCGTATGCAGTCTCTCTCTCTCTCTCTCACACACACACACACACACACATACTCATTGTCTTTATAAGGAAATCTCAACTCTATGAGTGCTCGACCACCATGCCTTACATACCCCACCATATATGTCACACCTATGCAGGCTCCACACCCTGAACTTTATCGTTGGTTTTGAACAGTAAAGCACTGCAACAGCAATGTATGACGTGAAAGTAAATTGATTCGAAGAGGTTATTAAAAAATGGCAGTATTATCTTTTTTAGTACAATGGGAAGGCCGAAGCCAGATGCAAGCCCCAGACATCGAACTCGTAACCTTCAACTTGTGAGTCGACCCCTAGCCAGATGAGGTGTTGCTCTGTGTGCAAACAGTGGCGATATTGTAACATATAACGAGTGTTCTTAGATGACTCAGTACAATGAGCACTTTGTTCAATGCTAAATTGTTTTATTTAACATGCAAGAACATTTGACTGAGAAAGTAGAAAGAAATATAGCTTTTTCTTCCTGTATGTCTCACGAATATACATTTTTTAATATATGAGATATGAGTTACCATTATTTTGCCCTTCGCAATATTTATTAATTTGAGAGGGTCCATCTAAAGGACAAAGTCACAAAGCTGCAGGCACCATGGGGGCGAGGAGGCAGCAGCACGATTTCACACCGTGTGTGTATGTGCGGGGTGTGTGTGACTGTCTCTCCGGCTGCGTGCGGCCTTCTTATGTAAAGAAATAATACGAAATAATATCTTGATGGGTTGCTGGAACTTATCAGTTGAAATGGCTTTTAATTTCTATATATATTTTTTTATTATTTTTATCACATTTAATCGAGACAAGATTGCCTCAAATAATACCAAAATGTATCATAAGATTGATGAAATTCCCCAAAAAGTGAACTTGGAAATCTAAATATAATCTATTGTTATTTTGCATAAAATAAAGAACCTTCAATTCTGAAAATCCAGAGTTCGATACCTTTGGTGTCATTATCTGGTAGGAGGCCTGCTGAAACCCGAGCTTGACTACCAAAACAAGTGGGTAGAAAGAATGAAACAAGTTGGTAGATGGCAATATTGAGCAGTTGTTTAATGCACAAAATATCACATAGTACCAGATGTAGGAACTCATATTTTTTGTCTACAAAGGAGCTTTTAAAAATTTTCAAAAAGAAGAGCTGGCGATAGATCATATGGATGATCTAGTTGGGGAAGAAGAGAACACAACAAATATTATTGCTACATAGATCTATATTGTTCATAAGCCCTTATCACATATGGAAGAATCCAACCAGTTTCTCTGCGATTAGTTTGTCCAGCATCAATGGTGTGGGAGCACTGCCAATTACTGATATGCTAAACTGTGGATTGTGGAAACGGATGGGCCACTGAAAGCTCTCTCATTCTTGCACAGTCTTGTTTCAAGATAAACCTTTAACAATATCCCCAAGAATTTGGAACTAACTTTCTGAAAAATAATATATAAACACACACACAATGTTGTATATTATAATTGATATTTCATATGCTGGTTAATATATCAATAAGATCCAAGTTACTTCTATAATCTCACCTATCAATTGGTATCTAGGACATATTTATTTATTTTAATATTTAAAGTATTTTAGATTATTTTGAAAAGAAAGCAATTCTATAAAAAAATTGGTTAAAAGAAACGGTTAGAAATAAGTATTTCAAAAACTTAAAGTGGGAGGTAACAGCCACAATTCATACCATGGTTCCGTATATATATATATATATATATATATATATATATATATATATATATATATATATATATATATATATATATATTCTGTGTATATGCATGCATATACATAGATAATAATATGTACATATACATATGTATAAATATGTTGCAAAGATCATATTGCGTCCTGTATCATATTGTTGACAGTGCATATATATATATATATATATAAAAGAGGTTTATGGGTGGAAAATAACTAGAAATTAAGGTACATCACTATTATTATGTAGTCATTGTTTTGTTTATATATTTCTTAGCAAGTTAGTTGTGATTAATACTGAAACTATAAAATATTTGCCTGCTAACTGTTATTGGCTCCTATAAGAAAATGCAGAAAATTTACAGCAGATAAAACCTCATACTTGAAAGATCTGCTAAACAATAGAACCCACATCTTCTATATGCAGAGGTAACATCCCATGAAATAAATAATTCATAGCCAACATTTTGTAGGAGACTCAAGTATTCTTGGCTGTTGCATATCATCCAAATCGAAACTTGTCAAACTTAACTACATCTATCCCATTCTAGGGCTGATTCATACAAGTATTTGGGTAAACTCTACACAAACCTAATTTAGTTATTATCGTTGAATAATAAACTAATTACTGCGGTGATCTGTATAACCTTAACATGTATGGTGTTTTTACAGCGCGCAAACACACGTACGCACGCTACAGACACACACATAGCTCTTCATAACGTTTAAGAGTATATTCTTCGTTTTATCCACCGAAATTAACGTAATCGACTTGTAGAAATTTCTCTTTCTATGTCAGTAGTGACTATGAGAGAGGTGTACTGTCATTTAAAATCTCACTAAATAGCCTTATAATTATGCACTTATCGAAAAAGATCAAAGCGAAAAGGAAGAATGGGTATGTTTAAATGATTATCTATACCGACTCCATATATTTACTATGCTGAAGTGGGGCTATGATTTTTATATATTGCGTTAGAGGAGTCCACCACCCAGGGGACACAAAAATAAGAAGCCGAATCTGTCACCAAATGTACAACATACGTATACATACAATTCTTATACGTGTGCATCTGCCAGGACCTATGCCCCAACTAGTATAAATTCTGACTCTTGGGTTATTGAGCAAACGAGTTAGCCAACAACTGGGAAGGAAACGAAACACTCTTCAATTCATTTCTTCCAATAGTTCCTTTCTGTAATCCATTAGAATCCGTGTGACGCCTCTTCCATGAAAACTTCCTTCCTTTTCTCAGACATGGAGCTATTCAATCAGTACAAAGAGCTTCAGGAGATAATCTTCGGCAATTCATGTGCTAACATGGAATTAAATGGTGCTTACAACACTGTAAATCAGGATCAGGGTCTCCACAAAATCTTCACCAGCATCAACCATGACTTCACCGGCTCTTTGATGAATCCAGCGCCGAAAAGTGGTGCAGGAGATTGTGTCCAAGAGCTGACCTCGGAGAAGAAAAAGAGGAAGACTATGGTGCCATCTGCGTGTAGGTCTGAATCATCATCTGAGGAGAAAATTTCACCCAAAAATGTATAGTCTCTTCCTTGCCTTCGAATTGTCCACTTTCAATCGTATTATTTTGCTTGGTTTTCAATTGAGGAAATTTATCTGCGCTGATCAAGATGTAATTTAAGATGGAGATTGTAACTGCCATTTGATTTCTATAAGGATGATACAATCTTCAAGATTATGATGCTATCCATTAGATTGTAATTTAACTTTACCTATGTTACAAGGAATCCTCTACAGTGGATTAATTCCCATATTACGTAGGCAACAATGGCTCCACATTCCTTGCTCTTCAAAAAGTTTGAACTTTTGATCAAGCTTTTCGAATAACTTTGATGAATTTGGAGCTGCGGTTGATGGAGAGGCCGCCACGTAATCCATTTTAACAGGCTTTATTCACTCAATACTTGTCAAATTGAGAAACTTTCCAGTAATCATGTGCACCTAAAGTGCTCGAGTTTCTGACTCTTCCTGATATTCCATCACTAATTTTTATGTATTAATCTGTTTGCTGTGCACACCCTTTCAGAATTCAGGGAGAGGGAAAAAAGGAAAGCAAGCTGTGAACGAGTCCACTGGTGGAGAGGTTGAGAAGCCAAGAGAAGTTATCCATGTCAGAGCTAGGAGAGGTCAAGCGACAGACAGCCACAGTCTTGCAGAGAGGGTATACCCCACTTAGCAACTATTCCAAATGCCACTAATCAGATCACACTTTAGCCATCCTCACATACTCCTTTCAGAATGATACACAGAACTTTATTGTTCCAAGCTTGAAACGTATCGAATTCTTTGAATATTTTAGGTAAGAAGAGAAAAAATCAACGAAAGAATGAGGTGCCTACAAGACCTAGTTCCGGGCTGCTATAAGGTAAGAGTTTCAGATTTTACAAGTACCAAGTATATCATCTTTTAGTCTTTATATTCGTAATAGTCATAGGCATATATCCAAAATATGACATTTTTTTATGATTTCATTTCCCCATAATCAGGAAAAGCAAGCATTACGGTTAATTTCCTCATGTATTTCCGTAAAAGACTTGAGAATTACTGTTCTCTTTCATGGATAATAATTATGGCATGGGTTCTGATACTGGCGTTTTGTTGTCAGGCTATGGGTATGGCCGTCATGCTGGATGAGATAATTAACTACGTGCAGTCATTGCAGAACCAAGTAGAGGTAAGAAACAATCGGAAAATAGGATTGATTTTTGTAGAAACTGTAAATGAAGGAACTGTCTTTGACTCGATCCTTATTTTGATTTCAATCTTTCAGTTTCTATCGATGAAATTATCGGCAGCAAGCCCCTACTATATGATTTCAACACGGACGCTACAGCTAATGAAATTCAGCAGGTGAGAATTGGTGTGGACGAAGTTGGTAAATCGCTTAGATTCTCAGTTATTCACCTAGCTGATTTTTATACGAATGCTACACAGCAGTTATGTCTGTAAGGGACCAATGCCAAAGCGTGTCATCCTTTTGAGAATGGTAGTTTCTTAACAAGTGTCATATCCTCTCTCTTTCGCCCATACTTTTTGAGTACCATAAAATTATGTTCATTTATAATGGAATACAAGTAATTTAGATGTATATATAGGGGGTTGGAGAAATGCAATTGGTTTGGTCCCAATAGAGTTTTGAAGATTTTATGGTGACCATTAATTATTGAAAATTTTCTTACAGTCTCTCTCTCTCTCTTATATATATATATGTATATATATGTATGTATATTTATTTATTTATTTATGGTTTGGTCCCAATATATTTTTCTTATACTCTACTTGGATTTAGGGTCTGGAAATAATGCAGGCTGCCCAGTTGGATTTGAACCAGAGGGTGCATAGCTAGAAGCTAGCCTAGAACTAGGCTTATCTGTTCATCTCTTTCTGACTTTGAACTATTGGCCTTTGTTGGTTCCACCAAATATCCAGCAGTTATTCTCTGAGTTGTAACAATCTTGGTATGGACCCAAAGTGCAAAGTACTAGATGGAAAAGAAAGAAGATCAGATCTGAAAAGGGAAGTTCCTTTCATGCATGTGTAACTTTTCACATGTTTATTTCAGATAGAGATACCCACACAAAAAAAATGACATGAACAAGGTCCAAATCCAAGAACTTATGTTGAAGGCATGGCCTCTCAGATCTTCCAGATATAAACTTAAGAAAACAAAACTGTTTGTTGATTTCTTTCCCTGTATTTTACACAAAATAAATTTATGGGTCCATTTACTTAGTTTATGATTTTAGCCCTTTTCCTTGCATGATATATGATTTGTAGCTATCGGTTGTTGCAGGGAAAAATTGGCTGGGATAATCAGGTGGATGCAAAAGAATTACAGGGTGGCCTCCTGAATTACCGTTCAGCATTCCCTCTCTGACTTCAACACATCTTGCTTCTCCTCTCTCTCTCTCTCCCCTCTAGATGTATACCCAACAGATACAACTGAGGTAACGTGTATCACAACAAAAGTAGTGAATGTTCAATGCATGTAATTTTGTAATCTAGTCAATTCTTCTTCAATATTATTCTGGACCAATATCTAAAATTCCAATGAATTAACACATTCGCAGTAACGTAACATAATCAAACTTCCAAGCACCAGGTCGAGTCAACAAGCAATCTTTCGACATGATCTTGAGTTGATTGCAAAGCTTTATCATTAATGCAACTGATCCATGAAAAGGAACACCAGTCCGCATTCAAAAGTAATGCAATGCCAATATTGAAATCAAGGCTATCACTTCGAGGAGATAATAACTAGCACATGCAGGAAAAGAAAGGAGGATATAACTTTACAAGCTAATGATTAATAATCAGAATTCTCACGGCATGGCAATGATGAATTCAGTACATTTCATGTTTCCCACAAAGCTAGGATCAGCCAAAATTAATGCCGTCCAGATTTATTCCTTTGGATGGCGAGTACCTATCGAAGGAGTTATCTAAGTTCAAGAAAATATGTTTTTTTACTGCTTTCAATATTTAAATAACCAATTGTTGTCCATTTGGACCATTGTATTTCAGGAAATTTTGAATTTATGGTGAGGTTTTTCCAACTCATTTTGCGGTTTACTAGCGAGCAATTTCTTTCCTGGCTAGGAGGGTAACTAAAAAAGCTTACAAATGAAAGACCTTGTGCTCAATTACCAGGGCGAAACAAAATAAACTGTTAAAGACTAAAACCAAAGTAGATATTTATATTATACTTTTTTTAAGAAGTTGACCATGTATTTTCGTGCAGGAATGTGTAATTTGAGCATAATAAGTCCCGAAGGTTTTTGCCTTTTTGGCGATCCGTTTACACCAATGCATCCATTTCTTCCCTACATTAATACAAGAGAGGATTAATATGAATGCGAAGATTGATGCTGGTCACACCTTTGATCTTCTGCCTCTTTGACCAAGCAAATCCCTTTAAAAATCTTCACCTGCCGGCATCAGAAACCAGAAACTAAACATGGGTCCGGTGAAACAAAACACAGCAGATATGCGAGCAGGTAAATGGTTGGACAATATTAGATATTTGAGTTAATCCACATCATTAATATTAATTAATAGTATAACCAGTCATGAGTTACGACAAAGATGATTCTGACCAAGACTGCCAATTTCATACACGAAAAGTTGTTCTCGTGTCCATCAAAGTGACAGCGAAATCGGGTCATCTATGTATTAACTTGTTTTTGACACACATGGATACAACCCGTAACACAAAATCTCTGGCGGTTTAAGATATGAAACCCCAACCTAATATGGACATGAACCCAAAAATTCTATGTCCTTGTCCATACTGAGTGACATGGAAAAATCAGGTCCTGTTCGGGTTGACTTATTTGTGACACAAACATGAAAACAGCACGGCAACTTAAAATTTTATATGCCTTCAAAATCAATAGACATGATTTATTAATAGTTAAAAAGGAAAACTGAACCAAGCCGTAGGTCTAACATTATATTGTATGTCCAGATGCAAGTGTGTTTGCATTTGTGTTGGTTGGTGTAGGAGTACAGTGGATCTGTTCTCTCTCTTCTTATTCCTTTTGTTAATGAACAGTGACAGGACCATCCAGTTACACCAAACTTGAACTTCAGTCCATTGAAGACTTACATGACCACAAGGCCGTCGTCGCGACAACAAAGCTATTCACTTAAGAATTGACATCTAGCTAGATAAAACCAGCCTTAGTTAAATAACGAAACTGAATATCATTGATGTTCAATGAATCGTCACATCAAAGCTGTTTGTTCTAAGAAAGAAACTGGTAAGATGCTAAAGCATGATTTAAACCATTGGATTAAAGAGAAAGAGGCTTCTTTCTGCTGGATGCAATGAACTCAGGACTTTGGTAAGAGAAAAGAGCTATTACATCTTGAGGGACAGCTACCATGGGGCCACGAATGGTCACAATAAGATGAACAAAGTGGGTTCCCATCCCTGCACTAATTCATTTGTGCCTTTAAGGCAGCCTTTACACCATCCATACTCTCCTTTGACTTCTCTTGGACCAAATAATTCATGAAAGATGAGCACTCCTTGGTCCACGACCTTTATGAAATCGAAACTGTCTTATTTCAAGTGATTTGCAGAATCAACACCTGTTTGGGTTCTAACATTCTCACCGTCGATCAGTCCATATTAACTGTTTAAGGCATGAATAGAGGGGCCGGCTGACGAGTACCAATGGTGTGATCATTGATGCCCATAATAGTGGTGATGCATAACTGCGGAGGTTGATCATGGCAATGTTAGAACTTGAATTGAATTTGATTTAGCAGATAGTCTAATCTTCACTCCATAAATGATGCATGATAATTAAGAACCTTGTTACCTAATAATTGAAGTGCAATTATATTGTACCGGTTGGTCAAGAAATAAGGTTAAGCCATGGTCCACTTGGTACTGTTTTCGCCACAAAAAGCTATCTATTAATACCTAAACTTCAAACTTTAACCAAGCTTCTTTTTACAACAACTAGGTCGGGTTGGCTAGAAGACACAACACGAAGACTTTCGAGGAGGTCTGAACACAGTGTTACTCTTCACTGAAGTTCATTAAAGTTAATGTAATGATGAGATCAAGTGCATTAGTGCTGAAAATGTTGCTTCTCAAGGTGAATGGGATGAACAGTTGTATGATGGCTGTTGGCTAGGCAACAATTTTACCTGATCCAAACTCGAGACCTCCAACTATCTAAGGTCGAACCCTCACCAAAGAAAGAAGCTACATGAACCCAGTTAGTAATTTAAACCATTTTAATTTCGGAAAAGACATGAAAACCATGGAGCAAGTTAAGAAAAGATCCAAGGGATGTTTTACTCTTTTTTTATCTTCATCCTTTTCTTTTTGAGGGAAGCTTAGAGAAACTGTAGAAGTTGGTTTATGTTGCTACCTGACATTGATTAAAAGGGATCTTGGAGATCAAAGTCTTGGGCATGGCAGTGGCATGCATGGCTCTGATTGAGGCACATGCTAAAGCATTGATGTCTTATCCAATCCTTTGAAAAGAGCTAGTGAAAGGTTTTCTTACATATCAAAAGCAAGAATTATTAGAAAACAAATAAGTTTGACTGGTGAGTCAAAGCTTTGAATCCCATTAAAAATTCGAAACTCTTGAGAATCATGCGAAGCAGTACATAAGACATACATGAAACTGGAGTATGTGCAGACAAGCTGTCAAAAGATGAAAAATATTTCAGCACCCACTACACGCAGAGAAGAATAAAGGAGAAAGAATATGATCAGATCAAGAACGAAGGCATAATCTTTTATGTTTTCTTTTTCATGTAATCAATATTATTTTTCATGGAACTATTTCTGTTTCTCATTTTGATTTGTTGTAGTGGTGGTGCGACCCAAACAAGGAAAGTAATGCCTAAGGATCATCTTGATATGGGATGAATAGTTTTGTGATGGCGCTAGGCAACACTTTTACTTGATCCAAACTCGAGACCTCTAACTATCTAAGATCGAACCTTCACCACACAAAGAAGATACATACGGTAAGTAAATGCTCAAACACTATTTGTACTCAAATCTACTCAAACATCTTTACTGTTTGATTAGCATGATCAATGATAAAGATTGAATTGAAAGTATGATTTTATTTATTAATACTTTTTATTTTATCACTTCAACTATTTATCTTAAAAGGTCGAACAGATTGAAACGATAAAATAGATTTAAACATGGGTGTGTTTAACCATTTACAAACTATATATATGAAGTGAGTTTGTTTTCATGGTAGTAGCCTTTTGCAAAGCGAATTGCACCAAGAGTTGAATATGAATCCAAAACTTATCAGATCCTAACTTTTTGAAATCAGACTAGCCTGATTCTCTTATCTATCTAGCCCTAATTATGCCAAAACAGGATTATTATATTTTACTGATACATCAGTGAGATATTCTCCACATTTTGTCAACCAGTCCTCCCAGGAGAAGGAAAAGAAGGTTTAAGTTAGGGCATTCTTGAGTTGTTTTCAGTATTTCATCTCATAAGCATGCATACTTATAGTCGTGTAAGGCATATTCATGGCATTCATGCATTCTTTCTGTTAGTTAGGGGTATTTATTTTCTTTTAAGTCAAAATAGGATTTAGAAACTTGTCTCTTTGGCATAATTTCCTCCTTGCTATGTTAGGGATGTTTTGCTTGATACTAATTGAGGAAGACCTTTTGAGTCTATAATGGGTTCTCTCCACCCGAGCCTGATTGTCATCACCTACTTATCTATCTCTATTTTGATAGGTGTCTATTGTTTTGCTTGGTTCCAAGAATTAATTCCCTTGCACCTTTTGAGCTTAGGAGGTTTCATACTTTCTCTCTTTACGTTACGTGCTTTAAAAAAAAAGCTAGAGGGATTGGATGACCCTCATTTTGGGCAGTAGCTGGTTAGTACATTCAGTTAAATTGATCTTGCGCAGGATCGGTTCGAGCTTCCTTTGTTAAGCAAGATGGCTCAAAAGTTTGGTGGCTTGTAAAGAGAGAACCTTCAATAAGATATACAGACCTTCCCTCTTCTGATCCTATAGTTAGGCTTTCACATACGGGTTTGTTTGAAGCCTTTGGCCGAACGCATCTTTCTCAAAGATTACAATAAATAACAACAGAAATCCGCTTTTAATTAGGATCGAACGAAATTTTATTGAAAGAGTACTAGCTTACTGACATAACGTGTTAGGATTCCAATCAAAAGAGGAATATCAAGCTCGAGCATACTCATGAATGAATATCAGTGTTGAAAGAATAATAAGTTTCTCATGAATGATACAGTGATTACACGTAAAACATGACAGAAAGAGGAGTATCAGATACGGAAATTATCTCCCAATCACTCTGAAGAAAAGATCAGTTTAGATGCCTGAGCTGTATAAGTATAGCTGATCTTTGATCCTTTTTCTGCACGAACACACACACACAGAGAGAGTGTGTGTGTGAGAGAGAGAACATTTTCCCATATGGAAGGCCAAGTTAAATTAATAAAACAGAACAAGAGCCTTGTTTGTGATTAACAAGCAAAGGCTTTGGCGATGCTACATTAATGTAAAATCATAGTATCTGCTTTCCGTTTATTCTGCTTCCCTAAGGTTAGTCGACAAACGTTTAAAGTTTTACTTCGTGGTCACTCTTTCATACAAGTATCTCTGGTTATTCATACAATCTAAAAGAGTGATAGATGTAAGAAATTCGAAAGGCTTTGGAGTCGCAAAGGGAAGATTATATACTAATTATGGCAGTCTCACGAGCGTTGCATCACCTTGTGATATAGTAAAGTGATAAATCAACTATACTTATGAAATTCGCCCAATTCATATTCTTGGAAAGGAATCCCGTTGACCTTCTTTATTTACTGATAAAGTTGTGTGCTTTCTCCATGCGAAATTTGGGTATGCATATACGTGCCAACTAGTTGGTTATTCCTCTAATAATTCTTCAACCTGTATGGTTTCGGGGTGTGAGAAACGCCTCTCATAAAGGCCGAGAATTTTGGAGTTCAAGTATTGGCTGAATTGTCCTTTAGACTGGATCATCCAGCAAAGCTTGAAATCGAGAGGCATAACTCCCATTTATATATCTATTACGCAACTAATACATGCCGCTGCGTAATGAAAATATTTAAATAAGCAAGTATGTGCGTGTGTGTGCACTGGAAATCATACATGTCGCATACAAAGTGCACATGGTAACGAACAAAGAATTGGGTCTTAGGAGTGTACGAACGAAACGTATAAACGTGGCTTGCATTACTGTTTTAAATGCTAATATGATTCAATAAATAATTACAAATCTGTTTCACCCGTAATATTTACTGTGTGATAAGGCTTGGTGTTGCTTAGGTATTAAGACAATATTCCAAGTAGTGTTAGAGGTGACCTTATAAGTGTTCTGCCTGCTTCCCAAAGCTCTCTCTCTCTCTCTCTCTCTCTCTCTCTCTCTCTCTCTATATATATATATATATATATATATATATATATATATATATATATATATATATATATATATATATATATATATATATATATATATATATATATATATATATATATAGGCAAGTTAAGAGAAAAGGCAAATTTCGTAAGAGTATTGGGTTGACCTCTTCAAAGATCAGGCATCTAAAGAGTGTCGTGGGAATTTAAAAGGATAAAAGAATAGGCGTAACAACAACTAAGACTTTTTCCATTCTAGACGGGGTCGACTCTTGTTTCCACAAAGCCCTATCATGTTCCATATTCACCTTAAAGGAAAATAAAAAAAAAAGTATTGTTCCAGACTTGCAGGCTGCCTTGTAAGCTCGAGGCTGTTAACGATGAACCAAATCCTTGTGTCTCAATCCTCATCAGATCACATGCGATCTGCATTTTCTGAAGTTTAGACAGGCACTGCGTCAGGGTGGATTGTAGTAATTAGGTCATCAAGGCAATCTCCTGAGACTCTCGAGTTGAAAACTCGTTATAGTATGTAGTTTTGATCACAAAATAGAAGAGGACATTCCAATTAGAGTTAAGACTCTATTAAATACTTAAGCC
>JAYKKT010000052.1:1485000-1542500 GCA_036023115.1 Brasenia schreberi
ACGGTAAAATCATCTGAAAAGGAAGATGGAAAAGAAATACCACATTGTGGTGAACCCTTGGACAATGCTAAGACTATCAAAACGTGCATCAGCCAGTACATCTTACCTTTGTAAAGTCCCAAGACCACGACTGCCCAAAACAAGAAGCTCGACATCCAGTTTCTCAGCAGCTCCACAGATCACCTCCTTAGGGTCTCCAGATTCTGAAAACGTCTCAGCAACAATCTGCAAAAGTTTTTTCTCAATGACTGAAAAACACATCATGTATACTACTTAATGTATCCATGCTTTTGTAAGATATTATCATCTATCAGTTCAAAATATCTCGTCTAAGCTACAATGGTGTCATTGTGTCATGGATAACCTAAATATATGATATGGTTGGTACTTCACTTTAAATCAATACCAAGCATAATCACGAGGAGGTTGGAAGCAAGATTTTCTCACTATATTCGAACCTAGTCTGTGCGTGACCAATGACAGTTCCTTCCTATATAAACCTCTTTGAGTTCTTTGTCAATCAATTTTTACTTCTAAGCGATCTAATACAGGCATATACAAGTTCACCTGCAACCTATTTCCATCCTTGCATGCCAGAAAATCAGGATTTGGTCATTGATCAAAACCATGCAATACCCATGACAAAAAAGAAATTTGTCGTACCATCCCAGGTATAACCGTATAAAAAATAGACGGAAAACTATTTTTATAAGTTTTTAATGAAAATAAAGATATTAATATTAGCTTATGAGAGTTAGCCAAATCATAAAAGTATATAAACCATAATTTTTACCAACGTATTGAAAAGAATGAAGTCAAAGAGACTCTTAAACATATGAAGGGTGGTAAATCGGTAGGACCAGACAATATTCCTATAGAAGTTTGGAAAATCCTAAGAGAAACAGGAATCACTTGGCTCATAAGACTATTTAATAAAATATGGATAAACCAAAAGATGCCCGAAGAATGGAGAGCGAGTACACTTATACCCATATATAAGAACAAGGGAGACATTTAGAATTGTGTGAATTATCGGGTATCAAGTTAATGAGCCATACTATGAAATTATGGGAAAGAATTATCGAACGTAGGTTAAGACAAATATCGAGTACAACATAGAACTAATTTAGATTCATGTCAGGTAGATCTACTATTGAAGCAATTCACCTTTTGAGACGTCTTATGAAACATTTTAGAGCAAAAAAGAAAGATCTTCACATGATATTTATTGATCTAAAAAAAGCTTATGATAGGGCATTGAGGGAGGTTCTTTGGAGAACCTTGGAAAAAAGAGGTATCTCATTGACATACATAAACCTTATAAGAGACATGTATGATGGTGCAAGAATGACAGTCTTCTTTGAAGTTAATATTGGGTTACATCAAGGATCAACTTTAAGTCCATACTTATTTATAATGGTGATTGATGAGTTAACAAAACATATTTAAGATGAAGTACCTTGGTGTATGTCATTTGCAAATGACATTGTGTTAGTGGAGGAGTCTAAGGAAAAAGTTAATAGAAAATTGGAACTATGGAGAGAAATATTAGAAAGTAAAGGCTTCCGACTTAGTAGAACAAAGACAGAATATATAGAATGTAAGTTTGATCATTTGGTTACTTTAGAGGACATAGAAATTAAAATTGCACGATACAATACGGGGGCCCGTATCGCAGGTGCGGGCGTATCGCACCGTATCGTGCAATACGGCCCATATCACACACTACGGTGCGTATCACCTGTATCGTACGATATGGGCGATACACTCTGGGACCCTTATAAAGGGTCCTGGGTCGACTGAAACCCGTGATTTTTCGCGGGTTTCCTCTCTCCTCTTGGGTTCCTGAAGCTTCCTAAGAGCCGATTTTCGCCTCCTTAGTGTTCAAAGCTCCAAAATCGTGCCCTACGGTGTTCGTGCAAGCCTCCAAACTCGGATTTTGGTATATTTTTAATGTTTTTTCCATTTTTTCCCTTTATATTTATTGTTTTTTTGTGTTATTTCAGTTTTTTTTTTTTGAATGACAAAATATGAAGTTATTAAGTGTGTGTATACGATTTTTATTGCATTCATGAAGTGGGAGACACTCGATTTGAGTGTTATTTGAAGATTGAGGGATTTACGAAATGTTTTTATTTTCAGGTTTTTGTTTGAATTAAAGTACTCCATTGAGATGGCAGGAAGGGGTGGTAGAGACTCTCATTCAAAGTATGATGATCCGGCATGGTAGTGGGGTATACTAGTTGAGGGTTCAAGGTTAAAAATCAAATGCTTATTTTGTGAAAAGGTGGTTAGTGGTAGAATTTTAAGGTTGAAACACCACCTAGCAGCAACCAGGAAAGAAGTTGCTCCATGCACAGGCAGAGTTACAAGTGTACCAGAAGGTATTAAATGGGAATACTTGCAGATGATTGAGAGCATACAGGAAAGGAGACAACAAAAGGATGATTTCTAGATATGTGAAGAAGTTGATGATGCTACTGCCACTGGAGTTGGATTCACTGATAGTTTGTCTTTAGATGCTAGAATAGATATTGGTAGTAGTAGTTCGCGAGCACCTAACAGGGGAAAGAGAGTTGCAACTGAAGACTTTGGAGGTGGCAGAAGAGGAAGGTCAGGAAGGAGTAGAGGAAGAGCTTCTTCTTCTAGCATACATTCGTTCTTTCCTCCTTCCACTACACCTGGTGCTCAGCCAGAAATTTGTGCTGCTATAGCTTCAGAACAACTGCATGATCAAGCAGACCTTGCAGTGGACAGATGGTTTTATGATGCATGCATTCCATTTAATACAGCAAAAAGTTTTCATTTTCAAGCAATGGCAGATGCAATTGCTAACATTGGTCTAGGATACAGGATGCCCTCTTATCAGAAGTTGAGAGGGAAGATATTAGATCAGACCATGATTGAAGTACAACAATATTGTTCGACTTTGAGACAATCGTGGAAGGAAACAGGATGCACTATCATGGCAGATGGATGGACTGATAGGCGAGGAAGGACATTGCTAAACTTTCTTGTATATTGTCCTAAAGGACTCATGTTTTTGAGATCTCTAGATATGTCAGAGGAGAGGCACACTGCAAAGATCCTACGAGAGGAATTTGATAAGGTTATTCAGGAGGTTGGGTAGAAAATGTAGTCCAATTGATTACAGATAATGCAGGTAACTACAAAGCAGCTGGAAAGGAGTTAACTGATATTTATGGGACTTTCTCCTGGACACCATGTGCAGCCCATTATTTAGATCTCATCCTCGAGGATATTGGTAAGATGGATGAAATAAAGGCAGCAACTGAGTGTTGCCAAGATATTACAAAATTCATTTACAACCATGCATTTGTTTTGTATATGATGAGGAGATACACATAAGGTGCAGAGCTTCTTCGCACAGTTGCAACTCGGTTCACAACAAACTTCTTATCTGTACAGAGTATTGTGAGACAGAAGTAAGCTTTAAAGAGAATGTCCTCCTCAGATGAGTGGCAATAATTTGCAGAGTTGCCTCAAAACAGAAGGAACAGAAAGTTAAATGAGATTACATAAACGGTTTTTAGAAGTTCATTTTGGAATGCATGTATCAAATTATTGAAAATTACTTATCCTTTAGTGAAAGTTTTGAGATTGGCTAACAGCAAGGAGAAACCATCTATGGGCTACCTTTATGAAGCCATGGACAGGGCAAAAGAAGCAATCATAAATAACTTTAATAAAAAAAAGAGATTATGTGCCCTTTTGGAAAATAATTGATAGTAGATGGAATAAACAATTGCATCAGCCTATTCATGCAACAGCCTACTATCTAAACCCATCATTGAGTTACTCAGCAACCTTCAAAAGGGACGGTGAGGTTAATCGAGGAATCATTGAATACATCGACAGATTAGTCCCTGATGAGAGCATAACATATGCGATACATCGAGAGATGGAGATATATGATAATGCTCTTCACTTGATGGGTTTGCCTGTTGCAATTCGCAACCGCAGTACGATGCGTCTAGGTAAATTGTTTATTTTCATATTTAAGTTTCATCTTACATTACTGTGGATTATGTCTATAATGTGTCTTTTTCTACAGATGTTTGGTGGAATAGGTTTGGAACTGATTGTCCAAACCTTAAAGATTTTGCAGTGAGAGCCTTAAGCCAAACCTATAGTGCAATAGATTGTGAAAGAAATTGGAGTGTTTTTGAACACATCCATACAAAGAAGCGCAATAGGTTGGAACACAAAAGACTAAATGATTTAGTTTATATTAGTTGTAACATGCGCCTTCGTGAAAGGTAATGTTGTATTACTTTCAAATTTTTAATTCAATATAGTTTAACTTCAGTCTTCAATTGTTAATATTATTTACTAATTGTTTATCTTTGTTTGTCGTAGGCAATTAAAAAAAGTAAATAGAGAAGAAAGTCACTTCGATCCAATAAGTTTGGATAATTTTGATAAATTAGAAGATTAGGTTATGGAAGACACTGAAGAAAATGTCCTCCCAACTAAAGAAGACATTGCTTGGATTAATTTGTAAGGAGCGCAACAACAATATCAAGGAGACGAAGAATTTGATTTTCAGCAACAAGGAGAAGATGAAGATTATTTAGTTGATGATCCTGATTACAATTTGTAAAATGTAACTGTGTGTGTAATGTGTATTTCATTTTTGAATTCAAAATATGTAAATTAAGATGCAATTGTTCAATGTTGAATGCTCAATCTGTACTAAACTTATAGTATATGAATTTAAAGCAATTACCAGATTTTTCCTGAAATTTTCTCGATTTTTTTCAGATTTTTACTAATTTTTATTGATTTTTAATTATTTTTGTATTATTTTAATATTAAAGTACGATACGATACGATACGATATGCCTGTATCGTGGAGCCCAGCGATACACGATACGATATGCGTCAGACAACACTGGGTTAAAATGGAGAGGAGCATCAGGTATTCTTTGCGATAAGAAGATTCCATTAAAGTTAAAAGGTAAATATTATAGAGCAACAATTAGACCTGTTATGTTTTATGGTTCCGAGTGTTGAACAGCTAATCATCAACATGTAAAAAAGATATTTACAACAGAAATGAAGGTATTGAAATGGATGAGTGGTCACACAAGAAAAGACTGCATACATAATGAGGTTATTAGAAACAAATTAGAAGTACCACCAATACAGGATAAAATGAGAGAATATCGTTTAAGATGGTTTGGACATATAGAAAGAATATCAAAAGTAGAACCCATAAAAAGGTATGAAAAACTAGATTTTGAAAGTATTAAAAGAGATAGAGGACGACCACAAAAGTAACAATAAAAATGATCTACCTTATTGTGAGTTAATTGCTAATATGGCACATGATAGGGCTATGTGGAAACAAAGAATCCATGTAGCCAACCCCGTCTAGCATGGGAAAAGGCTTAGTTGTTGTTTATATACAAGGTATAAGGGTGCCATGCCAACCAAGCATTATGGACGACTCCATAAAGGAAAGGAATATCTTCCCGTAACAGTGCTCTTGAATATGAATAGCTACCACTGTAACTTAGCTGCAGGAAGTATTACTGCTAAGTTTTAGGGTACTTCAGAATATAGCAGTTTGAGAAAGTTTATATTGTTGTTGGGAGCGACTCGATTCAGATAGCATGGATCTTCATGCATGATGCTTCTGCCCAAAACAGTTTGATATTCCACAGGAGATAAATCTAGTATTTGATCATAAAATGGGCCAGAATCCCACATTGACTTTTTCTTTTTCTTGTATCGACAGACAGAGGAAGTGAATTAACCATCAATACTACAATACAATGCATGAGCGTGAGAACAACAAGGCTTTGTACATATAAGCCAGATTTCTTAAATGAAGCGGTGAAAGAGGGTGGTAAAAACTAAAAATGGAGTAAATTTCGATAAACAAATGGAAGGGAGAGGGCTCAGTGATTATACCCCTTCCTTGGCACATATATCTTTTGCCTTCTCCAGGAGTGCCTGTGAAAGCTTTTTCTGACGTTCTTGAACAGACTGAATCAATTCAGTTGCTGTACATAGAAAATGAAAATCCAGTTAGATAAATTTGGACAAGAACATTTCATGGCATATTACAGTGCAATGAGCAATATTGTTAGGTATTAAGGGGGTTTCTTGCTTACACACCAAAGCATAAATCTTAGGTGCTGGTAGAGAAAGCAGCCCAACCTGAAGATTAGGAAGCAATTTAACTACTAAGGTAAATCAGTCATCCTGGATGTATAAGACACTGTCATTCTTTAGTGACCAGTATCAAGCCCGTAATATGCACATATGCAAACTCTTCCTTAAGGAGGAAGTAGGCACACATTAATTCCATATGTTTCAATAATCTAAAAGACTGGACTCATTCCAACTCTTCTTTATGTTTAATAGAGCAGGTTTTTCTTATTTATAATTGGTGGATCTCTGCTTCATTCAGTGACTTTGTTTCTAAGACTAGCATTGTGGACATGTATGTCTGTGTGCTCAAGTCTGAACAAACGCACATTTGTGAGTCAGTGAAGCAGGTTTTTGCAGTAATTTTAATTTGGGTCAGGTTTATCCCTACCAGATGCACATGCCGGGCATCAGATCCCTGACTTTCAAAGTCAAGAGCCAGGTCCTAAGGTTGGGCTATGCTCGTTTTGGCTGGATAGAGATGCAGTTAATGAACAACATATTCAATCTTTGCATCATGAATTATGAACATCATGGAGTACCTTGATCGTCAATACCAAAAGAAATTATTTTCATAGTTGCAGAAAAGACACAAGGACACACCATGGATGATAGATCAATAAGCAATGTCAAAATGACGGCAGCAAAAACTGAAAATAACCACAGTACGGCAGTACAACGACACAACCTAGTCTTAAAGAAAGCATCTGTGTCAACAAATACATGCTCAATCCTCGCGATATAGCCATTCAATCAGTTAACCAATACAGAGATCAACATTCGTTGCTAGAATGCCAAACAAATGAGAGATAACAAAAAGACAGTAAAAATGCACCCACTTACAGGAGACTACTTACAACCCCTATTGTGGAAGATAAACAGTTCTCAAAATATCCCAACTTTCCACATGGAAAGGTAAACAACCCCTGAAGACTAGGCTCTAGAAAATAATATGACCTTCAAGCAAAGGTTATATTTGCTTCACTCAAAAGTCAATACATAAGCTTATACTGTTTTCGTCCTTCAAATGGCATAGATCGCCTCTATGCTTATGGAAAAGCAATATATTGATAATTGAAAAGAAGTACATGGAGGAACGCCAAACAATTGTCTCATTAAGTAAAATTGCACGGAACAGGCTTTGAGTAGTAATAAATGTTATGGGTATTGATGCAATACTTGACAGGATCACCCTCAAAATTGGTTAATTCTCCAAAAGGAGATACACATACACTATATCTTGTCAATCTTCTGTTTCCGTTGACAGATTATTCTCATCGTATTCGGTTTGGACTCTTACCACTTTTTCCTCTTTTCGCTATATTCCCACCTTCCTGTGGCTTTTAAATAAATGCTTTCATGTTTACAAAAGAGTTGCTCTCACAAGCATAAAAACAGAGAGAGAGAGAGAGAGAGAGAGAGAGAGAGAGAGAGAGAGAGAGAGAGAGAGAGAGATCATACCCAGAGGCAATTAGCAGATAAACCCATGATATATCGGCCCAGAACACAAACATGCGGTATCACTCAACTCCCATTTAAATAAAAACTGACCAGTTAGTAACTTAAATCCCAAACCAAGAGACTTCATACGTTAACCAAAATCAGAACAGAAACAAAAAAAGGCAAAAGATGGTAAAAGAGCGACCATAAAAATGAAAAGAGGGATTATTCGTGCTGCTCTCCCAAACATCAAACGAAACCACCGAACCAACAAAGAAAATATTAAAACTTCCTTACCGAACTATCCAAACGAGAATGTGACTGCCAATCAAAAGAGAATGAAAAGACAAGACAGTTGCACTCACGAGCTGTAATATCGCCAGCATAAACATAGCTGAAATTGGGGAGGGGCTCGGCGTGAAAGACAACAAGATGCGAGATTGTAGATTTCAGAAAGCTCAGCACCCATTCTAAAGCATAGTGGCTGACTTCGGCCTCATCAATGGCCACCATGATCTTTTTCTTCGCATCGCCCATTTTTCTTGCTCACTGCCTCAGGCAGATAGAGTTTCTAACGTTTCTGGGAGATAATGCCAGATATGTATTGTCACAAGCAGGTTGGAGATAGGCTCGAATGTTTGTAATTATTGTCAGCGTCGAAAGAAAGTCAACTACCGGAGTTGCTTGAGGAAAACAGGGGTGCGTTTGGAATCGTTGGCAGATAACAGTCAACGCAGCGCCGCAGGCAGTGCTAAGTTGTTTAAACGATACGCTGAAGTACAAGAAAATTGTTCTTTCGAATCCTTGCCGTTTACGGTACAATTACTGGTTTATACGGATAAGTGTCCAGGAACATATAGGCTGTCCATCATCAAAATGGACGGCTTGGATTCAGAAACACTATCGGTCCGTAATTCCCAATGTCATCCAGAAGGGTTCAGTTAATTATGAGAACGCGTTGTTAGGTGTATGTTCGATTGTAGTGTGCACAGCAAAAGGAGACAATAAAAGTGATATTTTTCGGATAAGAGAGAGCTAGGGAAAGCTGCAATAATATATATAGTTTTCTAAAGATTGAACAACAGAAATCCACCGGTCAAAATAAATGTAAATGAGACCAACATTTGATTGGTTCGCTCATGCTTCCCTTCTCCTAAGCATAAGTAATTTAATTGAAAGATTCATGTTCGGTTCGGGAAGAGATGGTAGAAGTTGATGAATTGATGGGACATTAAGTAATTTATTAGATAATCAAAAGCATATCTGGAGTATTATTGGCAATTGAGAAGAACGAAGAACTTGAATAGGCTTGTTTACACGAAGTTGGAAAGGAATGGAAAGGAGCTTCGGGAAGAATACTTTGAGATAGAACAATAAAAGATACTTTGAGGTGGAATAAGAAAAGAGGAATTTGATTAATGTAATTTTTCAAAATTTAAATAATAAAAATTACAAAAACAAAACTATTCGTTTCATGCAACAAAGAGCGATTAAGCAGGTCCATCAACGAGTTTTCCAACAAACCCTACGAGGGGCTTTAGAAACTTCGAATAATTGTTTGAACGACAAATTACATTTATGTACTATTAACATACTTGGGGCCATGAAAGAAATAAGTGATTAGTCCTTTTATAATATGGTTATTATGTTTCTCCTTCTTTTTTTTTGCTTCCTAGAAAGAATTAAGAGATATGGTTCACCATGTGAAGCCACTGGAAGAACAGGTAATAATTTTTCTTTATATTCATAGTTCATTGTTCTATGACCCCTGGATTATTCTTATTGAAACTTTGCCGGACCAACTTTCCACCTATCCGAAAACAAAACACTACAAACAGTCAAATTTTCTCAAAAACTATAGAGGCGACTTCACATGAATTTCATCCAATTGAACTTCATCTCGCCCCAGAAAACTTTTCTAAGTCGGCCGCTACCATTGAGTGAAACAAAAGAGAACAGCACAAGAAGGGAGACGGTAAGCATGAGGCACTCAAACAGCACAAGTTGCGGATAGGTTTTACCATTCACAACCATACAAGGAAATCTCTTATTGCAGGATGAGAATTTTCCCCATCAAGGTGGAGCAAACGAATAGGTTTGGTGGGCAGCTACCGAGGAAGATGAAAGCTGGCAGAAGGTTTACGTGGAATCATCTCAAATAGATCAAGAAAGGACAATAATCAAATGCTATAGGGGAGGCAACGACTTTGCCATGTATCTGCAAGTGGATGTTGATCAATAGCTTGAGTGTCTTCAAAAGGTTTAAAGATTTGAAATGTACTGGATTCCTAAAGAGATGAATCATCTTGCAGTTTAGTTTGCCAGATGAGGCACCCTGGGAGACAATTTTTGCTGCTGGAAGGATAAGCGGCCGGAGGCCCGGAGTGGGTTAAACTTCTATATAATTCCGGTAAACACATACTTTTCGTAACCGGCAGGGTAGGGTCTGCCCAACCCCATCTTGCCCATTCAAAAGAAAAACCAAAACACACAACCAGGTGCTTCATAAACGAAAAGCAAAACGAGAACCGAAACCAAAAGGCATAAAGAAGAAAAGAGAAGCGAAATTATCGAAAGAGATCATTTGCACACTTCACAGACAAAACCAATAGGACAACGAATAGAATCTAATATTCAACACCAAACAAGCCAACGAAAACAATATAGGTGCCAGGAGGGTCTCACTCACGAGTTATCATGCCTTGGCCTGTATGAACGTAGCTGTAGGTGCGTAGCGGCTCAACATGGAAGAGAATAAGAGGAGAAGAGATGGTAGATTTCAGAGACTTGAGCACCAAATCTAGAGCATAGCGGCTGGCTTCCGTCTCATCAATGGCTACCATAATCTTCTTTCTCCTATCAACCATTTTCCTTCCTTAATCCTCCAGGTAGAGAAATCAGTTTCAGGCTTTTCGGATATCGGATCCAGGTAACGTTTCAGGATGGAGCAGCAACAGCCTAAGAAACAATGTAGGGGGTGACCAAGTATAAATATTTATAGCTCACAGACTCCACGGTTTTGTTGATCTGTCATACTTCGAGAGGGGCAGATGCTGTATCTCAATCCCACGTAATATCATTCAAACAGTTCTCCTCAAGTTCGAAATGGATGAAGACGCGTTAGTATGTCCGCAGGGCTAATAGGATTGTAGTTTGCACGGCAAAGGCAACATTATTACGCGATATTCTGACATTGTTTATATAATGACTAATGGAGTTAGTAACTGATCCCAACCTAGATGTATTTGACAAACCAAAACATCGTTGGTTATGAAATATATATATATAAAAACTGGATCCTATTCACACCAACACCTCTTTATTCATACCCACTGATTGTTCTTGGGTGGTACAAACATCATTTCAAAATGCTTAGAAAGCTTTGGAAAGTATCATGTGGTTTTTTATTATAATCATGAACAATGTAGGCAAGATCTAATCTCTTTGTATATATATATATATATATATATATATATATATATATATATATATATATATATATATATATATATATAGAGAGAGAGAGAGAGAGAGAGAGAGAGAGTGTGGATAAATTTAACTTAATAGAGTGATATGCTATATGTAGCTAGATACCTACTTTTAAGTTATGCTTTAAAAACATTTCAAAAATTTCAAAGAGAAACCCCAAAAGTTAGTCATTGACTTTCGTAGGTACATAAATGGTAAACGTAGTAAAGAGGCTACATTCCATGAAAGACGATGCAACATGGTCACGCATAACAAGTACGGCAATTTTAGACCCACCCGGACTTCATGCAAAAAATTTAGGTCCAGGTCAGTTTTAAGCATTTCGGTGAGATCAGAGTCAAGGAAAAGTGACCCGACAAAAATCGGGTCGGGCCCTGTTCAACCCGAAAGTCACCCAATCTGTTGTGGATATATTATGTGTGTGTACGTGCTTTTACCAGCTATGCTTTAATAACCATTAAAATATTGCCAAAGAGAAGCCAAAACTTAGTAATTGAGTTTTTGTATAGGGACAAAAGATCAGAAAGCTAAGTACCGAGAGCAAGAGCGCTCTAGCATTTCTGTTGGTGGTGGAAAGTTCAAGGGTGTATGTGTGTTGTTATTGGTGGAGAGTTCAAGGATGATGTGTGGGTGAGTGTATTAGACTTTGGCATCTTCTTTGTTAAAAAAAAACAGAAAACTACAGACGCATCACAATACTTCTCGAGACGCCTTGAGGAGTGTCCAAACGAGTGAGCCGTTACGAGTACATCTGGCAATTTTGGTCCTGAACCGGATAAGACCTGAAAAATCCCAGTCTAGTTCAGGTTTTATGCGCTTTCGTTGGATCAGGGTCATTGACCCTATCCCCCCCCCCCCCCCCCCCCCCTCTCTCTCTCTCTCTATATATATATATATATATATAATTGGATCATACTAATACCTATTATTCATGATCATTAATTACTTTTTAGTGGCATGAGTATAATTTTAAATTTTTTAAAACCTTTGATATTTTTTTTACACTCATACCATCCAAAAACAATTAGTGAATATGAGTAATTAGGTGTCAATATGAGCAGGATCCAATCACTATATATATGTATATATATATATATATATATAGTATATATAGAGAGAGAGTGAGAGAGGGAGGGGGTGAGATGTATTTGTATTTTTATATTTATACTACCTATATAAATCCATACATATATGTATATACATATACATAAATATATTGTACACATATATGCACATATATTTATATATATTTAAGAGTATATCATATACCTAATGTAGAAATAAGTACAAAGTATACTTTCCTGTACATAGGTGAATACATATGAAAAATATGGATGCGCAAGATAGATAGATGCATCTTTCTCTAAAAAAAATTAAATAAAAAATATATTGTGATGTGCTATAGTGATAATCCACGGTTTCAATCATAATCCATTTTTTTTATATTTATGACCACTTCATGTGACAGAATAAGTTGCATAAAATTTATCATACCTGATGGAATTCATTTGGTCGAAGGCCCGTCACCTTTGATCAGATTTGTAAGCATTTTCATATTCAAGCTGATTCTTCGACAAATAGAAATATGGACAAGAACCCAATTTGCTCAATATGATATTAAAACTTTATGTTGTCTTGTTTGTTCTCATGGCGCGATCTCGATCGAGCTTTCTCTTGGATATTAGTTACATGTTTAGAGGATTTGCCAACTTAGGCTGTTACAGCAAACCATAGCATGTTTGGTTTGGTTATCAATAGATGTGGTCGGGTTTGGGCCCAGCACATCTGGTTGAACTGGGCCAGAACCACTCCTGGAACTGTACCAAATCAGAGGACTCCCGGAAACAGCGTCCAAAATTCATGGGTCCAAGTCCAATGTTTTTCTGGCCTTCAAGTCCCACCATTGTTTCAAACCTGGAATCGGCGAAACTGAAATAAGACTTGGACATTCAGTTTTGAAACAGGACCAAGCAAACAGAACGATAAGCTTAAAGTGTATGTACCAGAGGCAGAGGTCCAACCGAGTGACGATACCGAGCATGATGTTGAGCTAAGAGAAACACAGATTTTCTTGAGAGATGTACTTGACGCTGCTGTGTTCTTTGAGAACTTGGATGGCATTATATCAATGTGGGAATCCCCTCAAATATGCATCAGAAGTTGGGTTTTCGAAGAAGTGGAGTCATACAGTGACAAAAAGGAGGGAACAGTCCAGGATTCCAAGGGAAGTAAGACATTTCATAAGATTCTCTTCGACTTACTGAATGAGGAACTATTATCAAAATTGGCTTCTTTAGCCACAACAGCCACACAAAAAGTAATTCCGGGGTCATCATTGATGTGCCGCAGAGGTCAGCAATTGCAGAATAAAGTATGCAACAGCATCAGCGTACCTTCCACCGGTGAAGACACGATAAATGATTTCCTTGCAAAGGATCTCGACACAACTCGGTGGATGGATATGATGCGGGGTGATGTGAAACAGATCAGTGAAGACCTTGAGAACATGATCCTTTATGAGTTGCTTCAAGAAGATGTCTTCGATTTGTATTGGGGCACTGGTTTTACATGCGAATTGTTGGCTGACTTGACCAGATTAGTTTGAGAAACTACCTTAACTAGTTTAATCAGCGGTGCGCTTTGTCACCTAAATTTAATGGAAAAATATTATTTTTTCATGTCAACAAAACTCATCTGATCTTCTACTGTGTTGCTTGTGAAACCCAATCATTACCAGGTCGATATTCATGTCACAGCGAAAAGAAACGAGTCCCACTCTCAACCCACATCAAACGTCACTGAGAATAAAGGATATACGAACTAAAAGTTCAGCGCCAATCGTGCCTCCGGCAGTAAACGAAAGAAACAACAGGCAAAATTCAAGCAACAAATCAAAACTAAGTTTGGGTCTTAATTGAACTTTACTAATTACACTAGAAACTAATAGTTGTGTTAGGCTATCAGCAGAGGTGTCGCACAAGGAGAGGGGGAATGAAATTCGAAGCGTCGATCAAAACTAATAAAGATCAGAATCTGAAAAGAGAAAGACGGAATGACAAAGAACTCCCACAATATTTTCTTCGGGCACTATCCACACAGATAACGTCCGTTGATTAAGTAGCGCCTTCTTTTCTATTTTATTTTCCTCTTCCGCCAATTTGCATCGCGGTTCGATTGTCAATCATCGTCTTCCTCCTGAAGAAAATGATAGAAAAGATTAATACAACACGGTCGACGGAAAACTCCAGGCGCAATGTTACGAAATTCGTCAATTACCTCTTCGCTTACATCTTCATCATCATTGACCGTAGATGATAATAAAGGCCAGTAAGGAAAGTGAGAAACCGGAAGAGGGCAGTAGAGAAATCGACACAACGCCGCCAGAGCGCCCAGCTAGTTGATCTAACTCTACGGGTGCAATAAGTATAATGAATTTATTTAATAACTTATAGTACAACAAACAAATACATATGTGCACGCTTGCACGCACACATACATGACCTCACCATAGCCAATCCAAGCCACTGCAATGCATTTTACAGTGATTCTGATCACTTTCGGAGTAGATCAATGAACTTATCATTGCATTGTCTTCATGAAACCACAAGATGAAAAATCTGCGAGTATACAGCTTAAAAGACAATGGGATACTTAATAAGTGGGATCATAATGCTTGCCTCCTATCCAGGTTCATATATATATATATATATATATGTGTGTGTGTGTGTGTGTGTATATATATATATGTGTGTATATATATATGTGTATATATATATGTGTGTATATATATATATGTGTGTGTATATATATATATATATGTGTGTGTGTGTATATATATATATATATATATATATATATATATATATATATGTGTGTGTGTGTGTGTGTGTGTGCGTGCGCGTGTGATATATATATATATATATATTATGCTGCGGCATCAAAGGGATATGGATCCTTGGAATGAACAAATCCAAACTTGACAACGATGGTTGTCATAAAGGAGCCATCTTCGCCACATTCTTCCACTTCTTCCATTCTCTGGAACAGGCACAAGTCGAATTTTGACACTAAAGCTGAAGGCAACATCACTATCTGGCTTTTATAGGTCATATAATCTTCGAATTATATATCTAGACAGAAAATTACAGTGAAAATTTGAAGTAAAGCAACAGTCATTGCAAAGCTTAGTGATAAAGGATTGAGTTTAATATTTCACTCGTGGGTCTCTCAAAGTATCGAAGAGGACATTCAAAGAGAGTCTTCAACATCTTAACTGAGTACACAGTCAACAATTGAAAACTTGACCACATGATGTAACATTGATAGAGATTGAGTCACTTCATCTAAAACTGACCTCACACTAGATTTGGTGCTACACTAATTACAACAAACCCAAGTAATTGTCATATACAAATAAAGATAAGATTGCTCGGAATCAAGTCAGTCAACTAGATTTCCTCACAAGTTGGTAAGTTGATGTTCTTGCACTCAATTGTTCATAAGCCTACCATGTGTATTACTATGCTTAGAACTGCTCTTTAACTTGCAAGAGCTTTGTGTGTTTTTGGCATTTGAATTTTCCACTATTACAACTTTGAATCTTCATGAGCAATTGGAAACCGGTTTCAATGAATTGCTACATTGTTCTTTAACCTAATATTACCATATGCCTTTTCCACTACAAATTGGGTTCGCTAGAGGTGTGACATAATGACTTTTGAAGAGGTCATCCATTGCACCGAGAGCCTTAGCTTAATGGCCGGGTGCTCTAGCTCCATTGCTGCTCATGGGAGTTCGACTACCAGAGGGTGCATGTGTGGGTGTGGGTGTGGGTGTGTTAAGCTTCGGCCTCCTCTTGTAACAAAAAAGAAAGAAAGAGGTCATCCATTCTAGTAAAATTCTCACTCAAGCATGGTTAGCTTAGACTGTTAATATGACCTAATTCCCTAGCGCAATAAAATACCTTCAAATGATCTGACAAATGTTGACTGTAAGCTACCAAACTTTACCATCCTCCGATTCCGGAATAAAGACTGACTATATATGTAGGGGTGAACCCTGAATTTATAGGCGGTCCTCATCTTTAGATTTTTATTTGTCAATGAAAAATTAACTCAAACACCACCATGCAGTCTTTCCATGATGATGATATATTTTTTCAAGCTAATAATTGTTTAAGATTGAAGGCTCATGTTTAATTTGACAAATAAAAGTTTTATCAATGGTTCCCAATTGTCAATAAACGTTTCACGACACATGCCGTCTTATGTAATCTTTATCCTTCATTTGTTTACTAAATCTACACTTTGATTAGCCAATTATAATGATTTCATATTGTTTCTCATGGCATCAGTGTTATCCGTATTGCACCGTATACGTATCGTATCGTGGGTCACCACGATATGATACACTATAGTGTATCGTAAATGAGAAGTTACCGGTCCGTATCGCACGATACGAAGCGTATCACCCATATCGTACGATATGGGCGATACGCTCAGGGGCCCTTATCTTTGGCCGAACAGAAACCCATGCTTTTGTGGGTTTTTTTGGTTTGTTCAGAGCTACCCAAGCTCCCCTAGCATGGTTCTTGGCCTCATTGGTGTTCAAGGCTCCATAAACGTACTCTACGGTATCCGTGCAAGCCTCCTAACTCAGATTTGGGTATATTTTTACTATTTTTCTTTATTTTTTCTTTTGTATTTGTTGTTTTTATATGTTATTTATATTTTTCTTTTTTTGAATGACAAAATATGAAGTTATTAAGTGTGTGGATATGATTTTTATTACATTCATGAAGTGGGAGACACTTTATTTGAGCATTATTTGAAGATTGGGGATTTACGAAGTACTTTTATTTTGAGGTTTTTTATTGAATTAAAGTGTTCAAGTGAGATGGCAGGAAGGGGTGGTAGAGACTCCCATTCTAAGTCTAATGATCTGGTATCACAGTAGGGTACACCAGTTTAGGGTTCCATATTAAAGATCAGATATTTATTTTGTGAGAGGTTGGTTAGTGGTGGAATTTCACGGTTGAAACACCACCTAGCAGGGACTAGGAAAGAAGTTTCTCCTTACACAGGCAAAGTTAGAAGTTTGCTAGAAGGCATTAAATGACAATGTCTTCAAATAATTGAGAGTATATAAGAGAGGAGATAATAAAAGAATGATTTAGAGATGTTTGAAGAAGATGATGATATTGGACTTGGATTCACTAATAGTTTGCCTTCAGATGCTAGAACAAAGATGGGTAGTAGAAGTTCATGACCATCTAGTAGGAGAAAGATAGTTGCTGAAGACTTTGGCGGTAGTAAAAGAGGAAGTTTAGGAATGAGTAGAGGAAGAGCTGCTTCTAGCATAGATTCATTTTTTCCTCCTACCACTATACTTGGGGGTCAACCTAGAATTTGTACTACTATGGTTTCAGAACAACTGCATAATCAGGCAGACCTTACAGTGGGTAGATGGTTTTATGATGCATGCATTTCATTCAATGCAACAAACAGTTTTCATTTTCAAGCAATGGCAGATGCAATTACTGACATTGGTTCAGGATACAAGATGCCCTCCTATCAGAAGTTGAGAGTATCAGAAGTTGAGAGGAAAGATCATAGATAAGACCGTCATTGAAGTGCAAGAATAATGTTCGACTTTGAGAGAGCCATGTAAGGAGATAGGTTGCACTATCATGGCAGATGGATGGACAGATAGGCGATGAAGGATATTTCTAAACTTTCTTGTCTATTGTCTTAAAGGACTTATATTTTTGAGATCTCTAGACATGTCAGAGGAGAGGCACATGCCAAGATCCTACGATAAGAATTTGATAAGGTGATATGCAAGGTTGGACTAGAGAATATAGTTCAATTGATTACAAATAATGCAGCTAACTACAAATCAGCTGGGAAGGAGATAGCTTATACTTATGAGACTTTCTACTGGACACCATGTGCAACCCATTATTTAGATCTCATCCTTGAGGATATTGGTGAGATGGATGAGATAAAGGCAGCAACTGAGTATTGTCAAGATATCACAAAATTCATTTACAACCATGCATTTATTTTGTGTATGATGAGGATATATATAGAAGGTGCAGAGCTTCTTCAAATAACTACAACTCGGTTTGTAACAAACTTCTTATTTGTACAAAGTATTGTGAGATAGAAGCAAGCATTGAAGATAATGTTCTCCTTAGATGAGTGGCAATAATTTACAGAGTTGCCTCAGAAAAGAAGAAACCGAAAGTTGAATGAGATTTTTGAGACAGTCTTGAGGAGTATATTTTTTTAATGCATGTGTTAGACTGTTGAGGATTACATGTCCATTAGTGAAAGTTTTGAGATTAACTGATAGCGAGGAGAAACCATCTATGGGCTACCTTTATGAAGCCATGGATATGACAAAAGAAGCCATTAGAAATAATTTTAATGGAAAAAAGAGAGATTATGTGCCCGTGTGAAAAATTATTGATAATAAATGAAATAAACAATTGCATCAACCTATTCATGTAACAACATATTATCTAAACCCATCATTCAGGTACTCAGTAAACTTTAAAAGGGACGGTAAGGTTAATCGAGGCATCATTGATTGTATAGCAGAGCAGAGCAGATGCTATACATCGAGAGATGGAGATCCATGATAATGCTCTTCACTTAATGGGTTTGCCTGCAGCAATTCGCAACCGAACTACTATACATCCAGGTAAATTGTTTATCTTCGTATTTAAGTTTTTTAAATCAATACATCTTATATTACTATGAATTATGTCTCTAATGTTTGTCTTTTTCTATAGATGTTTGATAAAATTGGTTTGGAACTAATTGTCCGAACCTTAGGGATTTTACAGTGAGAGTTCTGAGCCAAACTTATAGTGCAATAGGTTGTGAAAGGAATTGGAGTGTCTTTGAACACATCCATATAAAAAAACGTAATAGGTTGGAACATAAGGGACTGAATGATTTAGTTTTTATTCGTTGTAACATGCACCTTCATGAAAGGTAATGTTGTATTACTTAATACTTAAATAGTTAAATGTTCAATTCAATAAATTATTTGACTTCAATTGTTAATATTATTTACTAATTGCTTATCTTTCTTTGTTGTAGGCAATTAAAAAAAGTAAATAGACAAGAAAGTCAATTTGATCCAATAAGTTTGGATAATTTTGATATATTAGAAGACTGGATTATAGAAGACTGTGAAGAAAATGCCCTCCTAACTGAAGAAGGCATTACATGGATTAATTTAGAAGCAACAACAGTATCAAGGAGACGAAGAATTTGATTTTCAAGCAGAAAGTGTTGCTGATAAGGATCTTTAGCAAGAAGAAGATGAAGATTATTTAGTTGATGATCCTGATTACAATTTGTAAAATATAAATGTATTTCATTTTTTTATTCAACATATGTAAATTTGGATGCAATTGTTCAATGTTGAATGTTCAATCTGTACTAAACTTTGCATTATATGAATTTAAAGCAATTACGTGATTTTTTTAGATTTTTACTAATTTTTCTTAATTTTTTAAATAATTTTTATATTTTTTAATATTAAAGTACGATACGGGCGATACGATAAGATACGGTAAGCCCGTATCGTGGAGCCGAGCGATATACGTCAAACAACACTGCATGGCATTATTATTATTGAACGATCTCTTTCTTGACTACTTTAACACTATTGTATCAAACTTTATAAGGTTTAGATTTCCACCGAAGTATGTTAATAAGAGTCTTCACTTTTTTGTACTTTGCTTTTCTCTTGGGGTTTACAATGGAGAAGCGGAAGCAAGATGCACTCCCCAGGCATGGAACTCATGACCTTCGACTTGTAAGCACTCCGTAGTCAGGTGAGCTGTTTGATCTTTGCGGCTTTTTATACTACTTTTACATATGATATATGACACATTTTGTGACAATTATATAAATGGGCCTTTGACAACGTCTACTCCTTACTCTTTTTCCATCTTCTATCTTAATCAAGAAGCTTAAGTATGTGTACCGTATTAGTTCAAGAGTTAAATCTAAATCAGTCACAAGTATCAGAAATGAGTTGAATTTGCCGTGACAAAGAGGCAAGTATTGTGGAAAGTTTGATTTAACTTTTAAAACACAGGATATTGAATAAATATGTATATATAAATATCCCAGTGGGATCTGAGTCTTGCTCTTGCAATCTTCAGAATCCTCAGGGTCCCATATCAAGATGATCCTTAGGCATTACTTTCCTTGTTTGGGTCGCACCACCACTACAACAAATCAAAATGAGAAACAGAAATAGTTCCATGAAAAATCATATTGATTACGTGAAAAAGAAAACATAAAAGATTATGCCTTCGTTCTTGATCTGATCATATTCTTTCTCCTTTATTCTTCTCTGCACGTGTAGTGGGTGCTGAAATATTTTTCATCTTTTGACAGCTTGTCTGCACATACTCCAATTTCATATCTTGTGTATTGCTTCGCATGATTCTCTAGGGTTTCGAATTTTTAATGGGATTCAAAGCTTTGACTCCCAATTCAAACTCATTTTTTCCTAATAATTCTAGCTTTTGATATGTAAAAGAACCTTTCAATAGCCCTTTTCAATGGTTTGGATAAGGCATAAGGCTTTAGCATGTGCCTCAATCAGAGCCATGCATGCCACTGCCACTGCCATGCCAAAGACTTTGATCTCCAAGATATATATGTATATATATTTATATATATATATATATATATGTGTGTGTACCTGTATATATATGTAATTATATGTATATATAGCTTTTTAATCAATGTCAGGTACCAACATACACCGACTTCTACAGTTTTCCAAACTCAAAAAGAAAAGGATAAAGATAAAGAAAAAGTAAAACATCCCTTGTCCCTCTCTCTCTCTCTATGTATATATAGTTTTGCTTTACTATTTAGGTTTAGTATGGTAAAAATTCAATTTATATCTAATATGGTTATGCAGCATCCAATTGAGTCAGATTCAGGAACGCTAGGCTCTCTGGCCCAAATCTAACATGTTGGCATCACTATTCTCAAAGCATTCACGGTTATTTTATTTGCCACAAGCGGCCTACTGTTTTATTTGTTTGTATATTAGATTAGCTGCTTGGAGTAACAGTATACAACAACAACAACTAAGCCTTTTCCCATACTAGACGGGGTCGGCTACATGGATTCTTTGTTTCCACATGTCCCTATCGTGTGTCATGTTAGCAATTAACTCACAATAAGCTAGATAATTCTTTATTGTTTCTTTCCAACACTTTTGTGGTCGTCCTCTACCTCTTTTAATAATTTCCAAATTTAGTTTTTCATATATTCTTACGGGTTCTTCTTTTGATCTTCTTTCTATATGTCTAAATAATCTTAAACAATATTCTCTCATTTTATCCTCTATTGGTGCCACTCCTAATTTGTTTCTAATAACCTCATTATGTATACGTTCTTTTCTTGTATGACCACTCATTCGTCTCAACATCTTCATTTATGTCATAGACATCTTTTGTACATGTTGATGATTAACTGCCCAACAATCAAAACCATAAAACATGGCAGGCCTAATTGCTGCTCTATAATATTTACCTTTTAATTTTAATGGTATCTTCTTATCACAAAGAATACCTGATGCTCCTCTCCACTTTAACCAACCAACATTAATTCTATGTGTAACATCTCCATCAATTCTTCCATCACTCTCAAAAATTGACCCTAGGTATTTAAAACTTTCCTTTTGGGGGATGCAATGTGTGCCAATTTTAATTTATATATCCTCTGAGGTAACCAAATGATCAAACTTGCATTCCATATATTTTGTTTTTGTTCTACTAAGTCAGAGGCCTTTGCTTTCTAATGTTTCTCTCCATAGTTCCAATTTTCTATTAACTTTTTCCTTAGACTCTTCCACTAATACAATGTCATATGCAAATAACATACACCAAGGTACTTCATCTTGAATATGTTTTGTTAACTCATCAATTACCATTATAAATAAGTATGGACTTAAAGTTTATCCTTGATGTAACCCAATATTAATTTCAAAGAAGTCTGTCATTCCTTCATGAGTCCTCACACATGTTTTTGTAACATCATACATATCTCTTATAAGGTCAATGTATGTCAATCGGATACCTCTTTTTTCCAAAGTTCTCCTAAGAACCTCCCTCGGTACTCTATCATAAGCTTTTTCTAGATCAATAAATATCATGTGAAGGTCTTTTTTTTTTGCTCTAAAATCATCATTGCCTACTGTCTTGTACCACCATGGCTTATTCTTGTAATGCCGTTAGTACCAAAAACTGAAGCTTCTTAAGTACTTGTGGCATCAGATGATTGTGTTAGACTGATGGATGCATCGTAGATTTCTCAATCTCTTTGTGTAAGTCTGCTTTCCATTGATCCCTTGATCACTTGCTGCTTTGATGATTTTATGATCAACCACAGAGAGTTGGTTGGGATGAGCGAAAGCAGTCTTGGTAAGTGTTACTTTCCAAGAGGTTCACAAAGATCCAATTGAAGTAGTCCAGTAATGAGCAACTCTTTTGGTGGTCTTTCAGCTTTGGTAAGTGTTACTTTCCAGTGAAGTACTGAAGCATCAGGTTTGCTAAGTGGCACTGTTGTTTGGCTGACTCTTATTTCTGAATGTGAAAGTTTGCGTTTGATTAATGTCATTTTAAGCTTCTCTTTTAGCTCATTTATATCATTCGCTTTTTTTCTCGTACAATCTATTTATGAATTTCTCGAGCTATTTCCTGTCAAGTTATGAGATTGACGGAGGGATTCTGACTTTGTTTCCTTGAAAGGGTGCTTGTCCATCGAAACAACATACACATAATTGAGCATTCCATTATTTCGCAGGAAATAATTAATTAATTATTAATTTCTCTTATTGTTGACCTAAGTAGCCTAGCACCCCTTAAGAGTATTTGAGGGTGACAAGTGACTAGAAAAAGATTCGACATCGAAGATGAAAAACCAACCACTCTGGCTTATTCAATCAATACTTGGTCAGATAAATGTCATCATCTGCTTATTGTTAGACAAACTCTTGAATATTAATTGACTTTGTGGAATGCTAAAGCCAATTTATGGTATCAAAATATATCAGAGTGACTGATCTCAATAATGCGAGCGTAGGGATAATCCCTCCAACCTTCACATGAAATCCCCACAGAAGCTTGCACCCTTGGAAAAGATATTGCGGTGTGAAGTCGCTCTATTGACAGAGGAATTCTTCAAAATTGCATGTGGTTAGTGGTTGGTAAGGTTACAGAGAACATGTTAGAAGAAAACTATTTATTTAATAGAATAGATCGTTCTTCCTTATTGCAAAAGAGACTTCAGACCTCCTAACAAAACTCTGCTTTTTTGTCTTTGGCGCTCTTTGGTTGATGATTTTTCTAATTTCCTTGAAAAAATGATGAAGCGTATGAGCTTTTCTAGAGGCATGTTGATCTAATTTAATTAAACTTGAGTCATATAAAGTTGGCAGTAAGTTTTTGTTGTGTCTGTCAAGCCTTTTAGGTTGATATACAAAATCATATAGAAATGGGAAGAACCCCTTTCTTGTGCTGTTGGAGATAATATGACTAGCCTTGAAGTAACCCCAAGGAGTCAGTCTAGACTGAATGTGCCCAGGCAAGGACATAATATTCTCATCAAATGGGAGTGGTTATGTACATTGTTTAATTGCTTTGGCCATGTGATGAATATGGATTAAACTATTCTCTTTTGAAAAACGTGAAACCACCTTGAATTCTATCAAATTTTTTCACATTGCGGAAGGCATTCAAGCAGAGTTGGTCTAGTTGGATCGATTGCTTGTGAACTGTGTCCATAACTCACTGTTCCTATTAACCGAATCTGACCAACCGTATCGAAAGGAGCCTGGACCGTATATGCCCTGCAGACAAGAATATCATATTCTCATCAACTGGAGTCGTAACATACATTGTTTAGTTGCTCTGGCCATGTGAGAAAGATAGATTAAACTATTATCTCTTTTAAAAGATCTGAAGTCAACTTGAATTCTATCAAACTTCATCACACTTCGATAGGCATTCAAGCAGAGTTGGTCAAATTGGATCAATAGATTGTAGACTGTATCCAAATCCAATTGTTCGTATCCTTTTTTCAAATTAGGAGCCTGCCTGAAAGATCCAAATTGAAATTAGAGTAATGCGAATAACATAAGGCATGCTATTACCCTGCTCATGAACTTTCTTAATGACTAATTGTTCATTTCTCTTGATCATTTGAAAATGAAATTAACCTTTTACAGATGGCATGTGGTTGCTATTACTCTGTTCATGAATCCTATTACCAAGGGTCACTTCTGTTTTCAGCAGTTTCTTTGGTTTCTAAAGAATCTAAATCAGCATATTTGTTCGGTGATTGAAATTCAGTTTTGAAGAATTATACTCTATCCGATCTGAATGGAAGAAGGGGCATTGAAGCAGTTAATTTAATTTGTGATGCCAAGATCTTCAAAGTCAAAAGGTTTTATCGATCAATTTCATAATGATCAAGTGAATGGATCAATTTCATCATAATCAAGCCAATGCATATTTGTTCTCCCTCATTTTATTCCCCACTTCTCCTTGTAATCGGATGAGAGAAAAATGGTACCAATAAATCCGAGAGCTACCCGTATAAGCCACAAGAAGGTGCAGTCGAAAACTTACCATATGACTAATCAATCATATCTGATCTTATAAATCCAGGGGACCCATTGACCCAGAGGCAGTCTGCTGGCTGTCCCATCCCATTCGGCCCTTTATTTGCAGAGTAAAAGAAAGATAAGGGTTCTTCTCAGACAAATCCCTGCATTTGCAAGACTGAAGCAATTTATACTTTCATGCAGGTTCTTAGCATTCTTGAAAGCCCCTGCTATGCAAGAGAAGTATGCTTATTTGAACATTCATATTGCTCCATCAGTTACACCTATTATAGTATAAAATTTCTGCTTGTCAACTAGGAGAACAACAAGAAATCCCGAGTCTGATGCCTGAAAGAAATGAATATTTACCAGATAAAGAATTTCTTTACAACCAAGAAATAACTAGTCATTGATCATTTAAACTGCATACCTCAACATTCACCGGCGTCATTTTCTCGTTGTCTATTTTCTAAAGCAGCTTATCACTGTAGAGATTTTAGAGAATAAAGTAACCCCATTAGTTCAACAAACGTAGATTAGATATTGTGTGTTTATGCGGCATTAAAGGATGTTCTCTCGATTTGCTCTGATGGGCTATATTACATTATTTAAAACCGACTATTTTACATAACACTTGCACACTGTAGTACATACACGGCATCTTAATGCTTACTCTCCTGCAACAAAGTCCCCGCAAACAGAAACCTCTGTTGAGCATCACACCGCACCAGAAACTTGTAGCTGCTAATGGCTCTCATCTTCCTCTTAGAAAGCAAGTTTCAAAGGTCTAATCATCTCATTGTCTTCATGATCCAAAATCTGTAGCCAAGAATTCAAAAATTAGCAGGTCAATAAGCACATTGAAACAAATGATCACAGGAAGCTTAATTAAATATGAGTCTGAACTTTAAACCAGATAAAGTGGAGTTGCAGTTGGAGAAGCTTACATGGCAATGGTAAACATATCCTGGCTCTGCTGTCGAATTGAACGCATGGTGCATTCTTCTGAACGTGTCCAAACTTAACAACCACAGTTACCATCAAGTCAGGGGCAATTTTTACTTCATTCTTCCATGTCATCTCATTGGCTGGGACTGGAAACAATGGACCTTGTGCATAACTGGTGATATTGCAAAGTACTGGATCATTGCTGGTGTTCATGCATGCTTTGAACAGGGTAGAGTTCACTAGCTGCCTCTGTTCTATGGCTTGAAAGGTTGCTAAATGTATGTGCAAAGGGTGATTATCTGGTGCGAGGTTGATCACCTTCCAAATCTCAGTGTTACCAGGTACTGGGGTCTCTGTTACTGGATCTTCAAACTTTTTGCCATTGATATATAAGTGTTACCTTATCATTGGTTGTGTATTCATGCAAGGCTATATATCGAGTCTTCGATGCACTGGTGGCGACAGCCTTTGGGTATGCAATGAGTCTGGCTGGCAATCTGTTGCGACCTACTACAGAGGTGTTTTGTACCACAAATTTCAGAATTTTGCTGTTCAGAGCACCAACTGCACTACCATTTGGGTATGTATATGGCGCATCATTTGTTAGAAGGATCTCGCCAGACAAATTTGCAAAGTCGACGATCACATCGGCGGTTTCTGATGGTGAAAGCAGTACGTTGGTGACTGTGACCGGCCTGGGAAGGTAAGAGTAATCTGAAGCTATTTGAATGAACGAGACATTGTTGCCAAATGAGAGCCTAAAATACCGGGCATTTGCAGAATTTAGTATCCGGAACCGGTATTTCTCTTTTGGACGTTCATGAAGGGCCAAGCTTTCCCATTCACTATAATGGCATCACCAAAATACTCTGGCTGCCACTGAGGGTGGTCTGGTGGGTACACCCCGGTTTGGTTAATGTATAGGGAACCATTGCTGTAAAAGCTTCTATCAAAGATCATGAGTTGCAGATCAACCGGCCGGAATGGAAGATTAAGACTAGACTCTATCAGTGGGTTGCGAATGGTATAGGCGCCAATCAAGCCAGCTTGTAAGTTCACCCTGGTTAGGCCTAGGGCATGGTCATGGTACCATAAGTTGACTGGTAGCTGCTGGTGATTCAAGTATGTGTAAGTCTTTATGATCCATGCTGGTCCAATTTCCTTGTAGTCCTTGGTGAACCAGGGCAAGACACTGCCGTCACTCAGCGGTTCATCAATACCACCGTGGAGATGGACAACTGCTGGTACGCGGCCGTTCTTTGGTATCGCGGTTGGGACCGTTGGATCCCAAGGGAGAATGTGACTAGATGGTAGATGATTTTCCCGTGTAACGAAGGTTGGTATGTTTTGGAGGGTCTCAATTGTTCGTCCAGGCACCGTAGCTGTTGCTGCTGAGGTCCCACACGCAAACACTGTTCTAGAAATGAATAGTTTTGTTAAGCTCGACACCAATTGGAAAATGACCAAATGCGCTTGCTGCTTTGGCCTTCTGCCCCCAACCATTTCTTTACAAGTTTCTAATTTTATCATTTTGGGTCCTCAGGATTTTAACAAGTTTGATAGCTAGATTCAACAGAACAAGTTGATGGAAAATATAGAGGCGGAGAAAGAAAACTTGATTTTTCACGTTAGATCACTTTTATTTAGTCTACTTAAATTAGATAACATATGATACTTGACATATATGATATATTTGGACAATTTAAATTGGATTGCATATTTTTCTAGAAAAACTAGAAACCAAGTTCATGGGTTCGCTCCAGCATTCTCTCCTATAACTGATTCATCCATGTATTTCTCCTCTCCACTCTTATCCTTATTTTATTTTTATGTTTTTTAATTGTATGTAGGTGTTGACCCCACTTGATCCACCATGGTGAGCGTTGCGCTCCACATGGAACCCACGATTTTATGAAATTACAGTTCAATTCTAGAAATACTTCAGTATGCACATGGTAAAATGACCCTGATCTATGTGCTAAGTTTGATGGTATGATAGATAACACGAAGTCCACATATGCCGATCGGCAATTAACGGAGACTGTCCATATAAACCTTCAAACTTTCAAGCAAAAGGAAAACAGAACATGTAAAAGCAAAAGACTAAATGGAAATTAAGGAATAAATTATGATCGATCCTTGTGTGAACATCCGATCCTGTCGCCTATTTTTTCTTTGCAGCCGCCCCAACTCTGGGCAAAATGTACTTCATTGTTTCATCACTTTCTAAAACGTGCTTCACTGTTTCATTAGTTTCTTGTACACGGTAATTTAGAATTTTCAAATCACGCCAGTGCCCAGAAGCTACTACAACTTGCAGGTACTTAAGATCTTTCTCTCTTGCCAGTTCAAGATGCAAAGCAGATAGGCGCAGCAATTTCTCAAGTTCTTGAAGGCCTGCCTTCTTCCACGTGTTCTCCTTCGTGCTCCACACATAAGCACTTCCCAGCATGAACATCCCCTCCAAAGGAACATAGTTTGGATATTGCCCCACCCGGAATTTGTGTGAGATGATTTGTATTTCCGACGTCCAACACCCTGAGTTTTGATAATTCGGATAACTCTGATGGCAAACATTCAATAGCAGAACCGTTCATGTAGAGAAACAAAAGGTTCTTTAGATTTCCCACACCTTTGATCGACTTCAACGACCCACAATTCTGTAAAGAGAGATACCGAAGATTGACAAGATTACAAAGAAACGGCGGCAAATGGCTTACGGCTGTTTCGCTCAAACGGAGGACGAGAAGCATTTTCATGTCCTCAAAAAGCTTATCTGGGATGTGTGCCATTAACTTGCTCCCAGTCAATGCGAACGAGATGAGGTTAGGACATTTAGGGTTTGGCGGTAGTGTCGTTATGGATGTCTTCTTGAGTGATATCCTTTCCGCTTTCTCCCATGCTTCCAGCTCTGGTGCATGCTTTAGACGCCGACAGTTCTTGTACACCAATTTATCACATTTCATATCAAGTGCCATGCTCCTCATACATTCTTGGATGCGTACCATGGTCTCACCGTTTCGAGAATACCGTTCTACCATGCACGCCTTTTCCAGCTTATCAATCTGATGGTTACCCTCTTCTATAGCTCGAACCAATTCGTCGGCTTCCCGCATCCCAATTAGTCCTTCCGCGATAAGGTATTTGACAAGCCAACCTAACCAAGACATACCGTCTTTATCAGTGTAGAAAGCACATGCCATGAAGATGTCTTTTAGGGCTTGATTCCCAAGCCGATCGTAACTTAATCTCAGCCGATCGAATACTTGCTCTTTCATTTTCTTGTTCAAAGGCTTTGAACTCCGCAATGCATCGCGTGCGTTTATCCAGGGATTCATGTCACTTTGATTTCTTAGGTGTTCGGCCGCCAATACTAGTCCGATGGGTAACCCACAACACTGGCCCACGATTTCCTCAGCAACGCAGTCGCACACGCAATCGGGAATCTCCCCAACTCTCTCGCAGAACAAATCCCGTGCTTCACCAAAAGGCAGAGGCGTCACCTTTACATCTGCTTGCGTGCACATTGAACAGCACACTTCAAAGTTGCGAGTTGTCAACAATATCTTGCAACCATTGGCTCTGTTGGGTTCAGGAATCCCCAGTTTTTGAAGATCAATTTCATTCCAAAGGTCATCCAGAATTAGCAAGAACTTATGCCCTTGTAGCCGCTCCTTCAACATAGTTGCATCCGCTGACTCGTTTTCCTCATTGTCCAAGTTTCGCAAGGGCACTTGCCTTTTGATCTTATTCCTGACATGCCTAATATTGGCTTCGTAGGGGACTTCCACAAACATGATGTGGTCATATACTCTGTCATTTGCACTTTGCAGGTGGTTGTGTATGTTTCGAATTATGCAAGTCTTACCCACGGCGCCCATGCCCCATACACCAATTTTATGCACATTTGGATCCTCTAGGAGCTCCATGATTCGTTTTTGACATGCCATTGCCGTTGTACCCAATATTTCCGGGGTTGGCAAAAGAAGAGGGCATTGTCTGATACGGTTCAGCTCAACTTGAACACCTTCAACAACCATTTGTATAATCGTCGCCTCAGTCCTAGTAATATCCACAGTATAAGAAAATTTGTCAGAAAACGTAGCAGAATTGACCTCATTATAATGAAAAAGGGAAAGTTCACACACATACCCTAAGGTTTCCAAGAATTTTAATTTGGTCGTGGTTTGAAAGATATTCTAAATTAGGTTGTGGTTTTCAATGTTAATCAATTTCCTACTTGAACAGTAACACCATCGCGACGAACAGTTAAGATGATAAAACATAAGGCATTTAATATACATAGTGCATTAAATGAAAAGTAGAACAGTCAACAATATTTTTAATTTACACACTTTTGATTATAAAAGTTGCAGGGTGGAGAGAATGGATTTCTTTTGGTTCTTGGTTTTGAAACCCATACATATACTCAAACATTTTTAACTTTTGATTAGTATGATCAAGGATGAAGATTTTAAATTAGAAGTACTTTATACTTTATGTCTAAATACTTTTTATTTTCTCACCTTAATTGTATGTCTCAATGATCAACCGATTGAGATGATAAACTAGATTTAAGCATTGATAGAATTTAAACATTTACGACTATCTCTACACACATAGAAAGAGAGAAAGAGAAAGTGCTAAATGTATATTGTATTTTGAAACATAATCTTGCATAAAGATTTTACTGTTCAATTTTTTAGATGAACGATTGAGTTGATCTAACACTTTGTATTTAATGCACTTTTAATTAAAATCTTCATATTAATCTCAAAGATCGAACGATGAAAAAGTTTATGAAATATTATGTAGCAAAAAATATCATGCATTTAGCACTCTCTCTCTCTCTCTCTTATATATATATATATATATATATATATATATATATATATATATGCATGTATGTATGTGTGTATACTCTCTCTCTTTATATATGTATGTATACTCTCTCTATATATATATAGAGAGAGAAGTAATGCTAACACACATCTATATATACATACATAATGTATACAAGACATGTAAATTAAATTATTGTTTTATTTTATACTTTATATTTAATCATATGTTGATTAAATGCCTTTTGTTGTATCACGTCAACTATTCATCTATGCAAGATTATACACCCAAAGATATTTATGCATTTATGATAGTACATAAGCATATAGTAGATATATACATATATAGAGAAAGAAATACATTCTCACATGGTTAGATGCTTAAAAAGACTCCAAGATTTCAATAATATCATAATTTTCACTTTAACTCCAAAGTAGCAACTAGTATTGTTTGACTTAATCATCTCAACCGCTAATCTCACAGATCAAACATTTGAAATCTTTAAGTATATTTAAGCACGGATAAGCATGCATATGGACTAACTTCTCCACACATACACATATATAGATAGATAGATAGATAGATAGATAAATATATGTCAAAATAATCCTGGTCCGATCTGGACCCACCCATGGTCCTTCAAGGACTGGGCCGTATGATTCACACATAAGAAGATACATACACACACACACACACACACACACACACACACATATATATATATATATATATATATATATATATATATATATATATATATATATATATATATAAGAATCAGAATCAGAATCAGAATCTCTCTCCCTCTTGCCGTGTTCCTTGCTGTGCTGCAGGTTGTTGACAATTTCGCAGGCTGGAATGCCGCAACCAAGTTTTCTTTATTTTCCCTCTTATACTTTAGAATTTAGATAATGATTTGTGTCCAATTTCTGGTTGCGAAAATGTTCGATGGATTTATTAATTGGAGCAACGACTTCAGTCACTCTTGGGTGAACATAGAGGCTGACGGTGGGTGGCCTGCACTGCGTAAGGGCTCATGCTAGATTTCAATTTTTCTGCATTTCTGAGTTAGATTATGAAATCTTTTAATTAAATCATGATTTTTTATTAAATTTGATGGTATCAAGAGCGTATAACTCAATTGGTCATTTGACGCATGAAACAAACTTTTCAATTGTTAGTCAATTTAAAGAGACATGTCTCTTAGAAGATTCAACATTTCATGAGATGCACTCATTAGAATTTTGGGAACCAAATTTTCTTATAGAATCCTGGTGGACCGGTCTTGGACCTTTATTCAGGCTGGCATCAAAATAAAGATTTGCCTCCAATGGACGGCGGAATCGTCTCCAACCATACCGTCCTCGTGGTTGATTTGCATTTCTTCTGGATTTGGTTCGACCATGACCCACATTCTTAAAAAAAAACGTGTGTGGAAGAGTAAGGCTGACTGCCCTCACCGTGGTGGTCTTGCACACATAAATGTCTGTTTGATGTAAACATGGCCGGTTCCCAGTAAACCATAGGGAGTCCATTCAGGTAACGTTTGTAGAACCAGTAAGAATTATTAAAAGATTAAAATATAAAAAACTTATAAAAATATGGGAACCATCCGCTTGAAAACGCTGGTTTGGGTTTTAACTAATTTTCACCCAGTTCGGTTCTAGTTGAAACCTTGAGCCAGTTTGAAACAGGTCATGTCTAGCCTGAAGGTGACTTTTGCATATACACAGCACTTTTTTTTAGTCCACGTCCAAAAGGAACACCAAAATTATGTGACTTAAGATAAATGATATCAGTTTCTCAGAGAACAAATAGGAACTACGGATCGTTCTAATTTCCCTGAACTTACAGCTAATTTACTTCTGGATAAATTAAAAGAAGTTGGCTTACCCATCGCCGTCGGTTCGGAGATTGTACCCAGCTATCTCAGCTGATGCTCTTAAGGCCTTCCTCCACCCTTCCACAATTTGGAGACTAAATCCCTCATGATTTTTAAGTGCAGTCTCGTATACCCCATTCTGGTTCCGAACGCAAGAAGGATCAACATCATAGAAGATGGGAAGGATGGATCGTCTGCATTCGACGATCTTTGCTAGCTCCATTAGGCACCACCGCGAATCGGCATACGAGCTGGAGAAGACTGGTATGGCAATGGCTGAGCTCTCGATTGCATTTTGTAGACGGTCACTGATTCTATCTCCTTTCTCAAGTCCCTTATTGTCTAAAAATGTAGAAATTCTAGCCTGTACTAAGGCATGGTAGAGATGGCTTGTGAAGCCCTTGCGTGTGTCCTTCCCGCAGAAGCTTAAGAATACATCGAATTCAAAATTCCTTGACGGTGCCGATAGAGGGTGATACTGCATATTAGTGAACAAAATGTAAATGATAATTACGTATGGAGAAGAACATATGCAAACTCTATACATGAAACCACATACACCCAAGTTCTTGCTTATCTAGAAAAAGAAGAGGGCGTTTCTTTTGTTTTCCTCTGTATCTTGAAGAGACAGCTATTGAAGGATTGAAAGAACTGAGACCAATCCCTCGATCAGGCTCTGCAAGGGGTAGAGCTACTAAATGTTTGGTTTATTCAACAATTGTCCAACATATATATCATATATGCCGTGTATCATATGTTATCTAATGTGGATGAATCAAGGTTTTTTTCTTCTTTATCTTGATATTTGTCATCAACTTGTTTCTTTTCATTTTATCATATATTTTGTTGCCATCGTCTCCAAAATAAACTGCGAATCCATACTCTCTACAAGCTTTCCTAAACTTAGTAAATTTTGGTTCAAATCAAGAACAGATAGAACTTCATTGATCAACTTGCTAATCCATTTGATTAACAATTTACATGATCCTTATAAACTATCTTTCAAGTTTTCCAAACGTTCAGCTCCAAAAGATACTTCTGTGGTGATGAGGCTTTGTTTGCTCTCAAAGAGAACGACCGTAGGCAGCAATCTCCTATTCTTTTTCACCAAGATAACTCATTACCAAATCAGTTAGGAGAATCTCCTCAAATAAATAAACCAAACCTTAAAAACATATATTGTGAAATTACGAAGCAACCGTTGAACAATATATTAACTTTAAGGCAAAGATATGAGTTGGGGACAATGTGGTTCAGGTGGTAGTGATTCTATAGATGTCCTCGTGAGCGATATTCTTTTTGTTTTCTCCCATGTTTCCAATTGTTGTGCATACTTTATATAAAAATAGTTCTAGTACACGAACTTACAAAATCCTATATGAAGGGCCTTGCTCCTCATGAGACCTTGCATAAGGCAACAAATCTGCATCATTTTGCAAGTTATTTTGAATTCAAGCCCTTTTGAGCTTATCAATAGCAAGGTAGGTCTCGTTGGGAGCAGAATAAAGTCCTACGTCTTCCCACATGCGAATTAGAGCTTCTCCAATAAGCTCTGGAGTAAGCACATATGCGTTATACGTTTATACTGTTAACGTCTCATCAACAATGTAGAAAGCACATTCCGTAAAGCAACACTATAGGTTTTTAATTCTCTAGTTTGTTGTATCTCGATCTCAAGTGATCGAATATTTGTTCCTTGATTCTTTGGTTCAAGGGCTTTGAAGTATGCAATTCATCGATAAACCAAAAAAATTGTGCTATTTGATTCTTAGGAATTCGGCCACCATTACAAGTTTGATGGGTGTCCCACCACACAACTCCATAGTTTCCTTGGTAGAATCCAAAATCTTGTTTAGAATCTTGCAGATTGTTTGAATGAAGAACTCCTATGCTTCAATACAAGGTAGAGGCTTCTCCTTGGCATTTACTTGCGCGCACATTGTACTACATACTTGCGTGCATGTCTTTCATTACTCACATGTCTCAAGTTGCGTTCGTATGGAACTTCCACAAAAATGATGTGGTCAACGAGCTTTCCGGTAGAAATTTGCAAGTGATTGTGTACGTTTAGAACTATGCAAGTCTTACCCACTCCGCCCATAACCCTTATTTCTGGGGTTTGCAAAATCATGAATAAGAGGGTCCAAAGTAAAGTTTATCGGCAATCTGGTCAACCAGCCCCTTCCTACAAGTTTTCTTCAAATCCGTTCCTTTCCTTTTTCTGTTCTCACAAATTTGATAATTATACAGCCTTAAAAATGATCGAATTCAACTAAGGTTACGGTGCATATTTTGAATGTGATTTTGAATAGTTTAAGCAAAATCATGTGTAAGAGGGCCCAAACTAAGACGACGGTGGCGGAGTTTGTCCGCAACCCAGTCAATAAACCCCTTCCTCTTTTGCCGGTTTGAGTTAAATATCAACTTTTCAAATTCACACCCCTCCTCTACATGTCTTCTTCAAATCCATTCCTTCCTTAAACCACAAACTTGAAGAATTGTATAACCTTAAGATCCAAAGAACATACTTTTAGTTTGCTTGATTACGAAGCCGCCGAAAACCAAATCACGCCTTTCCCAGTACGCTAGCTGTGGTTTACTGCGCTTGATTAGATAGCATGTTCATAATTGTGTATAAGGCTTCAAAGTAGATGTTTATAGCGTACCACATAAAGCAACATTCATCTAATGCAATGGCATCTCGCCTTCAATAGCACAAGAAGGACGGTTGTCACGTGGTACTTTATAATGTGCCAATGAAGTGCTGAACGACACTATAATATTTATCAATATGTAAGAACTTTTTTTGTAGCAATTGTACATCACCTTGCTAACTTAATTCTCTTTTCTATGTAAGCAGATGTACTTATCTTATTTTCATAATATAGATAATTAGGATAAAACTTTATTGGGTTTCAAACGATGTAACTTTTCTAGCATGAATGCACCGGCTCCCATCTGAAACCTGAAATTAAGTATGCTTGGGTGAAAATACTAACAGGAGGTGGTAGGAAATTCTCATTTTAATTTCTTGATAATATTTAAGCGAATTGGGCTAGGTTTGCTGAGTGATATATTAGGAGAAAGTATGTCTTACATTTGTCAGTTGCTGCGCACAGGATTCTGGCAAACTCCCATGAAGATCTTCGTCAGCCATCGTAATTTGGGATGCCTCGCCTTGGCCGTCCTTTGCCACCACGATATCCTGCATCCCCGGGTCAGGCCGTATCCAAAGGGATCTAAAATTGTTGCAGTTTCTGATTAGAAAGAACAGACCAACTGGGCAATTGTAATATTCAGAAACAGGATCAAGGTTGCAAACTTTCTAATGTGGAGATAGGAACCATCAAAATTCAGATAATAGTTCATGTTATACTGCACTGCCTTAGATGATCACTCTATGACTATCAGACAGGAAGGTGAGGGGTTGGACGTTCCTGTGCTTCTGGTGGAGTTTGCTCAATCTCATACTTCATACGAAGAAAACAGAATCATTCAAAGAAAGATCAAACTACCGACGACGCAAATGCTCCGAACAAAAATCTAATTCATAAAAGTAGACATGGAAAATTTATGGGCGTATAAGGCTTGACCAGATTAAGATGAGAAGATGCAACAACTGTAGGACAGAACGACTACAATGATGCACAGGGGAAAGGGGAAAGAGAAGCTCCATTGACAAGTTTGAAGAAAATCATGCTACATTTGTTTCCACGGAAACTGCTTGGACATTACGGGATGATGTGATATAGTAAAGAATGATTCCTTTCTGTAAGAGTTGGATTATTTGCAGAAACAGAAGGCCATCGATTCCAACATTAAACAAATAAAAGTCAAAGTAGGGTGCATTGTCAAACCAACTTTTTCTACGTGCTCCCTTTCGTGCCTTTCGTCAAAAAATATCTGCACTCGGTTTGGTCTGACCGCCTCAATGCTAAAAGAAAACGGCTGTCAAGATGTGTTTCTAAATGGTTGTTTTTATCGGATGTGAAGCTACTGCATTTGACATCCGGCCTTTCCCGGTTGCTTTAGAAACTCTGAAGTATCCGGCGGTTTGTGACGAAGGTACTATGGCCACTTGCAGTGCTAAAACTCTTCAGATAAGTGCCTACCTCTTTCCGAATAATTTGAACAAGAAGTCAACTGAACATTACAATGACACAGTTAACTGTTAACCATTTACTTTATTGAAACTGTTGATAGTCAGTCATCTGTTGGCTGTCTTTATTAATTGTTTTGTTTAATAAGTCTATCTTCTGGAAATTCGCCTTAATGTTGCTGGTTAAGCGCAAATTACTCTATTTTTTAGTCAGCCAAATTATTCCAACTTATACTTAAAAAAGAAGAAAATTTATACCTGCCACCCCGCCTACTCTCGTGTCACTTCATAGATGTTGAGATCACGTCCTTCTGGTGTACACGTCTTCTCCACCCGCACTTGACCCAGCCTCTTCTTGCCGTGCCCGAAGCGCTAGCTCATCTCACAGGGCTGTGTGATGCCCAGACGCGAGTTTGATATGAGGGAAGGCTTAGCTTTTCTTCTACTCTACGTGGAATTGGCCATGGAGTGCATCACGAGGACTCGTTTGGAGGTCATCCTCGTCGTACAAAATATACTCAACTTCGAACTATGGGTCAGGACCGGTGTATTTTGTTGGATATGTCACGCTCAAGTCCAACAAAGTTCTATGCTAATTGTCGGTCAACCTAATGTAACCTACTCCTTTATTCGGGCGTGGGATGAGCCATATTAAGATAACCTCTTACATAAAATGAAGGTATATTTATTATAGAATAAATATTTATATTTATCTTTTTTTATTAGATGTTTGTTAGAATATGTTTAAATGTGATTCTCCAAATTTGAAAGATTTTACAATAAAAGTTTTGAGTCAAAAATTGAGTGCTACTGGTTGCGAAAAGAATTGGAGTGTCTTTGAACATATCCACATAAAAAAGTGCAACAAGTTAGAACATAAGCAACTCAATGACCTAGTTTTCATCCATTGTAACATTCGAGCACGACAAACGTAATAAAGGATTAATTACTAATTAAGTATTCAATTCAATGTTTTAGTCTATTTAATTGTTAATATTATTTACTTATCATTCTTTCAAGCAATTAAAAAAGTTAAATAAGAAAAACAAATTTGATACAATAAGTCTGAACAATTTTGATATCATAGAAGAGTGGATTATGAAAGATAATAAAGCAAATACACTCCTAAGTAAAGAAGATATTAATGGATTAATATAGAATGAGCACAATAATATCATGAAAGGAATGATGATTTTGATTTCGAAGCTAAAGGTGGTGATGATCTTGAACAAGAAGAAGATGAAGATTATTTAGTTGATCCTGATTATAATATATAATTTATTTTATTAATTATGAAAGTCATAATTTTTCTAATGATGAACTACTTAAATGCCTTATAGATTGACAATTGAATAGTGATTGATAAATATTTACTCAACTTATGAATTATATGAATTGTTTAGAACTATCGTGATTTTTTCTTTTTTTTCAGTTTTTTAGTATTAAAAATAATACGATGTGATACGATATATATCATAGACCCAAATTATATACAATACGATATGACACGAACAACACTAATCTAAATCTAAATGATTGAGAATTATGGTCTATATATATATATATATAACATAAACTCATTTAAGTGGAAGAATAAAGAACATGATACTTGTCTTGTGCGTCGATTCCTAAACAGTACTAAATCTACAAATGGACGTACTGGATTCCTTTTGGATCCATCATGTCCAAGACCACGTCCATCTTATGAGTGCTAGGAACGTAGATTCCAGTCATCCACCACGTTGCATGATAGAAACCACAACCAGAACATATAATAGAGAGAGAGAGAGAGAGAGAGAGAGAGAGAGAGAGACTAAATGTTGTTGCTTCCCAAGCGTTTTCTTTCTTTTTTTATTCCTTTTTCTGTTTTTAGGTCAACGACTCCCATCAGTTTTCTTCGGGTCGTGAATCTATAAAAAAATTTAACCGCTCAAAAGAAAGCCCGTCAGTGACAACTTAACCAATGGCACGACCCACTTCATTTATACCCATTACTAATTTATTTCTCAAGCAAACCCGTGCCAAACACCAGACTCATCTGCATCCCTGATCCTCTCATCCACATTTACATCAAAATCTTTGGATCTTAACCAAAACTTAGTCGAGTTCAAATTTGCTATAGAGTTTCATTAATCATAGCTGCCTCCACAGATTATTAGTTGGAATTGAGATCGTGACGTAAATAAATAAACGAATATATTCACTTATTACTTTGACTGCTAGAAGGATTAAGTTGCTGCCATTGCCAAGACGGATTCTTGTGAATGAAAATGGATCACTCTGTGCATCAAAAGAAAAAACAAATATACCTTTGATGCCGTTTCTTCTAAGCCTATACTTTTCCAATAATTCCCTGTTTTCCTCTTCAATTGATTACGGCTTGGTTCGGCGTGCTTCCCCCTGTGGTTGATTTGCATTCATCTCGTAGTTGAGGTGAATTCTTCTCAACGATGTCCTACCGGCAAGAGTATAACTTGTATCATACGGCCTAGTGAGATAAGTAAAAGTCTTGGAAAAACAAAATGGTACATTAGATTTAGTGAACAATCTTTATTTTACCAACTTGTATCACACCGTTCGTTACTCTGTGAACGCTTGAGAAGTTTAGAATCAATAAAACACTTTCCGTTAATGTCTTTAACCTGTTTTGGTTTTGCTCAAGTATATATTCGAGAGGGCATTTATGACCCATCAGACAAGCACTCGAGGGCATGACGGCTGACTATTGAGTATGACCAACACCAAGAAAATTATCAAAGAAATCAAATCACAATTGATAAAGAAACTCAACTTGATATTTAATGGTGACAGCAAACTCTGCAATCTAAACGACCCATCAAAGAAGTGAGAACTCACTTTCAATCCGTAAATCGTAGGAACAGCCCTCAACTTTCTTAGGGAAAATTAACTTGACTCGATATGGCCCTCCTTTGTCTCAACATCAGGAACCTCATCCGTGCCTAGCAAGCTATCTTTATCTCGCCCTAGAATATCTCTGCAACATCTTCCCCAGCTCCATCCACCGATGATGTCCTGTGATCTGCTTTTTCACACTTATATCTGCATTGAAAAGAGTTTGTTAATCTAATTAAATCTTTCAATAATCTTTTTATCTCTCTACAAGGCGTAACCTATTCGCTTGTCAATATGAAAATCTTCGCTACTTTTCTGGGAAAAGACAGTTTTGCTATGCTTGATAGCTATTCGGTGATCAAGTGCGCTTGCTGCTTTGACCTTCTGCATCCAACCATTTCTTTACAAGGTTCCAATTTTATCATTTTGGTCCTCAGGAAACTGCTGTTTATTGTTTGACAAGTTTGATAGCTAGATTTGATGGAAAATATTAGAGGAAAGAAAGAAGACGGTGTTCTTGATTCTTCTTCTTCTTGTTAATACTTTTAAACCGTGTTGCTGAAGTATATGTGTGCTTTGAGTGGATAGTGGCCTCGTTCTTGATTTAGTTGATGCATTTGCTATTCTGTTGCGATGACTCTTCTTCCCGTTACAGTGGAAGGCCGAATACTAACATACGCATGCAACCGCCAAAAGGTTTGCTATTTGGTTGTAGTGACCTGTGACCTAGTTACGATCTGGGTTTAAGAGTGGCCAATTTGCTTGTTTATTCTGCGGGTTGCTGGGTTTTTAAATTAAAGTGAAAGCTTACCAGTTTTTTTTCATGAACAAAAAGAACAAACGATAATATTTTAGGAAAATCAAATCCTTAAGGAGGTGCTCAATACCACGTGTATAACAAAATAGAGCTTCTGATGGTGATTTATTGTGCTTGCTCATGATGTAAAAACCTTTTGTGAGAATTTGTCATGCTTTTTATGTTATATAAGGAAAAAAATCTGATTTAATGTGATGAAGCAACCGATAACCATCTTCTAAGACTCCGTGAGATTTCTTTGTGTATACACCTTTCTCTTGACAAATGAATGACACAATTTCCCAATTTCAATGAGATGTCATGAAAAACTCCTCGCGCGCACGCTTACCTTATATGTAAAAACAGACGAGCAGTTCGACGTGCATGTTTGTTGAAGACAACCAAAGGAGTTTCATTTGATGATGTAATAATCCTTCTACATTGTAACTGATAGTGGTCTCGTTGTATTACCCCACTCCCATTGTGCACCTTATGTATATATTGCCTCCACCGGATCCACCATAGTGAGCGCCTTACATGGATCCCACACTTTGATTAAAAACCAATTCTATAAATCATTCCTAATGGACAGCTCATATACACATTAAAGCAAAAGGAAAGGAGAACAAGTAAAACCATGTAGAGAGTAAAAGGAAAAATGATATAAACCAGATTACATCAGGGAAGATCCCACGGGTGGCATGATAATAGGATCAATATGTTCCGGAATCATGCGATCCTGTTCCATATTTTATCTACACGGAATCCCCAACTTACAAATTTTCGATTTTGCTTAGGAGGGGTCTTGCTAAGTGTATGAAGAAGTCATCACATTTGCGAGAATAATGTGAGGAGAAGTTGCTCCACAACTAGAGTTTCTGAAGCGTGGTTCTTGGTTCAGATTGTCGAATTTGGTTCAAGATAAATTGCCGTGTACATGTTGTAGAGAATACAAGAACGTTGATCAGACATTTATGTGCCTCTGGAAGATGTCGAGAGATTCAAACAAGCGCGCATCCTTCAAACTCATCTTTCATGTATTTGGAATCATAGCTATAAAATTTTGCACCATGGAGTACCGTAAAAGTGGTTTGCACGTACAAAAAGATGTTGCTTTTACTGGCACTGTCACCAAAATTTTAATGAACGCCACTTTTACGGTACTTTTCTACCACGCTTCCATGTAGACTTGAGCAAAAAGTAAAACCAGTGTTCCAAGTTGATTTTTATGGCCAAATGAAAGAGTTTAATATGCACCCTTACGGTACTTCAAACCCTTATCTGAGAATTTCCGATCAAACCTTTTCAAGCTATAGTTTATGGCCGTGTGTCATTGGAAGACTTGGCGGAGTACTCTTTCCACACAAATTGATAGAAACTTTGAGAAAAATTTTCACCACTTTTTTTCTCATAGATTCTTCGATGAAGTTGCTTGCTTTCCCACCAACCTTTGCTGAGTTTTCTTAGTAAAACCAGTTAGAAATCATCACCAACCTTATTTCGGACCTTGAAGCCTGTATTCGTGGCTTTCTTGGAGGTATCTTTTTCTAATTCTAAATTATTAAATCCCTGAAAGAAGGGAAACTTCTCCCAAAGGAAGATATGTTACTTTTGAAAAGTGTGAAAGCCGCAGGAGTAATCATCTTGATTAGTCTTGAAAAGGCGAATTGAAGAACAAAAGCAAAACTGATCTAGCGTGCACGACTTGATAATCTTCTGCGTGCTTCCTTAACCTTTTCTTCCCTTAATTTTCAGTTTCTTAGCTAAGAAGCCTTAGACCCGAGTGGGTAATTTTCCTGCTCTTTTTCATGACAGTGCACAGTGGCTAGGTGTTTGTTGTCTGCAAAAGGTCAGGGTTCAATACCTTAGTTCGCACCTGGTTGAGGTCAGCCAACCGCAGACAAACAAGCGTTGCAACAAACCCACATAGATCTAGTCTTCTAGACTAGGACATGCAGATGAATATCTATCAGATTCTGGTTGAACTTATAGTATTATGCAATGAGTCCTTTGGGAGTCAAACTCCACCAGGATTTCAGAAAAGGTATTTAAAAGCTTTTCTTTTTGAAATACATATGCATATTAGGGCAATGCGAGAAACTCCTGGGAATCAAACTCCCACCAACTACAACGATGGGAGTACCCGTCGTGGAGCTAAGGACCTATTTGTGATAAGGTGAGCTGGAAAAATTATTTACAGCTAAAGGCAGTTTAGAACCACCAGTTCCGGTTTTGTGCATGTTTTCAAAAGCCATCAACTGAAACCGAATTAGGAGATCTTCAGTTCCAATTCTGGAGCTGGTTCGGCTGGTATTTCAGTTCCGATTTGAACCGCCAGACCGGTTGTGAACCAGCCATGTCTGTCACTGATACTGTAGGACGACCTTTTTGATACCAAGAACCATTTAATATTGCTCCCAACTAGCTACTCTCACATTAAATCCGACTCAATGTCTTCCGCTGGATATGAACATACCAGACTCATATTGGATGACAGGCTTGTTGATACCGGTTGTGAGCACACATAGTATCAATGCGAGGATCTTTGAGCCCCTAGCCATGAGAGCTGCTTGAAAATGTTCTTTTTGCAAGAGAGAAGGGCTGAACGCCCAAAAGTGAACGGGTTAATCACCCCAGAAGAAGGGTCTGGGCCTTTGATCAGCTAAAGATCCAGGCTGAGTGCACTGGACATGGTCAGCCAGCAATGCGTACCTGCGGATGTATCCAAGCTTAAATGCTTTCCCTAATTAGAAAATGGAAAGCTTTGTTCAGATTAGTGTCACAAAAGCAAAACTGAAATGAGGTTAGGAGTCAAAGGAAAAGAAGGTCCTAGAGAACAGTGCCATTGAAAACACGTTTTAATCAAAACTGTTAAAAGAGCGTGTGAATACTGCACACACGCGCGCGCGCACACACACACACACACACACACACACACATATATATATATATATATATATATATATATATATATATATATATAAACAGAAAGAGAGATGCATCCTCGAAAGTTCTTTGAACAACCCATATCCCAACAAAACAGAAGATTATCTAGCCAAACGAGATCAGCATCATAATCTTTGGAAACCAAGAAAAGAAGATTCAGATAAGCTCCTCAATTTCTTCTTATTTAAGCAATAATCTAGGTATAATTTGACAAAACGGCTGCTTTTTAGATTTAATGATCCCTCATACTGTTATTCATATGTAGAGAAATATATATATATATATGCTAATGTCACACAAAATAGGGTGCAATAACAAACTAGGAATTCGTACTATAGCTGGCCGCATTTACTATCTGAGATGATAGGACAATACCCCGGGTATGTTTGGATAATCCAGAACCAACACCGAAGTAAGTCCATTGGAAATAACCTGATTGATATTTCTGCGTTCTACCCATCAAAGAGATCAATCACATCCACATTACCTTCATCAATTCACGCGGCAAACTCGTGCCAAGATAGAGTAACAAAACAAATAGGATAGAGAAAGTTCATGCGCATCAGATCAGACAGCCCACAAGAGAGCAAGGGAAACCGAGTTAAACAAAAGCGTCTGCTTTACCGCCTAATAATAGGATCGCGTTCAACTACTTCCCCCTCAAACGCTAATGTGGTTACAACACATTTGATGCCCCTTTGTCAACGGTCGTAAGTGTGGGCTACGTTGCCTATATTTATAGCACCACCTTCTCATACTATATTATGCATTAGAGAGGTGGAAGATAAGGCACGTCATCTCTCTTTTTGGCTACAACCACATCAAAACTTCACCTGAAAAATGAGCCCCCAATGTCACGATGATCAAATGAAGGGACTGATCCAATGCTCGAGGCTTTCATCGCTCAAGGTCTGCAAGGAGTCCCATCAAATTCACAAGCCGTCATCCTCTTCTTCTTCCTCCTCCTCCTCCTCCTCGTCAGGATCGTCATCGGTTGTGCAACAGCGCAATCCTGTCATAATCTATACACATTCACCAAAGGTGATCCACACTCAGCCTCATGATTTCATGGCTCTAGTGCAGAAACTCACTGGGCTTTCGAGTTCCGAGGATTTACCATCCAAACCATCAGAATCACCACCACTACGACCACCATCCGGATCGGGTGCTTTCACAAGAATGACAATGAACAATTGTGGAAGTGCCCAAGGGGATATAACATACCCCTCGGTCATAACGGGGGATAATTGCATGAATCTGCAGGTTGGTTCCTCTTTGGTGTCACCTATATTCGATGCGCAGAATCCTTTCTTCTCGGATATGCCACTATTTACACCGACGGTGACACCTGAATATTACTGTTCTCCTCACCATTTGTACAGATTCCCGGATCCAGTTTTCTCTCCAACAAATCTTGAGAATCCCGTCTCTTCCAATGTCTTGGAAGTGCTCAACGCCTTTCCTGATCATTGAACATTAAACCAGCGTCCTAATGACTTTCAAGTGGGATGATTCATTCTCCACGTATTGAAACGTGGTATTTGAATAATTTTGAAGCCATTATTTTAAGTCAATAAACTTCTATATATTTTCTTTTTCGTCTTGCATCTCGTTGATTTTATCTTAGATCATAAGCTCGAATGTGCACATGTAGATATCATTTCCCCTTGGGAAGAGAGTGAATACAGACAGGAATTTTTCTTGATAAACGTGTTCAAATTGTACAGTTGGATCTCATGCGTGTGCGTTTCGTGTCCAACTCAACAGCTGGAATTTTTCTTCCAAGTCAGCAGTGCAGCCAGTATTGAAGCTCGCTCTCTTACGGTCCGCCATATATTTCAACTGCATTTCTGTGAACACGCGAGCAATCAGTAAACACACGTGGCCAATAAAGCAGATTCAAAGTTCTCTTCTCCAAAAGAAGTCACCTTAATCAAGATAAAGCAGATATTTAAAAATCCAAGCAGTAAAAGCATTGGCCAACCCATTCTATTCTCTGAAAAAGTCGCCTTAATCAAGATAAAGCCGAAATCTTCACTCGAAAGACAATCCTCGTTCGATTCCTCATGCATGGCATCTTGCTTAATTACTTCCTGTGGACATGGCCAGTTCCAAGCAGCCCATTCTGGCTTTCATGAACCAGAACCAGATGGGTACCGAGCTAGTTTCAGTCCTAGTTTGAAACTGTCTGTTTTGGTTTTGGGATTGTATCTTAAACCACCGCTAAAATTATTAAAATAAAAATTGAACTTTTGAAAGAAAAAAGAAAACTTATACATGTGCAAAGTATCTTGGTAGTTTTCTAAATTGCTAATTGTGGGATGAGGAAATATTTTGATTGCTAAACTTACACTAATCCTCGTGCATCTTCATATGGAAATCTTAGTGTCTTTTTCTTTCGAAGAAATAAAACATATTAGAGAAATCAAGCTCCCTTGTTACATATGCTACACTTCAAGAATCATACATAGATTGAATCAAATTATAACCAATCCTTCAAATTTTTTTCTTTAGAAAATAGGAAGAAATAAAAAGATCCTTAAACAGTTGAGATACCAAAACAGGCACCAAATTTTCACTTGACCTTTTTATCGAAGACACTCGTGTAACTTTAGAGCATGCTTTTAATTGATGAGCTTATTTTATATCTTCTTTCACGTTTCTTTGCAAACGAATGTCACCTGGTTTATATAGGTTCGCACAACTTGCAAAAGTCTGCTATATCTTGTCACAACACCCAACTATTATCACCAAGGAACGTGCATGCACTAAACTAGGCACATGCCCATTTGAGTGACCATCATATAGAAGCGTACTAAGTTGGACAAGAACCATTGGTTCACTTCTTCTAGGATTTCAAAAGAGTTCTTTGCCGTAGAAAAGAGTTATGTTTGTGATGTTAGGAGATCTTCTTCCTAATATGGCCGTCGTTGTCAGCAACAATTTCATCATCCCTACACGTGTTACTCTCCATCCCAATAGTCATTATGTTGTTGATGTCACACAATTATTGGTCGACCGATCCTATGATTAGCAAGCGTCATCCAATTCGAGTTCTATGCCCCTAGAAGCCTTATCACGGTAGTAGCAACCAAATGACGATCAAATTTCCTCTCATTAGATATGAGTCTTCAAGCCACAAGCTGCAACGTAAAGATGGTCAATCCATACGGACCAGCACTATAACGTTCACTATAGGTAACGTCTGAATGGCCAATCCAACCGTTCTTATGATAAGATTGTCCAGAATCACCACTTTTACGTTACAGCTAGTGGTATGAAGGCTCGTATCTAACGAGAAGAAATTTGATCATCATCTGGTTGCTACTATCGTGATAAGGCTACTAGGGGCAAGACTGCACAACATCACCATTGAAGATGAAATCCCAATCATCTTAGCATTCCATTTGGTTTTCTTTCCACGAGATCCGGTGTTTGGTATCACAATCAAAATCCCATGAATTGTGGTGTCTTGGGCATGCATCGGCTTGAGAACACTCTTCTCCAATAGGTGATTGTTGGGCGAAGAACTTGACTTTGATGACGCTTGCTTATCATAGGACCGACCGACCAATAGTTCTCTGGCATCAACAACATAATGACTATTGAGATGGAGACTAACACGTGTAGGGATGATGAAATTACTGGTGACAACGACGACTATGTTTGGAAGAAGATCTCCTAACATTTAATTGGTTACGGATTAGCACATAACGACTGGATGAGACTCCAAATAGAAAGCCCAGTCAAGAAACCTAAGAGGGAAGGAGCCAACACTACTTTATAAATATATAACAACATACAGGGATTAAACATAATGAAAAATAAGAAAAAATTCTCTTTGAAAAATCGACTGTTTGAAAACCGGAAAAACTCAGAAACCTTACCAATTCATGTGATTCCATTGCTCAGGAGAAAGAAGCAAAGGAAGAAATTGTTGTGTACCAAAAACAATGAAGAAAGATGCTTTAAATATTTATAAAAGGTCGTCCAAAAAGCCATAAGTGGTATCAGAGCTAGGTTAAATTCGAAATCTGCAAAACAAAATAGGTACGCTTAATAAAAAAAATAAACAGAAGAGAGAAGAAAAAAAATTCCCTATTATGGGAAGACAAAAAGTTTGCTCAGGTCGAGCAAAGGCGAACAGTCAACTCAAGCCAAGACATGGCAAAGGCGAAAATCGACTCAAGCCAATATAGGGCAAAGGCAAAAGCTTGCACAGGTTGAGACAAGAGAGAGGAGAACAACCGACAAAGTGGCCTAGGTAAAGAAAAACAAAGAACACAGTCCCGGGTAGAAGGCCGTCGGGAAAATATACAAAAGGACCCCAGCCAGAAGGTCGCCGGGCGACCACTCCCGCTCTTCTCTCTCCCTCTCTTCCTCTCAAAAATTCTCCCTCTCCTTCCCTTTTATAACAGTAGAGAAACCTTTCACCAGTTTTAAAAAACCAAAGGAGAAATAAATCAAATAAAAAGTTTGACAAAAATGATAAAAAGGGTGATCAATCTTTTAAGAAAACGCTAGAAATCACTTCTCGAGTGAAGTGCTTTATTTGTAGACAGATGAGACACTAAAAGAGGGATTACCACAAAAAAAAGAGTAGAGGAAATAACCCACAATGCGGACAATCGGAGAAGTAAGACAATATCTGCATGATATCATAATATCTCGACATAAACCTCATAGTGGTGGATTGACTATAGAGCGACCAGACACATCTCGAAGAGCAAGGAAGGAGCAATGGATCTAAAAGAGTACAACCAAGAGAACATCAAGTATAAATGGGAAATAATACTTTCTCAGATGTTCTATAAATTAGGTCCTATAGAATTTTTGTACAAGGCACCCGATTGTATTAATTGATGTATTTGATTGTATTATCTATAAGGCGCAATCTGGTTTCGGTATCTGTCTTAATGAAGAAAGTTTAAAGGTTATATTTGTTTCTAGAAGTGAGTGTGAGGAAACATGGACAAGTATTTTTTTCTTGATAATTTGATATAAAACATGAACTGTTCAAATTGAAAGTCAATGAAAATGAAAATTGTGCTTATATTGATTGTGCTTTTAATGTTTATGTGAATGTATGGCATAAACGCTTAGGACATATAAGTTTAAAAAATTAAGGAAATTATTCAACTTTGACTTACTGTCAAGATTTGAAGAAAACACTTTCAAGAAGTGTGAAACTTTATATAAGAAAAAATAACAAGAAAAGTTTTTTCCAAAAAAACAATAAGGACAACAACCCTGTTGAAAGTCATTCACACTGCTTTATGTGGACCCTTCAGAGTAAGGTCATATCGAAAAAATATTTATTTCATAACTTTTATCGATGATTACTCAAGATATATATATATATATATATATATATATATATATATATATATATATATATATATATATATATATTAGAACATAAATTTAAGGCACTTAAAGAATATAAGTAGGAAGTTGAAAATCAACTAGGGCATTTAATCAAAGTTTTAAGATTACATAGAGGTGGAGAATATACCTCTACAGAATTTTTTAGAATTCTATAAAAACTTTAGTATTTCAAAGCAAAATATATTGCCTAAGATACCTCAACAAAATGGTGTAGTTGAAAGATATAACTTGACCTTACTAAACATGATAATGTTAATGTTAATAGATATCTTTCTATCAAGGATATTTTAGGAAGAAGTCGTAAGTAAAGTAGCATACATACTCAATAGAGTATCTGTAAGATTATATTCACTATACCATATGAGGTGTGGTTTAGAAGAAAACACAACCTAGGTCATCTCAAGAGGTGGAGATCCATTGCTCATGTGAAGATCCTTGATAAGTATAGAGATAAAGTAAACAACAGGTCTTTGACATGTATATTCATTGGATATCCTAAAAGTAAAGGGATATCAATTTTATCATAATGACTACAGATTGATAGAGAGAATATATGTTGAATTCTTAGAAGAAACTAAGAATGACATCTTAAAAAATAATGATGCGTACTCTGACGATCTAGTAAACTTAGATCAATTATCTTTTGAACTCATAAAAGATCTTCTTGAAATAATCAAAACTTTAAGTAGACATAAAAGGCATAGGGCCAGACCATCCTACTTAAAGGATTATTATACTTATCTTGCAGAAAAAGTATATAATTCGGTGGATTTAGATGAGTTGACTGATAACTTGACTTATCAGTAGGCTATAAACTCATCGAAAGCAATAGACTGGGAGAAAGTCATGGATGAGAAAATTGAATCCATTGAAGAAAACCAAATCTTTGAACTAGCTTATTTGCCAAAAGGAAGGAAAGTCATAAGCTGCAAATGGGTTCTAAAAAAGAAATATAAGATTGATGGTTCAATCGACATGTTTAAAGTGAGGTTGGTTGTAAAGGGTTTTTCGCAAAAGGAGGAGATAGATTATATTGAAACATATTTCCCTATTGCAAAATTTGCATCTATTAGAATAATCCTGACAATATTTGTATATTATGATTTGGACTTACATCAGTTAGATGTAAATACTACTTTTTTAAATAGAAATTTAGATGAAATAATATATATGCAGCAACCCGAAGGATATATAGTTGAAGGTCAAGAACATAAAGTATATAGGTTGAGAAAATCTCTATATGGCCTAAAACAATCACCTCGCCAATGGTATTTGACTTTTCAAAATGACATTATTGAACTTGGGTTTGTGGATAACGAGTTTGATCACTTTGTATATGTATGAAACAGTAGGAGACACTTTGTCATCTTATCTTTATATGTATATGACATATTCTTGACTGGGATTGACAATAAGATGATTGTCAAACCAAGTCATAGTTAAACTGAAGGTTCGAAATGAAGGATATGGGGAAGCATCTTATATCTTGGGTATAAAAATTTCTCGAGATAGAAAATCTAAACTCTTATACCTAAGTCAGGAGACATATATTGAAAGGAATTCAGAATGGGTGAGTGCAAGTATGCTATTACACACATTGCAAAAGGGGTCAAATTGAGTAAGGCTGATTGTCCTGGTGAAGGAGACGATAAACGTAACGTTCCTTATGCATAAGTTTTAGGTAGATTGATGTATGTTATGTTGTGTACAAGACCTAATATCAGCTTTGTTATTGGTCTTGTGAGTAAATATCAAAATAATCCTAGATGGCAACATTGGATAATTGTAAAAAGTATTTTAAGATATCTTAAAGAAATAAAAGACTTGAAATTGTGTTTTCAAGCATATGAATTTAAAGTAGTAGGATACTCAGATGTTGACTTTGTTGGGGGCGAAGATGACAACAAATCAACCTCGGGACAAATATTCTTATTTGGAGGTAGAGTTGTTTCTTGGGATGTAAGAAATAGGGTTGTATAGCATTGCATATAGAAGAAGTTGAGTATGTGGCTTGTTGTATGGCTGCAACAAGTGCCATCTAGATAAGCCGCTTCATAAGAGATTTGAATTTAGAAATAGCTAACGTGCCAGTTATCATTTACTATGACAACAATGCAACAATCACTTTAATTAAGAGTGGATGTGATAACTCTAAAAGCAAGCATATGATGGTTAAATACCACTATATTTATGATATGGTTATGAGAAAGGAAATATTCATCTTATACATGCCAACTCATGATATGTTGGGAGACCCCTTGACTAAAGGCATAATAGAGAATCTTTTCTTAAAACATGTTACAAACATGGGTTTGAGATATGTTTGATTGTTATGTAGGTAAAAAAATCACACAACGAGTGATGATTGCAATAGCAATCATGAAATGATATTATTAGGAAAACCTCACAAAAGTGGGAGAAAAACTGATGTGTTAGTTCACTTTGCTCAAATGGCTAAGTGGAAGATATAAAGTAAAGGTGGTCAATCTTAGTAACCTTATCATAGGAACGACTAGATTGGTCATCCAACCGTTACCTATGGTGGACATTATGATACTGATCCGTAACAGCTAGTCGGTTATGGATTAACACCATAATGACTAGATGAGGCTCTACATAGAAAGCCCAGTCAGGTAACCCGGGAGGAAAGGAGTCGGCGTTGCTCTATAAATACGGAGCAGTGCATAAGAATTAAACATAGTGTAAAACAAGAAAAAACCTCTCTTAAAATCCGGTTGTGTGAAAATAAAAAAAAACTCAAAACCCTTACATGTTCGTGTGATTCCGCTAAAAGAAACAAAAGAAAAAAGTTGTTGCGTACCATAAGAAAGAAAGCAAAGTAGCCAACAAAGCCATCACTAACATGGTGCCTCGAGTGAAATGATTGAGGAGATCTTTCTCGACTACTATGCCCAAGTGATTTGTCGGTTCTGAATTTGAAGATGCCTCGCTCAAATTACGGGATGTGTCATCATGGTAAGGTGTTTTGTCATGATTAGATAATAATGTGACCAGCCCTAATGATATTGAATATGAGCATAATATCGGACATGGATTCCACTATGTAAGAAAAGAAAATCTTGTTGAGCATTCCAAATGAAGTGGTTCTTCAAAGGAAAGGGTTGAAGATCAATGGTTTTCTTTCTCTTGAACTATGTTTGGTCAACATCTTGTTTAAGAAATTATTGACAAAAATAATTATTTCTTCTTTACCAATATCGACGTTGCTCTGATTTATGTAAATTTTGACGACTTAGATTCATACACAGATGGTTTTCCGAGTACCACTTTCCGCACCAGATGTAGATAGTAATAATTAAGCCGGTGATATATGGAAAAGAAGCCTTGCATCGATTGTTGTCATCCTATGTCACCATCTTCTATATTGAATGACCACGCAATTGTGGTTTTACAAAAGTATTTGTAATATATGTATGTATCTATTGTGTGCATGTATGTATGTATGTATTTGTTTATGAGACACACTACCAGGATTTAGTTATATCGGAATACAGCCGGCTTTGACTATGTAACTTACAGTTGAATGTGATGCCAGTTCAGAAAAGGAAGGGATCTAGGTCATGCAACATTTACCTATTACTATTGTATGTGCATTCAATAGTTAGCTGACATCTACTCATCATCACATAAAAAATGTAAGTTTGAAAACTGAGAGAATTTTTGTTGCAATAAAAAATTACTACGGCCCCATGAATCCCAAATTACATGAGAGGCTCATATGTTGCACTATTTTGGATTGACTTCTGAGAGGGAAACTTACACTAGAAATCTATGTTAACTACCGGCTTGCTTATGTTTTTTCTTTTATTTAAGAGTTCATAGTTACCTAATAATCATTCAGCACAATAGCATAAGGTGGCTAACAGTTGTAACTAGTTTTGTTTTGTAACCAGTTTGGTTTTCTAAAAGAAGCCACTGTTCCAGTTTAAGTTTTGTGTTGCATCTTAAACCACTTGACCAATCAAAATCATAAACAAGAAAATTGAAATTTTGAAAAAAAAATTAAGAAAACTTATGCTACAAGTGCAAGTATTTTGATTAATACTCTCTCGTAGTTCTCTAAACATTATTTTGCTCATTGTGGGATGAATCTTTGTATGGAAATCTTGATTGAAAATTTCATGTAGGTTTATTTTAATGCAAAACATGAAGAAAGAATCTATAATGAAAACTGGGAAGAAATTGGAAACAAGTAATTTTATTGCACTAACACGTGTTTCAACAACCACTCTCAAATAGTATTTTTCTCCTTTAATAGACTTGCTACCCTTTCAAAGTTTTTATCAATTTATGAGGAAAGAGTTGCCCACCAAGCCCTCCAATGACTAGACCTTAACCTATAAAGCCATCTTTTGATAGATGGTACAACTTTGATCGGAGATTCTCAATCGAAGGGTTTGAAGTATGGAAGTTATAGAAGAATGCATGTCAAACTCTTTTCTAATCACAAAAACACTTTGGATATAAATTCAACTCGGAACATTGTCTTCACTTTGTACTCAATAATTTGGTCTACTTGTAGGAAGCTTGGTCAAAATAGTGTCTTTCTTTTCAAGCTTTTTTATAACAATGCTGGGTGAGGAGCACACATTTAAAATTTCATACTCTTACTTTTGGACCGCCCTTTTAAATTTTAGTGTTTTATTTTATAAAAGTTATTATTAGTTACTAAAATGTATCTTTCTCCATTACATAGTCATTTTATTGCACAGCTTTAAATACCGAGAAGTTTATAGTTTCTTCAAGATCATGCGTGCCATTTTTTGCGTTAAAGTTTTTGTCACAATACTATGAAAGCAATATCTCATTGTATGAGCAAACCGAATGTATGGTACTCCATGTTCTAACAAAAGCTTCGACCTTTAGAAAAAGAGTGTGTATTGAATTTGTTTGAAGCTTTTCTTATAGTTGTAATTCCAGATAAGCGCTTGATTTATTTTTAATTGAGATAATGCTCTAGGTGTTGGTCGTATTCAATTGTGAGAAGAAGCCTACAAAAACTTGAAACTTTCAATATATATACAACTTGATCTAGCATAGAGTGACAACAGAGAAAGATTTCGGATACATAAATTAAAGCATTGCTACCGAATACCTCAATGATTTTAGAAACTTAAAAGGTGTTACTTTTAGAAAAGTAATATGACCCTAATAGTTGCAATGCTTATACACTCCGAGCCTCATTTGTTCTCAACGGCCAGTTGCTCTCTCTCTCTCTCTCTCTCTCTCTCTCTCTCTATATATATATATATATATATATATCTCTCTCTCTCTCTCTCTCTCTCTCTCTCTCTCTCTCTCTCTATATATATATATATATATATATATATATATATATATATATATATATATATATATATATATATATATATATATAGCTTTGCTCATAGGTTATAAATGCCCTCTCGAGACTTGGTAGGAACATCGGTACATACTTGAGCAGCATCTTTGGGGTGGAGGGAACCAAAATAGAAATGGTAAAGGTCAAAACATTAATATCCCTCTCGTTAAAGGCTTGAGAAGTTAAGAATTAACACATACACACTCCATAAGCACCTGCTTTTGTGTTATTTTTTATTCCTATTTCTTCTTTGGGTAAGCAAAAGCTCTTTTCTTTAGCAACAGAGTTGGATAAAAGATTAAAATGGTGTATTTTTCCTTGAGAGAAAGGAAACAATAGAGAAATCAAGCAGCCTTGGTACATATTAAATGCTTTAACCTAACTAAGATACAGAAATACAAGTATTGGCTGACACGATGTTAAGAATTCAAATGAAGAGAGGATCCTCCATTCGGCTGACACGATGCTCGCACATTATACTAGTTTAATATGAATTACTTGGTCTATGGAATCTTTCTTTATATATAAAAGTATTTCATTTTAGAAAGTAAAATATTTATTAAAAGAAAGGTGTAGTCATATATTATTTTTAAACAAAGAACATAAAATAATGTATCGGAGGATAAGTCAAGTACTCATGTGGCCCTTGTGGGGTCCCACTAAGTTTCCAGCCTGAGTTTTAAACCGTTGGAAAATATTACTAAAATTATTGAAATTTTTAAAAAATTAAACATATGGAACCAGCCTTCTCGATCCGACAGTTCTCACTTGGTTCCAAATCAATAGAAAGTGGAAACAAAACCAAACCAGGTAAGTGGTCTTCAGTTTTGGATCTAGTTCGGCTGATTCTGGTTTAAGTTTGCTCGTGGCTCGGTTTAGTTCCGGTTGAGACCGTTACTGACTGGTTCCAGACCGGGCATGCTTAATTCAGATAGTGATGCACATGAATCTAGTTCGGCTGCATATGATTCGTATTTGAATCAATCGCATAATAGATCATCTGATTTGAATTGGATTGAAGAGAACAAAACCAAACCCAATATTTCTCAATTAAGTCGAACTGGAAAGAGCAAAACCGCATTCTCTACTTGAATCTAATCCAAACACGGCATTAATTACTCTGAGTGCCGAATCTAACTCATCAGGTTTGGAATTGAAGCCACCAACAAGCCACATCCTTTCTTCCATGATGCGTTGTGCTTAACATTTTATGACGCGACACCTTAGGCAGACACGTTTATGCGTGACTTTTATACATTTAGCGTAGCATATATTTTAACACTACCCGTTATAAGCTTATAATTCCAGATGTTATAGTTTGATCCGCGAAGCAGGCCAACACGATGAAGCTCACTTTTATGTGAGAAATAACACGTATCCAGACACGACACGAGCAAGTTTACTTGCCAAGTTGCTGGATTCGTTATAAGCACCACCAACTATATGTCATATCTGTGTCAGCAGAATCCTCTGACTCTTCAACACATCTGAAACTTCCAAGAACACCCACCTCGCTTAAAGCTCTCCACGTCATCCATGACGGTCCATCTTTATCATCAAAGTTCCGTCAAATACACAACCTCTACTTTCCTTCCATCCCTTTTCGCTTCTCTCCTTTCAACCAGAAACTCTCTCTCTCTGTGTGAGATCGATATCTTGCTCCCTGCCGTTGGAGGGATGGAGATAATGAATCTACAAAACCATCAATTTGTAGAAAAGTTTTTACAGGCATCGGGAATCGTTGAAGCAACCAGTTTGTGGGCATGGAGAGGTCTTCTTCTTGCCGTGGCTGCCGCTGCCACCAGCATTTTCATCATCCCTAAACTTGTCGCTCTCCATCGCAGCGACCATGATGTGGTCGACGCCAGAGAACCATTGGCCGGCCGATCCGGTGATGAATCAGTGTCATCTGAAGCGACTTCTTCGTCATGCAATCACCGATTGGAGAAGAGAGTTCTCGAAGCCGATGCAGCTCCAAGGCAAGAAGATGGGCGGGATTTTGACTGGAATACGAAACACCGGGTGTGGTGGAGAGAAAACCAGATGGAAGGTGCTAGCGCGGACAATTGGGGTTCCATCTTAGGTGGTGAAGTTGTGCAGTCATGGCCCCGACGGCCTTATAGCGGCCGCAGCAGCGAGGCGACCATCGCATCTCTTCTTGCTGAGCATCAGATGCCTGTAGTTGCCTTCTCTCCCGGCGGCGAGGTTGGGGTGTGGGACCCGCGAGTTAGTTACCACTACCAGTCTCCGGTGATCTCGAGCCACCAGCATGGTGCCCGCAATGCGTTTAATGGGACTGCGGAGATCTTTCTCGGCTACCATGCCCTGGGCGATGTGTCCATTCCGGATGTGAGGATGCTTGGTTCAAATTATGGGGTTGTGTCATCATGGCGGGGTGATTCATCGTGGGTACATGGTAGTGTGACGAACACTAATGAGATTGAATATGAGCACAACAATGGACATGGATTGCAGGATGCAAGAAAAGAAAATCTTGTTGAGTACTCGGAATGCAGTAGTTCTTCACAACTAAAGAGTTCAACATCGATGGTTTTCTGGCTCCTGAACTCTGTTTGGTCAATAACTTCTGGTTTAAGAAATTAAGCGTGTTTGTCTGGTTTATGTAAATTTCGACGACATGAATTCATATACACATGGTTTTCACGGTTTCTACGCCGGGTGTAGATAGTAATAATTAAGCCGGTGATAAATGCAAAAGAAGCGTTGCACCAAGTGTGGTTATATGTTACCAAAATATTTGTCATGTACGTATGTATTCCTTATATATGTATATATTTGTTTCTCAGACATACAAACGCGATTAGTCGACATACTAACGCGATTAGGTATATCGGAATGCAGCCTTTTCTTACTGATTGAATGCTACACAAGTTCAGAGAAGGAAGGAAGTGATCTTGGTGACACAACATACGCGTATTACTGTTGTATGTACAAGCAAGAGTCTGCCGGCATCTACTCATCATTATAGCAAGTTTGAAAACTGATGAGATTTTTGTTGTAATAAAAAATTATTAGGGCCCCATGAATCCCGAATTACATTCTAAGCTCACGTACTCCAATACGTTAAATAGTTTGAAACTTTATGAATTATTTAATTTATTTCGAGAATTTTTCAAACCGATCGAGTATTCCAAGCATATTTTACACAGAATTAAGTAGATGGATTCAGATGGAAGGAAGAGCAGTGGAGCCCATCTAGACTTTAAGCTCAACATCTATATCTTTATTATATTCGGAGTATATACTGTCGAATTTTTTGTTTCCTGACCAATTTGAAGCTTTTCAGTCAACTCTGAGTTCTAAGAAAACTCTGTTGAGTTAATATATGACCCATAAGTCAGATGAATTTAAAACATCACTTGAGTGAGTTGCCTCATATAATATTATTGGATCTAGTCCAACCAACTTAGGCCAGATTAGGGACAGTCGGTCACACTGAATCACTTGTACTGGAAATGGATATACTGGGACCTCAATTCTTAAATTAAAATCAATTTTTTGACTAAAATCAGCTCATTTGTAAAACTAATCCAAGTAATTGGCAACTTAAAAATGTTAAGTTGTTGAAAATTTTGAAGAATCTTTTTAATAATAAATTTTA